>CM031239.1:910930774-911327813 GCA_018340775.1 Taxus wallichiana var. yunnanensis
TAAGTTTCACTTATTGGTGGCTATTAAACATTAGCTTCACAAAGTCACAAAATTGTTTTGAACCTTGCCTGAGAATAAAAAATATCAAGAGCTTCCAGGATATGTTGAATATTGATTTTGGACTATGTTTCCATGATCAATGTGTCAAGAATACTAGAGTTTATTAACATTTCACACACCAATACAAAGATCAAAACCTCAATGAGTGTAATACATCAATATTTGAAAAGTGTCCATAATTGGCCTTCGATAGTGTTTGATCGTTGTATGAGGATCATAATTTCAAGGCTATGTGGTGCATGGTTTCACTAATCAATGACAGGTGACGTCCATTGGCATAATGGATAAACAAAGAGTTTGTAGTGGAGACCAAGTTCTAAAATTTTTAAAGACACAACTACACCAATTAATGCCCCTTCACCGCTTATTACATGCCATTATATTGGCTACAAGATTTACATTAAGAAAACCCTCTTTATGAACATACATGATAGGATAATTTGTAGAATGTGAATCCCCCATGGAAAAAGATGAGTTGAAATTCAAATAACATAAGAAACATATGTAAAAAAGAGCCTATTTTTACCCATAATAAATAAACTAGCACCAAAATAATTGTTTTTAGTGTCATAAAAATTAGGTGTCTACAATATCATTATCATTGTTGAAAAGTTGATCACTTTGTAGAGGTTATATTAAAATCTACAAAAATAATGGCATGGAAAAAGACCTTTTAAGATCCATAATTTTGGGTGCCTTGCTTAAATTTTCCATATTAACTTATAGCATAAATGACCCCGTATTAATTTATAGTAGTACTTTTAATATGTGGGATGCACCTTCAAATATGAAATATACATATACCTTACTTATGCATATTTTTTTATGAGTAGTGCACTCATTTGGGCACTATATTACATAGATTATTGGCATCCCTGCTGATGCTTCGGAGGAAGCATGTAGTGGAATTACAATTACAAGTAAGTGTACAATTAAATTAGTGATCACCTTAAGCTGCTATGATTCATGAGGAAAATCCATCATTGAAATACTTACAACATCACCAATACTTCCTAATACATATCAAAAAAAAAAGACACCTACTTCCCCATAAATGAAATTTATAAGAACTAATCTTATCTAATTTGAGTTTTGATAAACGTTTGTACAACATGGTCAAAATCGTGACGGTGCTATTTGTTCTCAACGTTATATTTGTCGTCAATGTCTCTGCTCGACG
This sequence comes from Taxus wallichiana var. yunnanensis, assembly GCA_018340775.1. NCBI lineage: Eukaryota > Viridiplantae > Streptophyta > Pinopsida > Cupressales > Taxaceae > Taxus > Taxus wallichiana. Next base: position 910,932,015 of record CM031239.1, read on the forward strand.
AAACTTTAATGAATATGTAAATACAAATGCAGCTAGTGAAAGTCTGTATTCAATTGCGGAGATGTTGGTGCATTGTATTAACTGTGGAACCCATATTTCAAATTCTAACTGCTGCCAAAAATAAGATAAGTCTACATATTGTTCATGCTGATAATTATCCAAAATGAAACAAAGAGGGGAACACACTAAAAAATGCAGAGACAATGCATAGCATTGAACGACTACAAAAGAATTGAGGTTTAAGCAACCTGCGTATGGTGGGAGATCGAAAAGTGTCGATCTGGTGATGCTCGGCTCCTCGTGATCCGCAAATAGGGAATTCTTTATTTCTATTTTTCATGAACAGATAAATTTTAATATACAATTCCGATTATCATATATATTTGTTTATATTGGACCTTGTGGATGGCTGAAGTAAATATTATTTGTCGGCTTCTTCCATTTAATGTTAACATTGTTAATCCTTGTTAAGCTTGCATGCCACCTTCCTCACTTTTTCCAAATACGTCATGATAATCAATGAAAACTAAGCACTGTATAATTGACCCTATATTAACAACATTGTTGATCCATTAAATTTATTGTTATTCTAATACTAGCAAGGGGAATGATGACTTAAACATGACAGATTTAGCGATCTTCAAAATCGTTCACCTCTTTATGTATTGGATAGTTAGCAAAAGAGAAGTTTGCTTGTGCATCCGTAATACATTTTGGTTTTGTGACCAAAATTACAGCTGTCACTCACACTCAATAATATGACACACTTGGGATAATTTCCACCAAAGACCTGCAAAGTTCTTAAAAGACTACATCGTGCCATGTTATCGACACAGCTTTTTTTCCTGTTTGTCAATTATTTCCAATTACCGATGGAAGTATTGTCATATATGGTTATGTCTGATAATTTTTCAATCTGCTTTGAATAGAATTGTTTTTCATCAGCATACAATTCGTTTACACCACATAGGTTTGTCGCAATATCACCCTTCTTAAGCATGGACCCACATTATACCATATCAAGCCGGCGTGGAGCTTAGTGGCAATGCCAACTTGATAAGTAGGTTGGATAGAGCGGTGGAGGGTGGCATCAAGTAGGTGATGTGCCTCCTTTGCACATTTTAGCACTAACTAGCATTCATTCGACACAAATCCTACTTTGCCACCACCTTTGAGTTGAGTCGTTCATTAACTACTCTAGGAAAGCACCCTTTCATGATCCCTTGTAATCACAAGGGGATAATATCATAAATGCCTCTAAATCACATATGATTGCAATGTTAGGGTGCAGATCAAATTCAAGCTTCACTAGATCAAAGTGGAAGATAGAGCTTCCAAACAATTATTCTAATGTTTGAAATCCAAGCACTAGCACTACCAAATCAAGGACATTCAAGAAGGCAATTAGCATCTTACTAAAGAAATAGATGTAGTAAATTCCTTCTCTACGCCATTATAAATAAGTTTTCAAAGCTCAATAATCTTATCTAAAGTGACAAGAAATACTTGACCAATGCATTTTCGTTGTCCCTTGCAAGATTTTTCAAGCACAAAGGGTATCATGTGACTGAATGCTTTCAGTGAATATTTTTATGAGGTGGTTTCCCACATGGCTAATTGTAAATCCTCTTAGATGGGATGGTCTGCCTTATGAATATTATAAAACCCTTTGGGGTGTTCTCGAAGAGACCTATTCCAAGCTTATCTTCATGATTTTATCTCTAATTTTCTTGGGTGGTTTATTAACCACAATCATATAAAAATCATTCCCAAGATGGTTGACCCAAATCTTATCTACAAATAGAGGCCAATCAATTTATTCAATGTATTTTATAAACTAATTTCTAAGGCCTTAACAATATGCATCTGCAACTTTGATGCCTATAACTATTAGTCTAGAAAAATAAGGTTTATTCAAAGAAAATATATTCTAAACAATAGTATTGCTCTTTAGGAAGGTATGGACTACGCTTGCTGGTCTCAATAGAAATCCTTAGTTATGAAAATTGATTGTTTGAAATCCTTTAACATGATAAAATGGTACATAGTCCCAGTAATGCTCAAACCACTTAGTTTTAGGTAAACATTTATCCACTCATTGTCAATGTTGTTTTCTAATGCTTCGTCTTATCTCTTTGTTATTGCTATCATCTCATAATATTTTTTCCTCTTGTACATGTGTTGTATGATTTAGCCACCAAAGGATATACCTATCTCCTAGCCAATGCCTCTATGAAAGGGGTCGTGAAGGGAATATCTCTTCTAGGATTTCCTCCCACACAACTTTTCAATGGCCACTCCGTTGATGTGTTATTTCTCACCTTGTGAGAAGATAAGAATAAAGTACATGTATCACACTATGCACTTCCTTGACATTTATTTCTTAACTTCTAGCTTGAACATTAAATGGAAGTATACCCAATGTAACAGACAATCCTTTCTACCTCCACCTCTATAGTTGGATGTGTTTCAATGGATTAATTACATTCGACAGGGAGAAATATTATGATTTATAGGAATTACTTTTGTATTTCAAAATACCTTCCCTTTTCTTTTAGAAATGTGTAGTTGATAGAGTAGAGGAGAGGCTCTCCTATTGGATTACAAAACCCCTTTTCATGGCTAGTAAGATTCACATTTTTCTGTCAAGTTCTTGCTTCCATGCATGTTTATTACTCATCTTCTTGGGATCCCAAACTCTTAGAGAAAACTTGAGAAATTGTTGATAGAATTATTACGTGATAGCTTGAAGCTCAAAAAATGTTTTCATATAAATTATTGTGAATTTTTATCTACATTATAAGTCTAGTGGCCTAGGATTGTTGGACATTGGGTGCCAAGGCGCTTCCCTTTACAAAAATGGATGATTCATGATATTGAAGCACTACTACAAGGGGGTCATTTGAGACATTAATAGAGACAAAATTTGACTAAATTGTCTCAAATAGAGACAATAAAAAAGTTGTATATCATCTCTATTATTGTCTCAAAGCGGGTGTCTCTAATATTGTCTCTAATTATTGTCTCTCAAGAGACAATAATGATTGATACATATTTTGTCTCTTGAGAGACAATATAATTTTCGTCTCTCTAGAGACAATATCATTATTGTCTCCTTAGAGACAATACCGAATACTAACATTTTGTCTCTCTGGAGACAATACTAATTTCAATTTTTATTGTCTCTCTAGAGACGATACAAATTTAAAGAATGAAAAATATGAATTTTAAAACTACATAATAACCAAATATCATATAGTGCAATCAACGAAGTTACATATTATATATGATGTCGAGTGGTCTCGTAATTAATATTATAAATTAACAACAATTTGATTTAAATATTGTTCCCAATAAATGGGTCCACAAATATTTTATTAATATCAAATAAGATAAAATACAAAAGGGTGTCTGAATTTCATTAACCCTTGAAATACAATGATAAAATACAAAAGGGTGTCTGAATTCTGCTAACCCTTGATATACAATATTAACACCTTCTCTCCACCACCAACTTCAAGTGATCCATATGATTCCCTAGTGCTACTTTGAGGTTATTTTTCTTAACTTTAATTTCTAGTAACTACCATTTTGAGCAATTGCCTCTCCATCGGCAGCAATCATCTTCATGTTCTTCGCTTTGATTGTCTCAACTTTGATGCAATTCTCTAATATCATTAGCAGTGAAGGTGCATTGGATTCTAAGAAATTATGATCACATATTTTACTCCAATTCTGCCAAAAGTATTCAAAAATTACATTTAAATTAGGAAAATAATTAGTTTTTACTAAATTGACCCGATCTTTAAATTTTGTTCTATAAAATTAGTTATCACTAACTCATTACGCTAATCCATTTTCATAAATTATATCAAGGACTAACCTCAGAAATTATAATCCCTAGAATTCCACACATGCCTAGTGAAAATGTTTCGATATAAGCCTGTACATAAAAACAAAAAAGAAGCCATTATTCATCTATTTTTTCTTTAGTGGATATTCTACACTACATGCATCAAAATTGAGTAAAATGTACAAGCATTATATAAAAACTATAATGCCCGTTTGACGTCTACCCCGGATCTTGTCGTGGGGATTTTTTTGCTGAACATTGAATGGTTGTGTGTAATCCCGTTGTCTTAGACCATGTCTCAGTGATGTTCTAGCTAGCTCTTTCCCTCTCCGTCTTGCCTTCTCGAGTCGCTTACCGACACCTCTATATGTAGACCTTGTATGTCTTGTGCATTAACATATCTAAAGGAGGATCTTGTTGTCGCATTGTTAAGCTCAATCGTTGGTCATTATTAATGTGGGTAGAAATTATATATAATTATAATATATAATGATAATAATGTTATTTTAATTTAATTGTCGATCGACCCTTATTTTATAAGTATTATTATTTTACCTTATTATCGATCATCATTGATATTTTATATTAATTGTCTCTATAGCTTTTCTTCTAGTTTTTCACTCTAATCGTGTTATAGAACGAATCCCATCCCATGTCAAGAAGGGTTTCCCATCTTGGCTCCATGGTTAGTCTTTGCTTCATGTTCACCTTCGAATGTTAACCTCTAGTTTATCCCCTTGTTTGTTTAGGCATGTTTTCTTTTCGTTTCAATCATTTATATTATAATTAAAAGAAATTATAATTTCACTCCTCTGCGCTTGCTAGTTATATGCAATGTAACCTTTTTGGCTTGCCTAGGATTAATTGCATTTATTTTATTACTATCTTGAGAGTGCATAGGGGAGTGCAAGTTTTGATGGGACTGTATTATTGTTTTAAATGCTCAACTAAATCTTCCAGCTACCACCTATCATTCCCCCTTCCTCACCTTCACAGTGACATGTCCCTATGCATGAGTTTAAAAAAAAAGGAGAGAATTAACCTTGCGTGGGTTTTAGCTGGAAGTTGGCAGAAATTCTGGTCGCTCCTTTATTGCTTTCAATGCGTATGGGTGGATGAGTGTTGGGCACATTTTGTGGGGATGTAGGCCCTTGGAAGGAGGGACACATTCCTATTTTTATTGCCTCTTTGACCTGCTCTAGGTTTGGCCGCTTCATTTTTATGGTGGTTCCTTTCAAGCTTGCTTGGGGTTCTGCTTCTTGTTGATTGCTCAATCCATTTTACGTGTTGGATACATGCATGAATGCTATGTGAAGGGAGTAGGTTAGACACCTGTTGGTTGCATACGGTGAAAATAGAGCCTTTTGTTTTTGTAGATTCTTCTTGTGCCTATCCTGCAACCATGGAAATCCCTTTTGAGGCCGCATCTCGTTAAGGCTTTTTATCATACAGTTTTCATGCCTCGTGGAGGCTTCCACTCTTTTCATGCGTGGTTTTCTAAAGCACTTACTTCTGCATATGACAAAAAAATGATCTCCATTGTGCTTTGACGGATGTCCATTTTTTTTTCTACCTCAAATTCCAATTTTGACGCAAGTAGGGAGGATGTTGGCAAGGTTTTGGGGTTCGGATATTTCCCCTGATAATTGTGCTTTTTTTGGAGGCATCTATAGCTCGTTGTATTTGAAACTCATTCCCTAGCCGTATACCCTTTCATGTACCAAAAATGTGAGCCATGAACCATTTTGAGTGCCCAACAGTAGAAAAGGTGGAAGCCGATGGAGAATGCAAAACAGGCATGTTAAGTTTATCCCGTGCAATATTTTTCTACTTTTATAATTTTTGGAAATGAATGTTTCTTTTTTCGCAATGAATCCTAGTTTGAGAAGTTCTACGGCCTATAGTCTTGAGGGTTGTTGTTATAAACCAATTTTTCTTTGATTAGTAATGCTTGTATCCATTGCTGAAGTCATGGGTTTGTAATAATATGTATTATTACAACTCCATCTGCATTATTATTACTTATGATGGATTTGAAATGTTGGAATAGGTGATTGAGTTCTGAAATGTGACTATACAAGTTTTATTTGTTGAAAATCCTCTTTTCTTACTCAATATTTCTTTGATAGCAATATAATAATTTCCGTGTTTTATGGAGGATGGCTAGTGTATATCCGTCACTTGGATTGCAAAACTAGGGATTGTAAATTGGTTTTGTTTGTGCAATACAATAACCCACGTATAATGGTAAAAGTTGTGTGATGTTACATTGGTTGGATAAATTAAAACCTTCACCTAGGATTCCCGATTTCCTTTTATTTGAATAACCATATCATATTGGGTTGCTAGGAATAATATTCCATAGAACTTTTGGTTTTGTTAATTTTTTTCGAGTTCAAGTGGACTTTTAGAATGAATGTTTTTTTAATATAAAAGTAGAAATGGAAATCTAGAGGTTAAAATGTGTATTCCACTTTGGGTATCATGACTTTCCTTTCCTCCCCGTATGCAATTTAAGTTGCAAGTAATTCGACATTATTTACTCTCTACGATATTTTACCGCTACTCAAGATAATACTACTAAGAATTACTTATGAGGGGGCACAAGAAATTTAAAATAAACTAAGTGGGATTTGTCTATGCCATCCTTGGTTGGGTTTGGTCTGATACATTGCTTGGGGGTTGCGTGACCACTTAAAAAAAAAAAAACCTTCAACTACGAATGTTGACTAATCTGGTTGATAACCTTTTGCATTAAAATGATTACGTAAATTATAAATCGGGCCATACCCAGTTTCCGCCTAGGCCTTTTCAAGTTAATCATGGGTAGTAATTGCTTAACCTGATATTTTGGGTGTATGATGAGCTTTCATATATGTGTGCCTTATCTTCTGTGTATAAAGGGAAATATGTAGGCAAGGGGATCTGGTTAGTGTCCCTTACTTTGTTTAATAGCATGATAAGAGCTCAATAAACTCATTATACTTGTGTGAAGGAGCAAGTGGCTCAAGCAATCTAGAGGTATTGCCTTTCCCTAAAAGAAATATTAATTCTATGGATGCGAACCTTTTGAGGCGTTGCATAATTTTTTTTTAAAATAGTTATATGACCCTTTTCATATAGGCTAAACGCTACGTTCGACCCCTTCTTTCATTAGGAAAGCTTTCTAGAGTTGGTTATTTGTAAAGGAACAAATGTTGAGTAAAGTATAAATAATACTTTGTGGTTAAGTTGTTGAAATTCCACATTTAATTATGGTTTTTTTCTTTTGGGATTACGAATCCCATTACGTTATGAAATGTTCCCCCAAAAGAATTGAATAACTTTAGTTGTTCTGTGCCTACGATCAAACTAGTTTGATTTGTCCTCTCTTGGATCTCTTTAGATGGATGGATGGAGTATTGAATTTTCAATTACAAAATCCATAGGATTACGTGATTGAAATATCAATATTCCTGACCTTCCTATTTTGAATCCATAAGGTCTTGCCTTGGTTAATGAGATATTGTTCTTACTGGAATATTTTGGCTTCCTCCTTGTTGGCTAGTATAAATCTCTTTCTCATGTGTAGAAATTTTGGATTAGTGGGTTGTGCGTTGATCCATACTAGAATTAGAATATTCCTTTCTTGATATTGATAAATGTTAGCTTATTGCTGTAATGGGTGGCCTTAACATGCTCGGCTCTCTCGTGAACCCACTCAAGTTAATACTTGTGCAGATGGATTATACGAGTAGATAAAAGGAAGGAGTTGTAAAGGTTTCATTTGATGGATTTACGAAGTTTCTTGTGAAAATTTCGAATGTGTTGTAATCTTGTAATGGTGCTTGTAATGGAATTTGGAAGGTTTCTTACCTTGGGTTATCGGTATTGGTGAAGTGAAGTTGTTTTTTCATGTGTAACAAATCTTGTGACTATTATTGGGATGAATTAAACTTGATCATCCTTGTTATGTGTTCTTGTTTTTATGATATTATATCAATCATGAAATTGTGTCACCTTCTTGTTCTCTTGACTAGTAATGATAAATGCTTTCTTCAAGCCATAAAACCTCCTTGTATGATAACCCTCCATGGTCTTGGCATTGTTGTAATTTTGGGGACAATGAAGTGGGTTGGCAATTCCAGTAAAAGTTAATCAAAAATAAATAAATGAACAAGAAAGTAAACAAAATAAAAATAAAATAAAGTATAAGACTTGGTGATCTCGTGGATAAGATCCCGAGCTTTAACTAGAAGGAGAGGAACTGTCGTCTTGTGCTAAAGGAATTACTTTCCACCCCTAGGATAAGTTTTTAACACTAACCTTATGTTTGTGAAATTAAAAAAATGGTATTAACATGTAAACAACATCAAAACCTTGGGAGAATTCTTGATCTTCGTAAGTAAAGGAAATATTTAAGAAAATTTAAGCCCGGTTCTTCATTTTTTTTTGAAACCTAATTGTATTACCTTGCCAAACTTAATAAAGTAAAAACTAGATGAAAATTGAGCCTCTCTTCATAAATTCTTACCCCCAGTAAAAGATTGGTCTTTGTCCCATGAAATTATGATGAAGAACTCTACTTAACCTTTTACCCTTGATCCTTGCCATAGACTTTGTAACCCTTCTTAGGAATTAATAAAATCTTGAACCTTGCTCAAAGGATATTTTTTTCTAAACCTAAAACGGTGTCTCTCTCCCTTGGAGCTTACACCTATCTCCTTTTACAATCAAGGTAGGAAATGAGTTTCGAGTAGTGTGGGTTTAGATAGACAGACTTGTGGATTTTATTACCACCTGGTTTTGTAAATGAATTAAATAAGTAATTTCCATATTAGATGTGATCCTAGGATAGACCTTAAGCTTATTACCTTGTAGTGTAGAAGGAAGGAGCTTAGCTTTGTAAGAGGGATTGTTCAAATAATATCCAAACTCTCCTTGAAAACGTAAGTCTAGAATTGCAGGATGTTTTATCAAAATAAATAATCTTCAAGGATTGCTCACTTGTGGTATGCCCTAACCGTAAGTGTATTATGTGGTTGGACTTCTATGTTGTCTTGTATATAAAAAAGTGTATTGTCCTTGATGGGTGTGAACATTTCCATGCTGCCTTGTGTTCATCCTGTATCAAGCTATGCACATAGTTAGTTGTAACGTTGGCGACAACATGTTGTGTTGTGTTATTTGTCAAGCAAGTCAAAAAAAAAAGTTATCCTGTATTTTACTTTGCGTTGTTTTTAATCTATGGATTTTCGTGTCGTTACACAAACAATGCCTAGTGAAACCATGGAGGCACAACACTCACTAATAGACCAGCTAAACCTACCTTGCTTCAAAGAAATTTCAAAGTATATTAATGAGAATGCCCCTGTATAATAGAAAATTAGTCAAGATAATCAACAATAAATATGTATAATTGTGATCTTTGCTCTAATTTATGTTTTGCAATTTATACTTTTATGTACTTGGTAATTTTATAAAGTGATTGCTTCTCTCCTTATGGACGTATGGAACATCAAAGCTCCATTGTCAATAAAATTATATTATATTCAACTACATTTTTGTTTTGTCTTTAGATCAGTTTCTTTGCATGTTAGTTTTTTGTTGGATTTTCCTAAAGTCAGTTGCATGAAGCTTGACATTTTGGATCCCACTTCTAGATCCATCTTCAAATGATAATGGAATCTCCATACCAGTATTATGAATGATTAAAAATAGAATTACTACTTCATTTGCATCTGCATACCAATATCCTAATTGTAGTGAACAATTTAATTAAATGAAAATAAATCCCAACAATAAAGATGGGTGGATATAAAGATGTGATAAGTGTAATTACCAGTATGTAAAAGGACAATCCAACCACAAAGCAACTGACGCTCATTCCTCCAGTAGCAATCTAAAGAAAATTTTCTCTTAATATTCATGTAAATAAGCAATGAAAATCCTTATAATAGCCTTTTATCAGAGCCTAAGTTCATACCATAAGAAGTGGTCATCTACCAGATTTTTCCATCAACAATGCACCTATTGTTGTCATTGGCACCTGCCAAGCAATATATACATATTGATAAACACAGAAAATGTGCTTCATCATGGAGACAAGCCAAATGGGGTGTTATTATATAAGGAATTAGACATATTTGGCACCTGCAGTATAGCTATTCCAACTGATGTTTCCAGCCTATGCTTTGTCCGAGCGACCTGTTAGCTACCATGAATTGTTTCCTATAAACAATCAAATCCCCATAAATATCACATGAATGAAGAGGTGCCAAGATGAAGGAAAAAAAGTGAACAAACATATAAGAATGTATGAATAATGCATATCATAAGCACAGACTTGGTACGATGTTGTTATTAAGAGTTCGGCACTAGCTTCAAGATATTCTTCATGAACCTAATTAATGATAAAATAGTAATGCACATAGGAAATTAGAGGAATAAGACACAAATTATATTATCTGTTTAACATTGATTATCAACAAAAAGAACTAACAAAGAAGAACATGACAGTTTGAAAACAGGAAAAAAAGGTGGGCTTTGAGATTTTTTTGAATGCATTATTATGATGAATCTAAAATTTGTGTGAATAGTGAAACAAGTTATCAACCTCAAGAAGTTTAAGAATGGCTAAAACTATAAGACACTTGTTGAATCACCAAGGAAGTAGAAAAAGTGCAAAAGGACTAGGTTGAGTAACCTAGGGGAAAATTGAACATTACTTGATTCGCAAACTTAAGAGTATATTGACCTTGAAAAGGATGTGATGCTTAAGAATCAGGGAGAATATATTATAGGACATGGAAGGTGAACTCTATCGGTGAGGAAAGATTTGAGCAAGAAGAATAGTTTGGCTATATAGGATTATAAAGGATACTCAAATTCCAGAGCTAAGTTGAGTTGAAAATGCTATAAATTCTTGATTGTTGATGTATTTATGTGAATGTGTGATTCTTTGCTGCATCAAATAAGTTCCTAAATAACAGTTTACCTAAATCATCTAGCAAGAAAAATTAATATATAATATGTACAACAAGTAAGGGAGTTATTTTGTCTCACCTTGTTGACCCTTTCTAGTCTTGCCCTCCCTCATATAGCATTGTTGTCGAAAAGTGAGCCTCATACCTACTTGTCCATCTATGTATGCAGGATTTCATGATAAAAATTACAATAATTTAATATCCATTGCGTAAACAATACAAGAACATTGTTAAGCTTAATGTGAAGAACAATCTCTCGAGTGAAGAACAATTACCAAGAGTTGCAGGATTTTTGATTTCAACTTGTTGAACTATAGGTAAAGGTATTTTAAATTTTTAAGCTTGCCAAAATAATACAAAATGGTCCGTGTGATATTATTGTGAGAAAATGCAATGTAATATAATTCAGAACAACTACTGAGAGAAGGTGGGATAGAACCATGAGTAAGCATGATGCCTTCAAGGTAAAGATAGATGCATGATTCTTAATCAAGCTCAAAATAGGGGGATTGTATCAGTGAAATTATTTTAGCCAATGCTCAATTCAATCAGAGATGTGCAGTTGCTCAAAGAAATTGGAATGCTTCCACCGAGATGATGATCAAATAAGGAGATGATTTATTGGATGTATGTATTTCAATCACTTTATGTATTTGTAAGGTGATAAATAATGGAAAGTGAATCAAAAATCACACGTTTGATGGCATAAATATTTTATTAATTTCATGGATGGTGGAAACAAAAAAATCCTATAAAATTATTGGTTTAAACCTTATTTTTATTGATTTATTACTGTAATACATTGTTAGCTTGTTAAATATTATTGTCACGATCCGACTATTTCTATGAAGGAGAGAAATTAGCAATGTCTCGCATTGACAGAGCGGGGATTTTGAGCATGATCAAAAATATTCACCTTGATAAGATAAATAACAAGCGTATTCAACTGATCTTGGATGCTATTGATACACTTCCAAATCTAGGAGTGATGAAGGCATTCAATTACTTAGTATTTTTGTTGTGGGAGACCATTTGTCTAGTTAATCTAGCATGCTTGGATCTCTAAAAAGTATTAACCTACCTAAAGACTAGGGGATTTGTACTCGAGTTCCCCTCATAATGAGGTTGTAGAGTTATAAAAGCCAAGAGACTAAGATTACCATATAATACAATGGAGTGAAGAACAAATTTTTGAGTATGAAATTATAGAAGCTCTAAATGACCTACGAGATGAAATTAGGGGAGCCGAGAAGGGTATCGGTGACACCCCAATTACATTGAACATAAGAAAATCAAAATTCCAAATCTCACAATGGTGGATTTGCTAGGCATCACCAAGGTGCATGTACATGGCCAACTGCAGGACATTTATGTCCAAATTTCTCAGGTTATCAAACAGTATATAACTCTTAAAGAGAGTATAATTCTAAATGTGTTGTCTACCTCTGTCAATTTCCCAACTTGTGAATCTATAAGAATGTCACATTTAGTTGATGAAAATGGTGAAAAACTGTGGTGGTGGTTAAAAAGTCGACAAAAGTTGTTTAAGGTTTTTTTGAGAATGTTACAGTGGATGTTGTAAGTGTGAATATCGGACTTGGATACGTCTATGTCAGAAATAAAATTAGGAATGAATCAAATGCCTAGGCAAGGTAGCTTGAGAAGGAAATGTTTCAAAGAGACCCAAATCTTTCAAAGATCGAAAAGTCCATGGTTGGAATACCTGTGTTGGCCGAGAGGCTAATGTAGATCCAAGCAATAGGTATAAGAAAATGCTTACCTCAAATTGTGAAAAAAATAGACTCAACGTTGTCTCAGGAGGTAGTCGAAAATCAATGCATTGCCTAGGAATTTTTCTAACTCAATGGAGGCTATGATTGAATTCAAAAGACTGATGAATTCCATCAAGGGAATGCTACACAAGCTCATTATACGGGAGACATTGAGTTGTTTCTGATGAGCCCGACATGCATTGTATTGCATGTCTCACTAGAATGTTCAAGGCTTCTTGGTATGACCTCCTTGCTGCAAGCAGATGTACTCTCCATAGATAATTTTCTTGTTGAAGAAATAATTTTTCTAGAAGAGGCGTAGGTAGTTAGTCTTCCCAACTTCTTACCTCTTTTCTGTTTTCCTAAACCTTCTTGAGACTCATGTTTATTCATTTCTTTGAGGAGCAGAGGTTTTTTTGTAGGCCTATGATTATTTAGACAAAATCATATATCTTGTGATAGATCCCCACCATAGGCTTCCTCAAGAAAATCCTTTCAAGCTCTTATTGATAGGAAAAGGAACAAATGTATTCAATTCATGGAAGATGCCATGCGAGATGCGAAAATCCATTATGTATACAGAGAATCCCATCTATTCAAAGTCCTTGTAGAAAATGCAACAAAGGAAGGAAATCTTCATTAAATTGATAATACAAAAGCACACGGTTATTTGTTAAAATTTATGTCCTTATGTCCTATTTGGATTGCACACACCGAATTTAAGCATAACAATGAGATATATTGTCATTTGTGTGGCTGCAATACAAGATAACCTTAAGAGAAATTTGGTTCTCGTATAAAAATTGCACTAGTGCAATCAGTAACTAATCTAATGCTAAACTAAAATATTTCAGGGAGCAAAGGGAAAAAAAATAAAAAAATAAAAAAGGTTGGTGATGCATCAAGAATGAGTTTGGGGCTCTTTGACTCCTTCCCCTACCTAAAAATTTAGGAAACACAATATACGGAGACATGCAAGAGGTAAGAAGCAAAATGAAATTAGAGGACAGACAAAAAAGAATCACAATAATATTCATTAGTGGAGGAAATATACACTATTTGCATACAGATCACAAGGTCAGACACTCATATTCAAAAATAAAAAGCTGAGATAACATGAAACAAAATGTGGCTCACGTAGGTCCAAGGAAGTGTGCCAGAAAGCCCAAGAAATGTACAGAGACTCCCTCTACTTATATAATTGAGAAGGAATTAAAATGCTCAAAATATTAACTTCATAGTCCCTTCGCTCATGCTCTACAATAAATAATATAATCTTCCTTTTAAGTAGAAGTGACCCATATCTGTATCAAATCTCCATCCTAATATAACTAGATCTTCAATGATGTGGTCTCAAGGAACAAACAATCACTTAAGTTCCCAAAAGTCTCCATATGCACTCAAGAGACACTGCAGAGCCTTGGGACAAATAAAAAATTCAATGGGAGCTACATAAGAGAAATATAAAATCTGAATTTGGGATCATTGGGATCTGAAACAACATATTTTAAATTTGCAAAGGCATTGTGATTCATTGGAGGGCTCAAATCATTAAATGAGATCCTTTGGAGTGGGTGAGAATCTTCTAAAACTTGTTTTGAAAGGAAAACATTTCCGAGGGACTATAATTGTGAACTGTGGGCCCAAATCTGTACAAGTCATGAAATATTTTAATTCCTTTCTCAAACCTAAGGAGGTCGGAGCATCCTCTTATCAAGGCAAGGATCTTTCCATTAAATTTCAGATTCGATGAAATCGCTTTGTAAGCTTCATAGCTAGTGTCAAAGGAAGAGAAGATAGGCTACCCAACCACCAAGTGCTTCACTTGTTCCCATGCCTTCCAAATTTCCTGAAGACCAGAGGACCCATGAGGAGAAATCAAGCTTGATGGTTTAGGTATTACTCTATTTTGGATTTTGAAGTTACTACTAACATTTATCTTTTTATTTCAAATGACTTCATTTAAATTTCAAGTTCCAAATAATATTTCTATCTCCTTACAAAACTCATTAGATGTCCATGTTAATACTAATACCACAAGCAATTCTAGACTCAGTGCTACTTGTTTATAGTGGTATTAATTTTTGAGGCATTTTGTCACACATTCAAAGAAATCCCTACTAATGTTTATACTTTGGTATTATGGTCTCTGCTAATTTTTAGGCATTTTATCAAACATTAAAATAAATCCTAGGCCTCCTCTTAGCATCTCGCATATTTTAGACACGATACCCCCAATCAAGAAATTCAATATTTCAGTTGCATAAAGTTACAAATATCTAGCTTGGGGAAAAATTACCTAAGATATTCTTACAAACTAATTAGTTTTTATGAACGTATGTAGAAATTCTTCATGTGTTTACTATATCTAATTAAAAGGTATCCATATAGAAGACTTTAGAGCATGAAATACAATCCCCCATACTTTATAGAGATAAATAAAGGCTTTAAATCTTATAACCTTCAAGCTGGTATTCATTGGATTTTAGACAGAGACTTCAAAATGATTTACAAATATTAAGAATATTGGAAATGAAGAATTAAAAAACTTGACTTCATTTCAATGTTTGAAACAGAGGAATTTCTTTAGAAATGCTAAAGAATACCCTTATTATTGTTATCTAAAGTTTACAAAACAAATAAAAAGATAGATTCTAGCATAATCGTGGATTAAATGGTGTTCGGGGTAGTTGTCACAACTGGTTTCGAGCTTTCTTATCTTGCCTATAGAACTACAAGAAATATAACTAATATTTCCTATAGTAGGAAAAAGGACGGTAAATATTGAAAAGAGAAGAAATGAATGGTTTAAGAGAGAAAATTTGAGGAGAGAAGACTATCTTTACGCTTGTTTAATGTGCCTCCTTGTTAGTACAATTTTAATGGTATAAGACTTACAACTGAGCGCACTGTAACTTATTCCCGTGTTTTGGAAAATTCTCTGAGCACAAAGATAGGCTATATTTGAAAATATTAATTGGAGTAACATAACAACAAACTGGAATAAACTCTTGTCATTATAATATATAATGACAATATCCATGCCTTGACGAGAGGATTCTCTACCCTCCTTTGGTTTGAGAAAGGAATTAACATATTACATGAATTGTACAGATTTAGGAAGTGGATGGAATGGACAGAACTTAAAGCTCATCTATAGGATTCCTAGGAATCTGCAAAGCATAAATATACAATTGTGCATTTAGTTTGTAAGGTACCTTTCACTCTTGTAAATGCATGCTACTATGTAGTGTTTCAATTTACGGTTATAGGAGTCTTTTACCTTTTGTTCTTCATTCTGTACAACTGCGTGCATCATGGGCTTATGAATAGAGCATTGTCAAAAGTTCAGGAGCTCCTGGAACTCTAAACCATATAGTGTGGTGTCTCTATTATACATATTCTCATAGGGATTATTTGCATTAGACATCTATCTTCCAGTTTTCTCTGCATCGAAGGTTCTTTGGATCTTATACCTGGAGTTATTTTCAGCTCACTCATCGGTTATTGCATGAACAATTTGGTATACCTCAATATGACTTAGGCCTTCTTACAACATGACCTCAAAATTCATCTTGGAATGATTATAATGATACTACGTGGGAGTAATATTCTCTGTGAGCACATATTACTACTGAGATCTTTAGATTGACGATAAGAAAACTTGCAGTTTGTCTACAGAAGTCCCAGGTCTATAGTATAGGCAAAGCATAGAGATATGATTGTGCAGGACTGTTTCTGAGGTACCTTTGATTCACGTGAATACATGTTGTTGATCAGTATTCCAATTCACTTATAGGAGTCTCTTACCTCTGCTTAGCTCTATACATAAGACATGCATCACAGGCATATGAATATAATATTGTCAACAATGTAAGAGCTCTTGGAAAGTTGTACTACAGTATTATGGGATCTCTGTTATACACACCCCAAAAAGCACATACCAATGCATGGGGATATTATGTATGGACTTTTTCATCCTATTTTTCTTTGCATCAAAGGTTCTTTTTATTCTCAGAGTATTTTATGCAAAACAAGGGAAAGAAATATCATGAAACAACAACGATGCATATTCCACTTACTAGAAGTCATAAAAGAAACCATTTTGTACATATGCCACAATCATATCCATCTAGGAGACATCCCTTTGAGGCATTACATGAAAGAGTTTAAGTGCCTTATCAATAAGTCCATTTTGTGCATACCCTGCAACCATAACATTCAGTGAGACCAGATCTAGTTGACAAAAATTCTCAAAACAAGTTTATGCCTTTTCAACTTTCCCACATTTCACATACATATCTACAAGGGAACTCATGATAAGGCGTCAAAATACAATCCTCCTCTAGCTATTTTTTTTATGTATCTCATCTCCATGCTCCAGATATAGCCTTTCTTAACCCAAATCAAGTCCCAAAACACTTATCCATACCTATCACGACACAAGATCAATAATTCTAGGTCTCCTTTATGCATTCAATATGTCTTTCAACTTTCATGCATTGATTCTTCATCAGTTATGCCCAGCTCAACCTTCTTTATAATCTTTCTTAATGACTTAGTAAAGTCATATACCCTGTACAAATATGATTAGAAGAAGCCTACATGAGTTTGCATCACACATGTGTGAAATTAAAATATGGGATGGATCTTCATCACACATCGTTGAAATTAAAATGTCTTTTCCACATTTACTTTACATGGCTATCAAAGGAATAGGAATGAACTCAGATAGAAAGAAAAGCTCAAGAAATAAATATACAAGTTACTAGGTATGTTGAAGACACATACAATGTATCCTCGTAGGAGTTACTGATTTGATTGGTAAGGTATAATTCAAATTTTTACAAGTTCACTAGTATACTTAAAATTCAAATCATAAAAAAACCAATAAGTTCACTGGTAATGAAATAGCCAATAATTCATAAAATAATAGTCAATTTAAATCTATTTAGCCGGATAGGAAAAATGTCTATTCTTTTTTGTCCTCTTTTGACGAGGAACTATAATAGATGGTGCAACATGATAATCATCCTTGACTATTGTCCTGCTTTGATTTCGGGTTATTTTCCAAATGAGTTGCAAGATGGTCAATCGATTTATTTCTTCCAACAACAAAATCATCACATCCTTCTATGGCATGTTCATGTTCACTTTATTAGTTGCATCCGTTAAGGAGTTTGATTGTTGCACATCCTATTAAACAACACACATTAGTTAATTAAATTACCACAACATTGATACTTATTATGTCATCAAATACTATAATAAACTTACCCGAGATTCATGCCCAATGACCAAATTCTCCCCTAGATCTATCATATGTTTTGGAAGCCTTCGTAACCATGCATTAAAGCATATTTCAGATCTTCATCCTGAAGCTTCCTTTCAAAATTGGTGAACCTAAGTGTATAAAGACATTTTAATTTATCAAGTATCATTTGTCATCTAATACATTCAAGTCACCAAAAATATTTTAAAAATGAAATTGTTCACTTACCAAGCTCCCATGAATACTATTATAGCCACCCGACCTCAATTTATGGAACCCAATACTTGACAACCTAGTTTGGGTATCCTTTGTTGTATCTCGAAGGCATCTTTTACCTCCTTCTCATGCAGATGGCATGTAGTTTGGATTTTGAGGGACTTCTCTTTAATTTGGCATCTTTGATAAGCTCATCCCATGTTGTTTGGTTAGTGATCCAAGCTGATCAGCGATATCTCAGGTCATTTGTTAGCTTTGGTCTTATTTTGTCTCTTTTAGAATTAATTAATTTCCATGCATAATCCATTATGGAATCCTTGTTAAAACCAGGATTTCCAAACTCTTTATGACATCTTCAAAGAGTTCATCTTTCTTAGAATTGGCTTGCTTTCTCCAATCCACTTGTATGGTATTTCAAAATAGGCATTCTACACGATGAAATAGAAATTGGAAAAATTTCGACCCCATTTCATCTTTTAAGACATTTCCTTCCGAGGTTAACAAGATTTTAACCTCTTTATTTCCTTTTGTGTTCACTTTGGAGATTGTGGGAGTATGTATACTCCATGCTTGACTGGAACCTACAAGAAGTCGACCTATAATAGAGAATAATCTTGGAACCAAAACAAGGAAAATGGTTTAAAAAGATTTTCAAACCTTAGCTAGCCCTAAGGAACCTTCATAAAGATAGTTGTCTAGGTAATATTTCATGCTTTGATATACGGATTAAGTCTTTTCCTTATAGACTTAAAATCTCTACTTCAGGATTAAATTGAGATAGGATTTGTCTTATGATTGAGGTGAATTTTTAGGATGGCAATTAATTTTTAGACTATATTTCAAGTGTTTTACAAATATTGCATTTATCGTCTTAATATTTCTCAAAAGAGGAGCTAATGAAGTGAAAAGTAACTTGAAATATATCAAATTAAAGAATAATTTTAATACCTTTTAGTTCACTAGGACATAAACCCCCACAGCTTCTAGATTAAATCCAATAGCATTTTTTCAAAAAAAAAAAAGAAATTTATATCGGGATTTGAATTCGGATTAAATCCAATAGCATTTCCACAATTGGGTGATGCTTAAATTCATTTTACCCATTGAAAATCCACAAGTCTAGTCATTTTCTTGGCACAAACAGGGTATTGTCATGCCCATATATGAAAAAATGCTTTATTCCTACACACAATTACCATATAACCATCCCAACACCAACACAAACTTAAGAACAATTAATCCAACCTCAAGTGCCCCTGTTTGAAAGAAAACCCACATTTTCTACAAGTTTAGAAGACCTTAAAAAATGGAGAAAATGGGCTCAAGATTTGGAATTCAAGCTATTTAGAAATAGATGGGAGGCCTGAGTCTAAAGAATTATTGAGAGAGATTGAATGGATTTTGGAAGATGCAGTGGTTGGGTACTACCCAAATTTAGTAATGCCCCCAAATTTGGCTACGAGGGAAAGTATTGAAGAGTTGTATGTATTGTGGAGGGAGAGAATTGAGAAGAGGAGGCCATTTCAGTACATTGTGGGGTGTGCACATTGGAGAGACTTGGTGTTGTCTGTGCAAGAGGGTGTGTTGATTCCAAGGCCCGAGACAGAGCAACTGATAGAGATTGTTCAAAATGTGATATTGAGAGACGGGTTATTGGCTGAGGGGTTGTGGGACGATTTGGGTACTGGAAGTGGGGCACTTGCCATTGGGTTGGGATAGTTATTGGGCCCTGGAGGTAGAGTGGTTGCAGTTGATTTGAGTCATGTTGTCATATCAGTTGCTAGGTACAATGTGCAGAGATATAACTTGCAGGTATGTTGATTTGTTCCCATTCTCCTTTCCTTCATTCAATTTCTTTTATAAGTGCTTTGTTCACATTCTTCCTTCCTTCCTTCAAAGCTTAGTTTGAGACTAGGATTCAAAGGTCCATTTTGGGCTTGGCCTCGGTTCCATAGGTTGTCTTTAGTAGCCTCATGGACGTTAAAATATCTTCTTTTAATTCTTCTTAAAGTGTAGTTTTAACACTAGGACAGAGCATGCTCAATTTTGGGCTTAGACTCGACGAGGATGCCCAATTCGAACTTGGACTTAGATTCGACAAGCCCAATTCAAGTTTGGACTCAAACTTGGCAGGGCATCTTTGGCTTGGACTTGGTAGCCCCATTTTTGGCTCGGAATGGAAAAAACCATCTCAAATTAAAATACCGTATATTTTATTGTATTTCACTAAAATAAATGAATAAATGTCATCTTTGCATAGATAATTCATCCCGGGGAAGTTTCGGGTTCAGCCTCAGCAGATTTATCAAAGCATTATTTTGGGATTTGGACTGGGCATGCCCAATCTGGGTTTGGCCTCGACTCAGTTTACTTAATCTGGGTTGGGACTTTCCTAGTCCAATTGGAGTTTGGACTTGGCAAGCCATCTTTGGGTTGCACTTGGCTGACCCATTTTTGGCTTCAAGGAAAAAAATGGATAGTTAAAAATATGTAAATTCTAGCATATTTCACAAAAATAAGTAAATAAAATTCATCTTTACATAGGCATTTTGTGAGGGAAAAGTCAGAGAGATTATTACATGCAGTTTGCAAGAAACTCATAGATACACTTTGGCAAATGATTTGCATATAAAAACTTACATACATTTTAACATGTGATTTGCATGTAAACTCATAGATACATTTTGACAAACAATTTGCATATAAACTCATAGGGACGTTTTCACAATGGTTTTCATATTAAGTCATAACCAACATAATTTTGAAGGAATATCAATAGGATTCCATAAACACAAACAAGCAACAAAAATTTTTGTCTTTATGTGCCAAAATACTGATTAAGAAATTTGTTGTATTTTCACAAAAAAATTGCATATGAACTAATACATACTTTTGAGTAATAGTTTCCATGTAAAGCTAAAACCATTGTATAGATAATTTCAAAGGAATATCAATAGGAATCCACAAACAAGCAACATAAAACTTTGTGTTTATGTGCCAAAAAATTGACTAAGAGATTTGTTGTATTTTCACAAAACGTATGCATAGAAACTAGTGTTTGAGGCAAAGCCAAGGAAGATGCTTAATGGATTCAGGGCTGCCACAAACAATATACTTGGGAGCTGCCATTTCACTATTCATGCCTTTGCCCCTGGGTATGACAAAAGCCACTAATTGGTATCCTTTGGATAATGTCTAAGGAAGGGTTTGTTTGTCAAGTTACCAATTCTAGTCGCACCACCAGAAAATCAGGGGTTAATACTGAGGTGAGCTCCCAAATTCTTGTACAGTTCCTCTGTTTAAATTACATAGCCTAAACTCTAATTTCTTGCCAGAGTTTCCTATTACAGAGCTGATGAGAATATCTACCTTTCATTGTTTTGATACCCTTTTGTTAGAAGTTAAAGCAAAAACCACGCCTTGTGTTGAAGCCTTGAGGGGCACCAGTTACTGCAGAGTACTAGAGACTACTAAAGTTAGTGGGTACTAAGGACAGTCCAGTTCTGAATTATTCACCTACCACATGAAGATTGGTTTGATAGTTTACCAGGCCTTCTAATTTCTATAGATGATAAAGGTGCCAGAAACAGAAATGGCAACTGGGACAATTAGAAGATTATGGAAATTTAAATGAGACCAACACTGGGTCGATGAGAAGGTTATGAGGATTTAGTTGAGACCAACAGCTAGGCTGATGAGAATTTAAATGAGACCAACAACTCAGTGACCTATATGCTAGAAGAATTTTCCATGTGTAGTTGCCTTTTATGGCCTTGATAATCCATTTGGACAGAAGTTGAATGTGTTTGGTGTTTCCTTTAATGCAACAACTGATAGGGTGGAAATCATTTCTTTCCAAGGGTGGATGATTTATCAGAACACTGAATCCTCCATTGCTCGAAGTTCTTCATCAAAACAAAAAACCCTCTTCTTCCTACAACATCAGTCTCGGTGCTAAATTTTGTATCGATACTAGTGTCATACCCTAGGCCAACACTGATATCACTGAAGTATTCATAGCTCTAGTGTGATGATGGACACAATATTATTTTAAACATCTTACAAGTTTGAAGGACGTGTTTTCATCATATTTCATGCATTTTGACCAATGTAAAGTTGTGTTTTGCTTTTGCGTTTCTGATAAAATAGGGCATAAAGTGAAAATATCTTAAAAATCATCTTCGATTCTCTTGTAACAATTGTTGTGAAGTTTTTGGATAAATTTAAAGTTTGGAGAAAAATATTTAGTACTGCATTTAACACCCATAGTGTAATAAATCGAAGGGCGATAGATTTAGAAATGCAGCTGATTTTTCTAAGGCTTTGGAGACTGAAGAGGTATGAATATTTTAAATACAAAAGAGCTGAAAAAAGAGAGATGATTTCAGAGGTTGGTAGATAATCTTAATTTATTCATGGTTTTTGTGTTTAAATTTCTAGCAGGTTCTCCGCCAAGGAAAAGGAGTCTGGTTAGAAAGCAATAAGGAGCCATTCTATGTATCTGTAGAAAAATTAGATGCAATGAGAAACTCTTTAAGAGTATTTGCTATGGGAAATTGGACAATGCAGCAAAGAATTTGATAAGCTGAGGTTTCTTCAAGCGGATCGTGTGCCAAATCTAGCGATAGATATGTTAAAGCTCAAGCATTTGAAATTCATGGATTATAGTTTAAAGCAGAATGCAATTTGGAGTCCGTCCGAGGTATGTTTACCCCTTTATTCATTTTTTTTTTGGTTGCAAATAATTATAGATCATTGTTTTTCAACTGCGATTTTTTTGTTTCCTTGAATATGTAACTTGTTAGGCATTTTTGATCTCTGTGATGTTGATCACGAGCCCTTGTTGGTTGCATAATTTCTTTGGTTTGCAAGTTCTCAAGCATCATCATTCACATCATAGAGATGCTGCGATAGAATTGGGGCATCTTAAAAAATTAAAACATCTAGAATTGAGTGGATTTCAGAATAATAAAATCCCAAGTTGGCAAAAGGTAAATTTTTTGCGGAAGCTAAAATTATCCAATATTGAAGGTCTCAAGGAGCTTCCAAAATCAATTCGGAATTGTCAATCATTAAAAGAGTTATCTTGTGATGGAATTGAATAGTTACCAAAGATCACTTATGAAGCTCGATCCCTTTAGGAGTTGCACTTAATTCAATGTGGGGGATTAAAGTACTTACTAAAGCGGATTCGAGAGATTTGATCTCCTTACTAAACTTAGTTTGCAGCATTGTTCCAATTTGCAAGAGCTCCCGTGTGATTTCCATAAGTTTTTGGCATTACAATCACTGCATTTATGCAATTGCTACAGTATCCTTCACCTACCAGAAGGGCTTGGAAACTTACAATCTTTAACAAATGTAAGATTGGAAGGCTATGAGAATTTAATTACTCTTCTTGAAAGGGTTACGAGGTTGTCATTAATGAAGGGCATTATATCATTTCGTGGCTGCTTAAGTTTTAAAGAAATACTAAAAGATATTTGTAAACTTACAATGCTCATAAGGTTATCATTTTCTAGATGTAAGAGTTTAAAGATGCTTCCCATCAGCTTGAGTCAACTCACTTAGACTTGACCTCTTTGTGAGAGTTTACAAGAGTGTGTAATGAATTTCATTTCTGGTAAGATTAAGAAGATTGGACATGTCTCGATGCAAAGGTTTGTCAAGGCTACCTCCAAGTTTTGGTAATCTTGGTTGTTTGGAATATTTAGATTTATCAGAATGTGATAAGTTAGAGGAATTGAGCAGCGACTTTGGTCACTTGGGAGCATTGAAAAAATTGAATTTGTTCAGATGTAAAGGTTTGTCAAGGATTCCTATGATTTTTGGTAATCCTGGATATTTGGAAGCTTTAGATTTATCAAAATGTGATAAATTAGAGGAATTGAGTAGTGACTTTGGTCACTTGGGAGCATTGAAAAACTTGAATTTGTCCAGATACAACAGCCTGTCAAAACTTTCTGATTCTTTTAGCCAGCTTGGTTGCTTGAAAGAGTTACATCTCTCGTTCTTCTCTAAATTGGTGGAGCTTTCTAGTGATTTTAAGTGCCTTAATCAGTATTAAGATTGAATCTCTACACATTTGAGAGATTAGACGGAAAATGGATGGATACTTGTCGGGGTATTCAAATTTTGTGGTGTCTAAATATTACCAACAGTGAAAGGATGATCCATCGATGGAGAGAAATGGAAAGAGAAAAAGAAGAATGGATTTTGAGGTGAATTGAGATTCACCTAACAACAGAGTGAGAATATTGACAAAAGAGGAAGAAAAAGATTTGATATTGAAAAGAATGATAACAAAGATATTTGATGAGGAAGGGCTACTGATTGACATTCATCAACTTCCATTCCATTCATCCTCCCTTCTCTCGCACACACCCCTCATCTTAATATTTCATAATATCTCAGTTGAAATAAATGGTGAATTATTTGAGAAAATGCGCAATATTGAAGTGGAGCACACAAGCACAGTGAATCATATATTTCAAAGTGGACATTTTAGTGCATTACCAGATGAGGTGGAGGATAGAATCCTTTTTATACATTTCATAAAAATTTTAGTACTACTTTCGGCAACGATACAGGTGTAAACTTCAGGTGATATACCCTCCCAATATAGGTGTATCACGGTAACTTTCCATATCCGTGATGGTTTAGAAGAAAAAGGAATAATATGTCCATCATTTTGGGAGGATATCTCGTATCATGTACATCAAAAATCAGATCTAGATCGGGTATTTCAAACTGATAACCAGGTAGGGAGAACAATGGGGGACATAGGCAGAACCAGAGACACAATTTTGAAATGCACTCTTGTGCCCTCCTATGCAGTTGAACTAACCAATGAATCAGACAATGCATGCTACAATATAGATGGACAAGCCCCGAGCAATGAGTCTGAGATGGAAGACCCAAAAACAAGGGCACAAAACACAATCGTGGGGAAAAGGAAGGGCATGAAAAACTAGATATGAATCCCCTCAAGAAGGGTATAGATGTAGGGAAGAGGAGCCACGAACCAGAGACAAATGTTCCCTCACAAACCAAATTGGAATCTGATTTTTTATAACAACATTTTTATTGATATCATTGTATATTTCTTTAAAAGGAAGTGTCGATTCTTGCATAAATGTAAAAAAAAGGGCAAAAGAAATATTCGATGCGGATACCTACTTGCCCTCCTCCTTGCCTAAGATCTACATGCCGCGAGGATGAAATCCCCTCCTACTCAATGTCACTTTCCATTTTTCTCGCTGCATTCATTTTTCCCATAGTTTCCCCTCAAAGTAAGCAACAACCACAAAAAAGAGTATTTTTAATTAAAATTTGTTATATTAAATAAGGTAGTAGCTAGAGACAAAATTAGGAGGGTGTATTAATTAGAGACAAAAATATATTTTTGTCTCTAATTAATGTCTCTAAACACCCCTCCATGTAGTAGTCAAGGGAATGAAATTTGGAAAATCCTTCTCGCATAATTTTAACTTAGAAGGCTCTCCATAAAGGCATATGACTTGGAAAGGGTCAGGATATTAGAACCTAATCATCATTAAAGATTCAATAAAACTAGTGTTCTCATACATTATTTAAAGCATATGGATGTATTGGGAAAAATCAAACCTTATCTTTTTCTGGAATGAAGATGAGTTCAAAAATGAGCTTTTCCATCAATGATCACTTGGTGTAGTGATGCCCAGGTTATTGAATTCCTTAATGTTTCATTATCATAGGTACCATGGATGTATTCCTTTAATATATTCATATGAGGAATTCACACAATACATGATGTCAATTTCCGTCACCAAAAATTTACTTTCATGGCCAAAAGCTAAGCTAGAATTATATTTTGCCACTTGTGATCGGGAATATTTCAAGACAATTCTTGATACTATTTAAGAGGAAATGTCACATACAATTGGGGTTTATTTTTTCATTCCATAAAAAAATTAGAAATAGTGTAACCCCCACAAACTCGACGTTCAAAACTGTAATTATAAAACCTATTAATTTATTGCATGGAAAATTTATGGAAAAATTTGTTTAAGGGGTTACAAGAGTGATACTTTGGTCACAATTTAACTAATTTCTAATTAATTATTTATCTTATTTGAACACTTAAGTCCTTAATAAATTTTATAAAAATTTTTTTAAGTTAAAGTGGTTACATTTACCTATGTCATTTATACCCTTATTACACCTTTATTATAATTAATTAATTTTCATATAAACACTTTTCCTTTTTAACCCCTTAATTAATTTAATGAAAAATGTCCCACTAGCCACTTTAGATTTAATAGCTAGAAAAAACATCATTTACTTATTTATTAACTTCAAAGTGGAAGGGGAGGGGTCATAACATAGTCCAATCCACAAGTGTAGGTACCCTAGGACCTTATTAGTTAATTAGATTTACAAAATTTTGCACATACCCATTCCCGCAAAATAGAAAATCACTTGAGTGATGTAGGATTCATTCTAAAACATTGGATTAGATCTATCTTGGCCATTAGATCTAAGGTTAGACTAAAAACCCTAGAAATCATTATGATCTCTCATCTTATTCTTTTCTTACCCTATTCATATCATTATCACTATTTTGTTTTGCGGGTTTGGGAGAATGGAGGCCATGAATGCAAACAGATATTGTGAAGGATTGTGCCTTGTTAGAAGAATATAGACACCATTTTGGGTATTTATATTATATGCATCCATCTCCTAGGGTTTGGTTTACATTTTATTTGTTATTATATTATTACTTTTTTGGGTTTACCGGATTTGGGTATGGGCATTTTTGCCCCATTTTATTCTGGATCTAAATGAAATATATACACATCGAGGATACATATATATATAATATTGTATTGTTTTAGATTTTTCTAAATGTTGAATCTATAGACACGACATTTTATTTTAACCTATTTTTATAAAATAAATATAAAACAAATACAATATTATAATTATATATATATATATATATCAATATATATATATATATATATATATATATATATAAATATATATATATACTAAACTAGGTTATGGGTCACCCGATGTATATAAAAAAACAACACGAGTATATGTTTAGCAGCCATGGCTAAAAAATATGTGCAGATTAAGGTGCAGGTGGGGCCGTTGCCCCCACCCCACTCCACAATGTAAAATGGTTTGGGGTGGGGACATCACCCCACCCCTTTTTTTTATCATCTAAAAAGGCTTGCAAGATAGGCCTATTTGGCCCAATCTATACACAATCCTTTTCTTATATTCAATAAACTAGGTTGTATTTAAAATTTTCCGCACCGATTTTTAATATATAAACATTCAAATTAAAACTTCTTTATATATATATATATATATATATATATATATATATATATATATATATATATATATATATATATATCTGTGTGTGTGTGTGTAATATAATATAAATATTTTGTTAATTAAATATATACGATTATAAGTTATATAATTATATAAAGTTAAATATATAAATTTATATATTTATAATATTTAATTTTCTTTTTAATTTTTGTGTTTTATTTTATTAAAACAATATATCAATTCAACTTCTTTGTATAAAAACTATAAGAGTATGAGTAGTAGTTATAATTTCACATTTATTCAAGTATGTGGAAATAGTATAAACTAATAACACCCCCCAACCCCCGCCACCACCCCTTTTTCTTGTGTTTATAAGTATATATTTGCCTAAGGAATTCAAGCAAGTTTCAACACAAGTAAATAGAAGGAAACATTTCCCTTACAACAAGGTAAAATTCGATAGTAAAATTAACTCAAATCATTTATATCTACATATTCCTTTGAACGAAATGAAAGTAAAACATTCATAAATGAAACTTATTCCTTCTCTCTTTTAAATCAAATTTCCAATTTTACAAAAAGATAATGAATATATACTTTCCACAATACAACACCATCCTTTTTACATGAAGATCCATAATCCATTTTTGAATCAAATTTTAAAATGTGAAATAAAATTTTCCATTCCAAATAAGGATAGTTTTCCTTTGATAATCAAATTCTCTCTAGGTATAATTTAAAAGTTTAAAGGAGGCATCATAACAAGAAAATGCAACTTCTCATGCCTCCTTTCCAAAATATACATTTTTGGATAATCAATACAAATCAATCTTACATAATACATTTACAAGAAGTTGAAACTTTTTAAAATGCAAGATCACCCCTTCAACAACAATACTCTTCACTCCAAGATCACCCCTTCAAATCCATATCTTTTCCTTTCTTAAAATCAAAAACAAGGGAGGAGGTGTAGGCAACACTCACCTTCTAACCTTTATCCCAATGAGGGGAAGAATCCATTCTCCTCATTGGCCCACGAGCCTTAACCATAGTGAAATAAAAAATGTTTGCAACCCATGGAAACATTTAAAAATGCTTCCAAATTACAACAAACATACCAAAAATCATTTTAAACACACAAAAATAAGCACAAAACAACAACAACAATAATAAGCACCTTTCAACTCACAAGGCTTGAAACTCAAGCCAATGGAGCAAGGAAATATGGGGAATCACTTATACCTCCAAATGGGTTAAGTGTCCACGCTGAAGCCTCCAAAACAAAAAAACACCCATATAATACTCTTATACCTTCTTCAAATCTCTTATGCCTCCTCAATCTCTTATACCCCCTCAATCTCTTATACCTCCCTCAAGTAAAACATACAAGATAAGTAAGAATTTCTCTTATCTAAAAAGGTGGGACACCCAACCCAAACTCCCTCTAAAATATGCAACAATAGTCTTATACATCCATCATAAGATCCCCATAGACCTTCTCCTACACATGAATTAAGGTCATTCTACCCAAGGTCCAAAAATAAGAACACACATATCCATTCAATTACATACAACACACACACATATATAAAAAAAACTACATGGGTGTAGTTCCTACCTTGCCACGTAAGAAAATTGATTGTAAAATCAAAACTCTAAGCTACTTCCAAGCTCAAATCCAAATCCAAAGAAGCTCCAAGACTCCCAAGAAATAAAATCAAGATAAAACTTCAAAATACCAATGCACAACAAAATGAAGTAACCCCAAAAACCACCAAATAAACTTTTATAAATAGAAAAAGAAGAGGAGGGTGAGGTGGCTCCATGTAGGATGCCACATCACTTCTCCTCAACCCGAAATCACCAATTCAAACATCAAACCGAAGGCTAATAAATTGGTGGGTGAGCATATGACAAGCCACTTATAGATACTAAACCTCACTCCATACCTCTAATGGACACCATTAAAAAAACATGTAAGAAAGTACAATAATTTACACTTTTTCCTTCCAAATAATACAATGGGGTCTAAATTTGACCCCTCACCCCATATGTATAGTTGGTGTGTAAATTTAAGAGGTGAGTGACAATCTTAATATGTCCCACAAGCCTTGAAAAATGGCTTAAAGGTCAAATTTAGGATTTTGAGAGATGGGTTAAGTACAAACCAACCAAAATCAATTAAAATGAACTCAAATAAAAAATTTCACAAGGAACATATACCCCTACTAAATGCCCTATTTTCGCATGCAAAAAATTAACTTAATTAACATAATTAATTACTAAAAAGGGAACATTTAATCAACAATACAAAAGAGAAATACAATGCAATTATAAAATACATACTAACAAATTAATCAAAAGAAAAGGAGAAAGAAGCAACACATATCCCATGGTCATAATTTAAGGTCATCCCCCATGGGGACCTCCTAATATCCTAACAACATACAACAATAACATAACACAAAGTTTCGATGGTGATCGTCGTTGTAACCATCAGATATTCCACTACGGTTGGTCTCCTAACCCACTTTTGTTTGTTGTAATACCATCACTTGCAAAATCAAACAATACCTCCTTTAGCCTCGTGCCCACATCAAATACATCAACAATAAAATATATGCACATCCATCAATAAACATCATCATATCATGAAATCATCATGAAACTAAGTAATGCTATAAATCATTTACAATTTTATAAACCTTTCAATTTTACCATTTCATCAATATCAGTGACATCAAAAGATTAGTTCGAACACCAAAACATGGTCAATACGATGAGAATTAATAATGTCAGTATATATATATGCTAACAACACATCATCATCATCAATACAAAATATCTATCCATGCCTTTAAGAATCCATACAAACCATAATATGAATCACAACATATCAATAGTCAGAATATATCTACCATCTAACATCATGCTAATCCAAAATAACATAATAAGGTCCATTTATATAGTCCATGATAAATCAAAATCATAGTATAAAAAGTGTCAAAGAGGAGTGAGCACTACATCCCCCTCCCCTTAGACTTTAATTTCTCTTTGAAATCACTAAAATAGGTGTGAAACCGGGCTGTAACAACAAAGTAGCATCTTCTCATGAAGTGGCACTCTCATCATACCTATCCCATTAGACTCGCACGTGATCAATCTCATGGCCTCATTGGTCGGGTTCTTATACTTTATAATATGTACGAGATCTAAAGTCACTGTCCCTACTCCTACACCTGCAATGTAGTTAAATCCATTATATGTGAAGGATTTGGATTGTATCTCCATAATACATAAATATGGAAAACATCAAGGATGCGAGAAAAGCTAGTTGGCAAGGATAGATTGTAAGCCAAGTGAACGATCGACTCCAAGATCTCAAATGGACCCAAAAATCTAAGATCTATCTTATAGCCTTCTCCGTAACATATAGGGATATTATGAGGGCTGACACAAAGAAATGCCATCATGTCAATCTCGAAACTATAGTATTTCCTCCTTCATCTGCATTCTTCTTCTACCTATTCTGAGCCTCCTACAATCTCTTCCTAATCAAGATAACCAAGTTCTCCATGTCCTGTAACATAGCTGGCCCAAGAGATACCCTATCCTCTAGCCTGTCCTGTAAGCAAAATCAACTGATGATCCATGGTGTACATCCAAAGCATGTCCTCTAAATTTTTATTCACCCGCTCTGTCTGATCATCTTTCTCAGGGTGAAAGGTTGTACTGAAATTAATTCTTGTACCAACAACATGTTGCATGGTAGTCCAAAAGTGTGAGGTGTACAAAGGATCATAGTCACAAATAATCTTCCATGAAATCCCATGAAGTCTGACTATCTCATTCAAGTACACTCATTTCATCATACTATCTGTATATGAGGTCTTCGCTAGAGAAAAATGATTCAGTTTTTTCAATTTATCAATCGTTATCATGATGACATCATGGTGATATCTTGACATCGGTAACCCAACAATGAAATCCATGGAAATGGTTTCCCACTTTCATTCTGATATGACATATGGATAAAGAAGGAAAAATTGATGTTGATTCTTTTCATTCACCTTCTGACACTCTAGACATAAAGACACATAATGAGTTATGCCTCTCTAAAGTCCTCTCCAGTGATACAATTGTCTCAATATGGCAGGCATCTTCTTCACCCCAAGATCAACTGAATAAGTTGCATGATGAGCCTCTGCTAATATATCATGTCATAACCCACCATCTCTAGGTACGTAAATATGACCTTTGTGTCCAAGAATTCCAACTGGCTCTATTTTCAATCCTTCATAATTCCCCTCAAGGAGTCTTTGAGACTCAATCTATGCTCTAGCTGATAGGTAAAAGTTGTAATGAGGAAGCTAGTGTAAGATCATACTCCATAAGTCTATATCTATATAAGTAGCCATAGCCAAATGCCTTTAGCTGCTCAAAGCATCCACAACCATATTATCCTTCCCCTTCACATGCTCAATCTCCATGTCATACTCGCATAGAATATTCATAAAACATCATTGATGGGCATTGAGATTGGGCTATGTGAAGAGATGGGATAGGCTCGAGTGGTTTGTCATGAGAATGAACCTCCTATCTTAACAAGAAATGGCGCCACCACACTAAAGCATGTACCACTACTACAAGCTCAAGGTCATGAGTCAGATAGTTGAGCTCATAATCATTGAGTTTTTGAGACTCAAAAGAAACCACATGGAAATCCTGCATAAAAAATATTCCTATCCTTGCCAATGAAGTATCTGTGCAAAAAAATAATCCTCTCTGTGGATCCGACACTTTGCTAAAATAGGATTTTTAGTGAGGTACCCCTTCAGATTCCTAAAGGCCCGGGCATAATTTTGTGACCAAATAAACTTCTTCCCTTTCCACTGAAGGGAAGTGATTGGATGAGAAATGTGTGAGAACTCTTGGAAAAATATTTTGTAGTACCCTACCAATCTCATGAAGTTGTTTACCTCGGTCACACTAGTCGACACTAGCTAATTAATAATAGCTCTAATCTTGGAAGGATCAACGATGAGAACTTCCCCAGATATGATGTGGCCTAGTTCTTGAACCTTTGTAAAAAATAATGGATGTTTCTCTAGATTCCCATAAATCTTCTACTCTTAAAGATATTGTAGAACCTGTAAAAGGTACTCCTTTTCCTCTCACATGTGTGTTAGTATATCAACGTGTCATCTAGAAACACAAGTATAAAACATTCCAATAATTTCCTAAATACACCATTCATTAAACTCATGAATACTTTGCAAGGGCATTTGTCAAATGGAATGGTACCACCGTGAACTCGTAGTGGTCATATCTCATGCGAAGCCTACATTATGAATATCTACCTCCATGATCCATAGTTGATGATAACCGACTTAAGATCTATCTTGGAAAACATGGTATCCCCCTTCAAATTATAAGATAAGTCATCAATGCATGGAAGAGGCTAACGATTCTTAATTTTTACCTTGTTCAATTATGTCGTAGTCAATACACAATTTCAAGAATCTATCCTTCTTCTTCAAAAATTCATAGCTTTTTTACCCCAGGGGATACACTAGGATGGATTAAACCCTTCCTAAGAAGGCCCTCTAGCATGTAACTTGGGCTGACTAAGCTTAGGGGTAATCATCCTATATGGTGTGTGTGAGATAGGATTTTCTCCAAGAACCAAATCTATATGAAAATATATGTCACATGAGGGTAGAAAACTAGGTAGCTCACCAGGAATTTTTTTATAACTCTTGTAAAATTGGGTGATCATAAATTTAAGGCCCACTCGTCTCATCTTCTATTCGTAACTAACTGAAAATATCATACATCTGCATCACCAACATGTACACCGATTCATCTACATAGAGGATATGGTATGAATAGAAACAAGTCTCCTAACCCCAACTATCACCGACTAAACCCCCAAATCGTCTGCAAAAGTTATAACCTTGTTGTAACAATCTACTCTATCTCTATGTGCGAGATAATGAATCAATGCCCAAAACGAATCCAAAAGAACACAAAAGGAAGGATGTGAATATCCAAGGTCATGGTGAAGGGTCCTAGGTCAACTACACACTCCTTAACTAAGGATTTCATTGAGAGCTTGGCTCTATAAGCCATCTCAACATCCTAACTAATGCCTTGCCTAACTACCACGATCCTACATTTCTCTACTAATAATGGAGATATAAAGGAATTAGAAGAGCTGAATAAAACAATATTGACGTAGAAATATGACCGATGCTACCTAAAGTCTCAATCACTATGCCCTTATGCTATTCTTGGCGGTTCTCGACTGCTATATAAATCTTGTGGTTCTTGGCCATTTCACAAATTGTAGTCTCTAAAATAGGTCCCTTATCATTTTTATTAGTGTTCTATGGATACTCTTTCTAATCATGTCCATGTACATTGCATCTGTAGCAACTATTTGGTCCCCTCCAATGAGATGTAACTCTTGCAAGTAATCTAGTGGTCTATGGTGTGGATCGCGATGATCCTGCCATGGACTTATATAGCCTTTGCTGATGAGCTCCAACAAACTAAGCTATAAGTACTCCCTGTGTCCTGAAAGGTCCTCTACGAGGAGGCCCCATACTCTATTCTCTCTGAGTATTAAATCTCTGTGGATGTCTAAACAATGGAGAAGTTTATTTTTATTGCTACGAGGTGGATATTATAGTGGCCTAAAAGAATATGACCCCCTCTACTTACTATCCTACATCTAATGAATACGGCTCCCACACTATATATAGTCGATGTGTCTACCCCCTAGTCACTTCTACAATGTAGGAATTTTCAATGTCTTCAACTAAGGTCTTCAAACAATGAATGCGTACTGCACCTCCCAAATCTAAGTTGAGGCCCCCGATGAACTTGTGACTCCAGACCTACTCATCCTACATGTAGTCTACATACTGAACCAAGTCCAAAACCAGGCTATCATACTCAACCACTCTTATTGAAGTTTGTCATAGATCATGAAAATCATCGATCCTTTGCTGAATAAAACTCCTAAAAAGATACCAGCTACGGAAATGCTCCTCAAATAGCTCCCATGTAACATTCTTTGAATCCACAAGGAAATTTTTCTCCTGTTTCCTCCACCAAACACCTACTTCATCTCTTAGAATATGAATCACTACATGATCCTTTGTGTTGCTAGTACATGGGCACAACTTGAAGCATTCACTCAAGCTCACTAAGTAAGCATCTTCCTAGAATCCTCTTATATCACTAGCATAATTGGACGGATGAATCTTCAAGATCTCCCAAATCTGATCTACCACCGATGTCTATCGGCCCCTAGGTCTCCCCACATCATCATCCCTCGGCCTAGGGCTCCTAGATCTATCTCGATCTCTTGCATCCCCTATATCCATATCCTCTCTATGGTGAATATGGTCTAGTTGACTCCGCATGGGATTTCTTCTCTTTATACTCCTCGATATTTGGTGAAGGGATACGAGCCTCTATAGATGGCTCTCTGTCATGCTGGCTAGATTGTGCCCCTACTCCTCCACCCCATATAGATGCGTTGACATCTTGAAAGGTCTATAGGATCTACAGAAATATAGAAAAAAATTTCTTCTCTTGTGTTGGTATATCTTACTCCATGTGAAATATCCCCTATTCTAGTTCACACCTCTGCATAAACCAAGACGAGAGTTAGTTCATCATCATTTAGGTTCATTTCAATTTTCTAAGTGTTTTACGTTTCCATTTATCAACAATGTTGTGTTCTAGGTGTAGATTATGCTAGGTTAATTATTTTTGTTTCCATGTGTGCCCAAGGTCCAAGCATTGAACCCATAGCTCTGATACCAAGTGTAACACCCACAAATTTTACATTCAAAACCATACTAAAACCTATTAATTTATTATGGAAAATTTGTGAAAAAAATTCTTTTTATTTTAAGGGGTTGTAAGAATGATAATTTGGTCTACTTAGCCTTTGTGACCTTCTTAATGAGATTTGGGGGGCCAAATGCTCAATTTGTACGTCATTTACATTAGTATCCACCTTTGATAGTGACCAATGCATGTCACCTCTTACGAACGTTGGTTAAGCTAACGAACATTGGGCATTCTCTTCTGTAGCTGACATTGGTCTTGGTGACTGATATCAGTTCTATTCAACCAATGTCAGTTTAGAATGACTGACACCAGTACCTGTAGATGTATTTTTTAAATCTGAGAATGAGTTTTCTTTCACAAAATTTCCAACCAGATTCGTCTTTGGGTACCAAAAATTGATCTTTGTACATTTTATTTTTATTTGATTCAATGTCACGACTCACGAAAAATCCTATAATCTTCTAAATCCCAAAAACAGAATTTGAAATCACGAGCCATAATGGATGAAAGTAAATCTTATGGATTTAGCATCGAACTTATTTCTATTTTCTTTATCAACATACACAAAATTTTCTGAACCAAATACTCTAAGAAAGAAAGATCTACCTCTTTTTTAGTCCAATATTCTTCTAGTATTCCACCATCAAGTGCACTTGAAGGTCCACAATTAATTAAATAAAACTTTGTGTCTACTGCTTCTCCCCAAAACTACAAGGGTAATCCATCATGTATCCTCATGCTTCTTGCACATTCCATGATTTTCCTGTTCATTCTTTGAGCAACACCATTCTCTTGTGGTGTTCTAGGAACCGTTATTTATCTACGTATTCCATTCACTGAACAATAATCATTGAAAGCCTTGTTGCAGTACTCACCACCATTGTCAGATCTAAGGCATTTTAAATTTTAATTTGATTCATTTTGCACAAGGAATTTCCATCTTTTAAAAGTATCAAAACATCATATTTACGTTTAATACAATAAATACATACCTTTCCTATGGCATCATCAATGAAAATCACATAGTATTGGGATCCTCCATGATAAGCTACTTGGGATGGTACCCACACGTCTGAGTGCACAAGCTCCAAATTTTTCTCCTTCTTTATTATCCAAACTTTGAGAAATCTCACTCTTTTTTTTCTTTCCAAACATACAATGCTCATAAAAACCAAGATCTACATCTTTCAAATCTTATCGTTTAAGATTTGCATTCCTTTGACTCATATGGCCTAGTCGGTTATGCCACATGCTTGCATCTAAATCAAGTAGATAACACCGAAAAGGAATCAGTAATACAGGTAGATAAATACAATCTTCCTACCTTTTTGCCTCTTTATACAACAAGAGATCCCTCAAGAACCTTCCAAGAGTTGGCTATGAATGTAACCATGTAACCAAATTCACCTAGTTGTCCTACAGAAATTATATTTCTCTCAAGGCTTGACACATGCCTCACATCTTTGAATATCCATGTATTTCCATCCTATAATTCTATATGAACTTCTCCTTTAACAATAATACTTCATGGCTCATCATCTCCTAAATAAACATACTTAAAATTACCCCGACATAATTTCATAAATAAACCTTACTAGGCATAACATGCAAAGAAGCTCATGAATCTAAAACCAAGGATTCAATATTACTATCCAAGGAGAGAATAATGGCATCTTTCATTACCTTATAATATGCAACATTTGCCTCTTTACATTTCTCTCGGTACATTCTATTTATTTTCCTTGAATAAACAATTCTTATTTGCATGTCCTTTATTTCCACAATTCTCGGTAGGTTATTCCTTTACCTCTAAATTTAGATCTTTCATTCTAAGACTTTGATTTCCCATTATTATTGCTCTTGGATCTGTCCTTCTACCTTCCCATTATTTCTACATTTAAATCATTACCAAATGATGATTTTCATGCACTTTTCCTGCATATTTCTTCATTTAGGATTATAATAACCCCATCATCAAACTGTTATCCAAAATTCACCCTCAAGGTAATTTTGATAACATGCATCAAATTATTCAATCCCGAGTAAGTAGATTGATTCGAGGCCCAAAATCAAGTTTTTGGGGTCCCCTCGGCTTTTTATAACTCTCCCTTCCAAGAAGAAATCCCAACGAGTTAGAAAAAATGGAAAAAATGTAAAAAATAAGGTTGCAGGACTATTTTAAAGCATTTCGGGTCTGAAGGGTTCAGGTCGTACTGAGGTTCGTCGTACCAAGCTTGGGGCCGAAAAATCAAGAAAATTGGCTAAGTATTTTGTCCTAGGAAGTATGCAGGATAGTTGGGACATCGGGACGCGAGGGACGCGAAAAGCCGAAACGGCCAAGAGCAGGGAAAATCATCAAGTCTCTATTTCGTGCGGTTTGGGACAGCCGGGACAAAAGTACGCATGGGACGTGAATCAGCCGGTTTGCCGAAAGACAGTCCATTTCGAGTAGCTCGAGAGATATTTGTCCCGGAAATGCAGGACGGTTGGGACAAAATTACGCGAGGGACACGTGGGACACGAAAAGGTGAAAAGGCTGCAAACAGCAGAACAAGGAAGCCCGAATCGGCCGAAGCAAAATACTTTCATTTGGGACAGCCGGGCCAAAGGTACGCGAGGGACGCGTGGGACATAAAAAGGTGAAATGGCTGAAAAGAGAAAAGGAGGCCCGCGAACGAATCAGAATGTGCCATGTGTCGAAGGGGAAAAAGGTTTGAAATTTGGCTAAGTGTTTCACAAAAATCTAAAAGGAGTGTTTTGGCCCATCACGCCCGCCAACGAATCAAGTCATGCCACGTGTCACAAGGGCTCAATAGGATGGAATGCGGGGAAAATTATAATTTTTTCCAATGTGTTTGCAGAAAAGAGGAAATGCTCACAGAGGGCCCGTGTCTAATAAGCGCCTACCACGTGTCTTCACCTCATCGGCCTGGCGGGAAAATTTTGAAAAGTTTTCCAAAGGAAAAAAATGAAGTAAAATGGAGCAGGATGAGCCCACAGATGAATCGAGCTTGACACGTTGCATCCAAGTGGCGGAGCATGGGGAAAATTTGAAAAAATGTCCAAAATGCAAAAAAGAGGTAAAATTCAAAAAAATTTCGCCGATCCGTTTTGGGCCTGTTTTTGCTCTAAATCTTCAAACGGCCATAAATTTTGATCCAGAGCTCGGTTTTCACGTTCTTTATATCAGTGGAAAGCTGGTGAAATTATCTACATGATTCCATGGTAATTTTTGAATTTTTTTATAGTTTGGAAAGATAAAAATCAAGAGATGTCTCGGCACGTGGTAATGGCCGGGAGTGACGTTTCAACAACCGGTTTAATGCAAAATGGATAGCATTCTTCTTCAGCATGGAAAAATGTCGGGAATGGGTCTGTAAGGACACCCATGCTGTTTTGATGCATCTTCATTCAATGAGGAATGGCTCCCATGTTTTTATACGTTTTCTCTCTCCCGAGCTTGACCCATGGTTTGTAAAAGGCCAAGTTTGGCTCATTTTAAAAAAGGGTTGTTCTTATTTTCTACTTTTCTCTCCTTTCTTTTCTTCCACAGGGTTGAAAATGGAGTTTAAACCTCCTCCCCTACTCTGTAATGGTGTTTTTTCATTTTACCATTAAAATGATTTTACTCGTACAAACTTCCGAGCAACAAAAACGTGTTTTGTGATGCATCCGTCCATCCTTGCTCGTTTTTTCTTGTTTTCTTCTTGCCTCTCTTCATTGTAGGTATTTTTGCATGTTTAAATGTTCATTGCAAGATTTGAGCTGTGTTCATAGCAATTTTGATAGATGTTCAACATTTTCCTTCTCTAGTGTATCACTGTTTTAGTGTAGGCTTTTGTTTCTTTTCTCTTTTCTCTCTCTCCCTGTCTCCTTGAAGGTTAGATTAGGATTATATTAGCTTGCCTACACGGGAACATCTTGTGGTAGGTAGTTTAGGAAGAGGAACCAGCCTTCTCTGGAGATTCCTTTCTCAAATAGCAAGTCCCACACTTGGAGAAAGGATTCAATGTTGTGCAATCACACTGGATGCTTAGTATGATCAACCTAGAAATCTGATCAACATCTAGGGGGTGCTGTGAATTTGCACTAACATTTTTGGCATGCCTGGTGGGACCTTAGAGGTCTTCCACTTTATCTTTTGCAGGTTGGTGTGTTCCTGTGAAGATTTCAGCCTTTGGAGGCACTTGCAAACACATCCGCGACTCCATCTAATCAAAGAACCCATTTCTGAAGTTGTAGACCTGTTTTTCATCCATTCCCATCCATCCTTCTTTCCATCCCTTTCATTCTTTTCCATTCCATGAAGTTGTGCAATTATGACTTCATTTCCATCATGGAACTCACATTTACAATAGCAGCAATGTTTCCCACCTCCAACATGTTTTTTAAATCCTCCAAATCAGCATTTTGAACAAATTCAAAATCAGCATACATACCCATATGAGCAGCAATGCCAAAATCAGTTTGGCTATGGAGCTTTCCAAGAGCAAGAGTATGCATATAATGAAGACCATCAGATGCAAGATGCTGGTCTGTTGGAGAAAATCCAAAAGATGGAGGTAAACATGGTGCAGTCCAGGGCTCAAGCACAAATGAAAGCATTTGGAATCGGTTGTGGAGCACCCTGTCCATGGGTGGGACCTTTTCCAAGGCATTACAGCCCTCAAGAGAAGCTTGACTTCATGATTGCAACACTGCCATTGCTTGCAAAGTGGATTGAAGGAATAGAGGTGTATGAGAGGAGTATTCAACAACCTTGTCAATGGGTAAGCACGCCATCTCATGCCTTTCTTTTTCCTATTTCCAAATCTGTTTTATATCAGTAGTGTCAAGTTTTAAACTCTCCTTCTGCTGTCCCAAGTGTGTAATCCATTTCTCCACCCCCTAGTCTTCCACCTCATCTCAATTTTTTTGTCCCTTTTCCTTCCAAACAGTCATCCCCTCCACAAGAGCTAACAGAAATACCCCCTCCTCTAAAGAAACAAGAGTTTCTACCTCCTCCACCAACACGAAAAATTGCCAAATCAAATGAGTTACAATCCACTTCTCCTCTTGCATTCCCAAATCCATGTTGGGAGGATAAAAATCAGAATGCCAGTCAAGGAAAACAGCAACAAAAATAAAATCCAAACAAGGATGAAGAAATTCAAAGTATGAAGATTTGGGCTCTTAAATTTGGGATGACAAAGATCCCCTTGATGGTTAAGCCTTTAGAAGAGGTTGGAGTTGGAAAACAAGTGGTGGTTAGGACTGAATTTGCTGCAGTAGGAGAAGAGAAAAAAGAAGAAGTAGAGCAGCAGTTAGTTTGCTCAGAAAGTAGTGTCCATGTTGGCACTCTATTTGAATGGAATGCTGATTCAATTCAAGTTACACAATCAGCCATAGAGGAAGAAAGCTCAGAAGAAGATCTTGCAGTCCCAACTTGTCCTCTAGAGCAGCAGATTGAAAAGTTTGACTTGAAAAAATTCATGCTAGAAGAAGAGTTCTATCAAGAGCAGGATTTCCTTCAAGTAGTAGAAGAGGAAGAAGCTGCTCCAAATCCAAAAGAAGAGGAGCACATTCCAGCTGGTTATAGAAGAACCTTCAATTCTTCTTTCTACTTCATCTCTCTCAAGTTCTAGTACTGAAGAAGAGTTTGATCTCTCAAACTCAATGTTGGAGGATGAAAGAAACCATGGTGATCAAGTTGTAGATCAAGAGAACACCATGGGAGAGGTTGAACATTTGCAGCAGGACAGCAATGAGGTAATTTACCTGTCTGATTTGGAGGACTGTTTTGATGAAGAAGAACCGGTTGAGTTTCCACCATTCTCTCTTTCATCATCCACGTTCCAAACACAAGAGCCTATTGTCATGGAGGAGAGAATTCATTTGCAGCAGCCTGCATCTTATAGCAGCTCTTTGGAATCAAGATTGGAAGATTTAAATCTTCCATGTTCTTCATTGGAGGAAGAGAAAGGGCAGAAGGGTTCTACCATTGCTTCCACACCATCCATTCAAGAAGGTCTACAAGAAGACTCATTTTCAGAGTTGAAAATCAGAATTATGGGCATATCAAACGGATAAGACCTTTCCCAATCAGGTATTTGGCTTCATTGGACCTAAAGGAGAAGCCACAACCAG
Source organism: Taxus wallichiana var. yunnanensis (assembly GCA_018340775.1). Taxonomy (NCBI): domain Eukaryota; kingdom Viridiplantae; phylum Streptophyta; class Pinopsida; order Cupressales; family Taxaceae; genus Taxus; species Taxus wallichiana. Next base: position 910,973,418 of record CM031239.1, read on the forward strand.
TCATGATTGCCTCTAAGCATGAGTATGAGCTACAAAGAACCAAGGATCAGCTGTCATACCTCTCCAATCCAAATGCAGAACAACTAAAAGAGGTATTGAATCTACCTTCACTTGATACCTTGATGATTTGGGTGGAAGACCAGCTTCTTGTTGATTTTCCATTCATCCAATCAGCCATGTTCAATGCCGAATCAGTTGCATGGTTGCCAATTTTGAATAAAGGAAGCTATTTTGCACAACTAGTTGCAGGGTTTGTTTAGCTCACCTTTGCTTCCAGTTAGAATAGAGTAGGTAGGTTTGCTTTCAGCAAAATAAGTGCTTGTGCACACTCTACATGTTCCATTTGGAGCATGTATGATTTTCAGTTTTGTACATAGTTTTGGTGTTGCTGGTTTTGCTCTTGCACAATTCATTTAAGTGGCATTTTGGTGAGAACAACTCTAAGTTCAATGGGTTTCAAGTGGCTCAAAGGGAAGTTTTCAAAGTTCAGATCAGTTTGCAAGCTACAACTCATGACTCCATGCCCAATGGATGCTTCAGAAACCGGTAACTTCATCCAAGAGCGATGACCCCACTGAGTCACAAAATTGTTATCCAAAATTCACCCTCAAGGTAATTTTGATAACATGCATCAAATTATTCAGTCCCGAGCAAGTAGATTGATTTGAGGCCCAAAATCATGTTTTTAGGGTCCCCTTGGATTTTTTTCTAACTCTCCCATCCAAGAAGAAATCCCAACGAGTTAGAAAAAATGGAAAAAATGCAAAAATAAGGTTGCAGGACTGTTTTAAAGCATTTCGGGTCTGAAGGGTTCGGGTCGTACTAAGGTTCGTCGTACCAAGCTTGGGGCCAAAAAGAAAGAAAATCGGCTAAGTCTTTTGTCCCAGGTAGTCCGTGGGACAGTTGGGATGTCGGGATGTGAAAAGCTGAAACGACCGAGAGCAGGGAAAATTGTCAAGTCTCTGTTTCACGCGGTTTGGGACAGCCAGGACAAAAGTATGCATGGGACGCGAATCGGCCAGTTTGTCGAAAGATAGTCCATTTTGGGCGGTTCGGAAATATTTGTCCCAGGAAGTCCGGGACAGTTGGGACAAAAGTACGCGAGGGATGCGTGGGATGTGAAAAGGTGAAAAGGCCGCAAACAAGAACAAGGAAGCCCGAATCGGCCAAGCAAAAGACTTTCATCCGGACACCGGGCCAAAGGTACACGAGGGACGCGTGGGACGCGAAAAGGTGAAATGGCCGAAAAGAGACAAGGAGGCCCGCGACGAATCAAAACGTGCCACGTGTTAGAAGGGGAAAAGGTTGGAAATTTGGCTAAGTGTTTCACCAAAAATCCAAAAGGAGTGTTTTGGCTTTCTTTGCCCGACGGCCAACGAATTAGGTCATGCCACGTGTCACAAGGGCTTAGGAGGACGGAGTGCGGGAAAAATTAGAATTTTTCCAAAGTGTTTGCGCAAAAGAGGAAATGCTCGCAAAGGGCTCGCATCTAATCAGCGCCCGCCACGTGTCTTCACCTTATCGGCCGGCGGGAAAATTTTGAAAAGTTTTCCAAAGGCAAAAATGAAGTAAAATTGAGCAGATGAGCCCACGAATGAATCGAGAGCCATACATGTTGTATGCAAGTGGTGGAGCGTGGGGAAAATTTGAAAAAATTTCCAAAATGCAAAAAGAGGTAAAATTCAAATTTTTTTCCCGCTAATCTGTTTTGGGCCTGTTTTTGCCCTAAATCTTCAAATGGCCATAACCTTCAATCCAGAGCTCAGTTTTTCATGTTATTTATATCATTGGAAAAATGGTGAAATTATCTACATGATTCTGTGGTCATTTTTACATTTTGGTTCAGTTTGGAGAGAGAAAATCAAGAGACGTCTCTGCATGTGGTAATGCCCGGGAGTGACGCTTTCAACAACCAGTTTAATGCAAAATGGGTTGCATTCTTCTTCAACATGGAAAAATGTCAAGGCATGGGTCTATAAGGATGCCCATTCTATTTTAATGCAGCTTCATTCAATGAGGAATGACTCCCACATTTTTATACGTTTTCTCTCTCTTGAGCTCGACCCATGCTTTGTAAAAGGCCGATTTGGCTCATTTTTAAAAAGGGTTTTTCATCTTTTCTACTCTTCTCTCCTTTATTTTCTTCCTTAGGGTTGAAAATGGAGTTTGAACCTCCTCCCCTACTCTGTAATGGTGTTTTTTCCTTTTACCATTAAAATGATGTTCTGTGTAAACTTCTGGAGCAACAAAAACGTGTTTTGTGATGCATCTATCCATCCTTGCTCATTTTTGCTTGTTTTCTTCTTGTCTCTCTTCATTGTAGGTATTTGTGCACGTTTAAATGTTCATTGCAAGATTGGAGCTGTGTTCATAGCAATTTTGATAGATGTTCAAGCATTTTCCTTCTCCGTGTATCACCGTTTTAGTGTAGGCTTTTGTTTCTTTTCTCTTTTCTCTCTGTCCTTGTCTCCTGTAGACGTTAGATTAGGATTAGATTAGCTTTCTCCCGCATGGGAACAGCTTGTGGTAGGTAGTTTAGGAAGAGGAACCAGCCTTCTCTCTGGAGATTCCTTTCTCAAATAGCAAGTCCTACACTTGGAGAAAGGATTTAATGTTGTGCAATCACACTGGATGCTTAGTATGATCAACCTAGAAATCTGATCAACATCCGTGGGTCTTTGTGAATTTGCACTAACACAAAATTTAAAATATTAAAATTAGATGATATATTTCTAACAACCACTACCAAGTTATCCTAGCTATTTGGCAAATATCATAAGAATAAAAGTGATTTCACTTCGGATCGTCAAACATAATATTAACCGATTTTAATTGATTTGCAATAGAATGGAAATCATTCAAATGACTTGATGTAGATTCACCTTCCAGCATCTATGAGTTAAATAATTTCTTCATCAAATAAAATTTATTTAAAGAACTAGGTTTTTCATACAAATTAGCTAAAAATTTCATCAACTCTACCATAGTTGTTTCTTCTATTATATTTGAAGCCACAGATGCTGTCAGGATCAATCTTATAGATCCCAGCACCTTTTTATTAAGAATTTTTCATTATTCATCAGTCATCTTTATAGGTCTTGCCTTCTCATCTAGTGGTAGGAATATATATTTCTGATATAGATAATATTCCACTTGCATTTTCCGTAATTGATAATTACAAACCGTAAAATTTTTCAACTCTGTATTTTCCATCTTTTGTCATTTTGGTAGTTTCCACTCAATCGAAATCCCTCGTAAATAAATTTTCAACACAAAAAACCCTCAAACAAAAATATTTGATACCGGTTGTTGGAGTTGAACACACCAGATTGTATAGATATATATTTAGATCTAAGCAAACAAACAATAAATATGGAAATAAACCAGAAGAAAAATACACAAGATATAATGTGGTTCACCCAATGTGGGTTACATCCACCAAGAAACACTCAATATATTATTCAAAATTTTATAGAGGAAATAAAATGAGGATCTGCAATCTACCAAACCTCTCTAGATGTATAGTATTTTTCCTTCACAAGCTTCTCTTTTTATCTCTCAAAGAATTCCTTCTTATAATTATGATCAACCTTACTTCTAACCCTAGCTTTCTACCTTATATAAGTATAAACATACTTAGGGCAACTTAGCTATGTAATTACAACAATTAAATCACCTTTTAATCAAAGTCTAGATCTAATTCCTGTGACTTAAATAAAATCAATCACGCATAGGTAACTGATGTCGATTACCCTAACTGATACCGGTTCTTACTTGCTTGACCGATGTTGGTCCCCAAGTGACCGACGATGGTCACCCGATTGACGTTGATTACTATGTATTCCAATATGTTCATAAAGCATGTAGCTATTTATGAAGAAATTAAGATCCACAATTCAATAAGAAATTAAAAGAGAGATCATTTTAAATTTATATTGGATGATGAATAAACATTTTTGGTGTGTTGTGGAAGAAATTTGCAATGTTAATTGGCAATTTTGATGATTTTTTGTTAGTAATGCTAACATTTTCCTAGATATGGAAGCAAGCTAGAAGAGTGGTAGTCAATATAACATGATTATTATCCTTTTATAGTAAAAACTAGAGATGTTGGATTCCAAGACAAGCCTAACAATTTTTTTAGGTTTTGATTATCAAAAGTGTGATTTTTATAGTTAAATCTATCTTTTTTGGCTCAAACTAGGGCATAATCATAAAATACGTTTCCATAAATGAAATTGGCTTATTTTTGGATATGTTTGTGGGTTTTTACTACTGCAAGTCTATTAAGGTTCATATCCCGATAGTGTATATCAAAATAGTTATTTACATTTTCTTCTTCGTGGGAATAAATTTGGGCAATTGATAAAAAAATTATACAAAATTAAATTGGCTGACATTTTCATAAATGCTCTGTCATATATATATATATATATATAAAATTATACAAAATTAAAGTGGTGACATTTTCATAAATGCTCTGTCCTATATATATATATATATATATATATATATATCAATGTCAAATAAATTTCAGATTCTAGTTCTATGTGTCGACGAAGATATCAATGACAAACATTTTCCGTTCGTGTGGAAAAAACAAGATTCAAATTTGTATGTTTTTTTCATTTCTTTGAGAAAATGAATGTTTAAAGCATAATGTTGATGATAATGATTTTTTAGACCAATTTTAAGATCTAAGGATCTGATTGAATGATTGTCAAAGAATAATTCTGAGCTAGAAATCTAAGAATAAATTTTGTGTTTGGTGCATTTTCATGCAAGGATTCCTAGGAGAAAAATATTAGTGTCTTATGGTTCCTTAAGAAGGATTACAGGAAACTATTCTTGACATTTGAAAACTCATAATTTTGAGGATTACATCTAAAAAGGATAAACCAAGATTGAGGATAAGAGCAGGGCATATGCTTATGTGTGGATGTTTTAAGAGGATAAACACTTTTAAGCTATAAGTCCATTAGATTAAGGTTTCATTTATAATTATAGAGTAAGATCCTCATATGAACCTTGATTGGATTGATGTTAAAGGAAAATATGAATGCATGAGAGATTGTTTGAAGCTACCAATCAAAAATCATCATAATTACAGCAATATGTCAGCAAAATGTCAACAAAAATTTAGCAACAATGTTACACTACTAGAGTTTGTGTTAAACAATAATAAGGTGCATCATTTTTTGTATCAGATCTTGATGCTATTTATATAATGATTTATACTAATTATATCGTGAAGGAGATTGTAGGGATACATAAAATTTAAATTGAAGGAAGAGAAGTGGAAATGTTGTGTTGAGGTAAAACAAGATGAAAGCATTCTTTGTTTTGTTTGACTGATTAAAAATGTATTTATCAGTAATCTTGAGAGCTTGAGAGAATTGGTGAAAGGAGGGTAAGAGAGGAAAGAATGATATGGTGTGATAGTAGAATCCCTTAAGCTATAAAGTCTTGAAAAGTGAAGAAGATAAATTGAAGCTCAAGAAAAAAGATAAGTCAACACACCAAGCTGAATTAGACTTGGTTGAGACTTGAGTGAAGAAGAAGAAATACCAAAACACCATGTTCATAAGAGAGGAAAATAACCTAGGTGAGGTATCTAGTGAGGTGAAATAGAATTTCTCGGAAAAATATTCGAAAGTTAAAAACAAAATGAGAGAAAAAAAAAGAGATGAGATGAAGGGCTTAGAGGAAAAGAAGAGTCACAAGAAAGAAGATATGGATGTGGAGAGAGAGATAGCTGAGATCAAGCTAATATTGGCATGTATAGAGGAATTATTTGAGGAGACAAGATAGAGATTCTTTTTAAAAGTCATGATCGAGTAAATTGGCCTCTCAGAAGCATGATTGAACAGAGAAAGAGAAAGAAAAAAATCATTCAGCTAAGGAGTAAAATTAGATTGTTGACAAGGAAACTTGAGAATGATAAAATGGAGACAAATCAGTCTCATATGTTTAATTCTAACCATTGCTTGACATGTGTGCATACAGTGAATGTGAAAATGAAGGAAGATGTTTCAAAAAATGATAAAAGAGGATCAACAACAATAATTTTTCATGGAAGACCAAGTGAGCATGTCATTTGAGTAGGAAGAACTAGAGGTATGTTATCCAAGTGGAAGGAGAAATGTTAGGTGAAGGTGAAGGATTGTTTGTTGATCCATGTCATCAAAATTTTCTTTCTAATATTGTATTTGATGGATAAAATGTAATTTTTAAAAGGATGAATTGTATAAACAAACCATAGAACTATTTGATAGGCTAATGGAAGATGGATACATGAAAGAAGAACCTATTGAAGTGCTTATAGAATCTGATATACAATAGGAATAAGTGTCTTATATGAAACAAAAAGAAACTAAATAATTTTTGAATCAAGCTATGAAGGAAAAGAAGATTATTTGCAGTAGGTGATGAGAAAAGAAGAGAACTTAAACTCCAATGGAGATGAAGAAAAACATGAAGAAGGAAGAGATGGATTTATTAAAACTCTTGAATGAAGAAAATGTTGATGGAGGGCAAAAGGTCTTTGGCTAACGTTTATGCATCTAACATTAGTTTTTAGTGTGTGCATGAAGGTTTAGAATATGAATTATCAAAAGAAGGAGAAGTGAATAATTCATTCACTTATGAAGGTCCATAACAACTGGAGGGTGAAATGAAAGTGTTGGAAAAATTGATCCGCCATGATAGTATAGTTGAAAATGATTGTGAAGAAATGAAGGTAGAGTCATACGCGCTAATAGTTAAGAAGAACATGAGAAAAAGAAGATGGATTATTTTCTATTGGACCTAAATAAGGAAGATAAAGAAGATATAGAGTTGTTTGGACTAATACAACATGAAGATTTGAGCTCAAAGGAGTAAAGCAAAAAAAACCATGCCAAGACAATGAATAAATTCAAGAACTAGAAGAGAAGAAAGAAAGAATAATACCACTCCATTAGAGTTAGATCTCAAAACGTTTCCCACAGGGGAGTCCGATGAAGGATCATACGCTCATAACCAATAAAGTGTCATGTTTTTCATGTATTTTTAAAGTGCTCAAGTGTATTTCTCTCCATCTTGTGAAATTCAAACTTTCAAAAATTGTTTAAAATTCATGAATATAGAATAAATAAGGTTGTAAATGTGTGTGAGGAGGTAAACTGACTTGGTTAGGAGTGGTTACAGCCAAATAAGGCCATGTAGGCCATTTCATCATGTAAGAGATGATAAAGATGAGATCATGAGGTGTTTTTAGGATGATATTAATCATATTTGCAAGTTTAGTGTGTGGTTGGGTCAAAATAGATGTTGTTGAGCAATATTAGGAGTTAGTTTAGGGGGTCTAAGTTTTGTGAAATCCATATTTGGAGGAGAAATTTGAACGGAGAACATTGTAAATTTATATTGGATGATGAATAATGGTTTGTGGTGTGTTGTGGAAGAAAGTTGCAGTGTTAATTTGTAATTTTTGTGATTTTTGTTTGTAATGCTAATAATTTCCTAGACAAGGCAGCAAGCTAGAAGATTTTGGTGAAGGAATCCAAGACAAGCCTAAAAAAATTTATTTTAGGCTTTGATTATCAAAATTGTGATTTTTATAGCTAAATCTTTTAATTTAGATCAAACTAGGGCATCATCATAAAATATGTTTCCATAGATGAAATTGGATGACTTTTGGAATTTTTTGTTGGTTTTAAAAGTACTCAAATTCTGTTAATTTAAAAATCCTGAAAGTTTATATTAAAATATTTATTTGCATTTTTATTCTATGTGGGCACAAACATGGGAAATCGATAACGTTTTTATACGTGATGAAATTGGCTGCAATTTTCAAAAAGTATCCGACCTATATAGAATTAAAATAAAAATAAACTTCAGATTCTAATTCCATGTGCATATGAATATATCAATGACATAAATGTTCAGTTCGTGTGGGCAAAAACAAGGTTCAAATTTGTAAGTTGTCATTTCTTTGATCAAATGAATGTTTAAAGCCTGAGGTTGATGATAATGATGTTTTAGAACATTTTTAATATGTTGGAAAGGTTGTTAAGCTCTAAGGATGTGATTGATGGACGCACAAGAAGAGAATGTATATTGCTATATTAAATGAATACAGTGTGCACGCCTTTATATAGGCCGATAGGAGGAGAGCCGAGAGGTAGACGGTTATTCAACTGTCGGATAACAAATACTAACTAATGTATTAACTTGCTAACATTCCCCCCCTTAATACATTGCTCTTACAAATGTACCCCCTAAACAAATCAAACTTCACCTTGCCGAGAGGCTTGGTGAGAATATCTGCAACCTGAGAATCAGTAGGGCAGTACTGGAGCTGAATTTGGTGGTTCAAGACCTGTTCACGAATGTAGTGACATTCGACCTCAATATGCTTTGTTCGTTCATGGAAAACAGGATTCTTCACAAGCTTCAACACACCTTGATTGTCGCAGTGAATGATGGGAGGTTTCTCTTCAGGAATCCCTATATCTACAAGAATGCGACGTAACCAAATTGCTTCACACACAGCTCCTCGTGCGGCACGGTATTCAGCCTCAGTGGATGAGAGAGCAACAACAGTTTGCTTCTTGCTGATCCATGAGATAGGTCCAGATCCGAGATGAAAAACATATCCTGAAGTGGATTTCCTGTCATCAACGGATCCTGCATAGTCCGAGTCTGTATATCCCTGTAAGAAGAACTGAGTGTTCTTCGATACTCACTAAAAGTCAATCGTACCTCGAACATATCTCAACACATGCTTTGCTGCTATCCAATGACATTTCTTCGGCTCCTGCATAAATCTGGCGAGATAGCTCACCGCAAAGCAAAGATCTGGTCTGGTATAAGTCAAGTAAATGAGACTCCCCACAAGCTGCCTGTAGTGAGTGCCATCTACCTGTGGTGAATCCTGGAATCTAGATAGTTGCAAACCTTTTTCCATAGGTGTGGACATTGGTTTACAATCTGACATCCCATACTTTTCCAGGAGTGTCTTGGCATATTTCATCTGGGAGACGAAGATATGATTCTTCTTCTGCCATATCTCTAAGCCAAGACAATAGTGAAGTAGCCCCAAATCAGTCATGTCGAAGGATTTCTTCAGATCATTCTTTACATCATCTACAAGATTGTCAGAACTTCCTGTGATCACAAGATCATCTACGTACAAAACCAGAATAAACATCTCTGTTCCTACCTTCTTGATATACAAATTTGTATCTGAGGGGCTACGAGTGAATCCATGCTGCAATAGGTGATCATCAATTTTTATATACCATGCCCTAGGTGCTTGTTTAAGTCCATAAAGAGACTTTATCAGACGACATACCTTGTGTGGTTGATGCTCGTCTACAAACCCTTCAGGTTGGGCCATGTACACTTCTTCTTGCAGATCACCATTTAGAAAAGCACTCTTGACATCCATCTGCTGAAGTTTCCATCCATTTTGTGCTGCCAGTGCACATACAACTCTGATGGTTTTGATCTTCGCAGTGGGTGCAAAGGTCTCGTCATAGTCAATTCCTTCTTGCTGAGCATAACCCTTTGCAACAAGTCGTGCTTTGTGTTTGTCGATTGAACCATCTGCCTTATATTTTGTTTTGAAAATCCATTTGCAGCCAATGGATTTCTTACCTGGAGGCAGATCGACAAGTTCCCACGTCTGATTCTGAATCAGGGAATCATATTCAGCATCCATAGCTGTTTCCACTGTGGTTGGTCTAATGCCTCACGAACAGTGTCAGGTTCGGTGCTCTCAACAACTGAACTCATGAGTGCAAAATTTACCTCATGTCTAGCTTGACTTCGTGTTCTAACTCCCGTAGAAGTACCAGGAAGTGAGTTCAGGTGTGCATCCCTGATAGTACTCTGGACCCATTTCGGACGTTGGCGCTGCTGATGTGAAGATGTGTTTTCCAGTGTGCCAAGATCAACGAACAAATCTCCACTCAGCTCTTCTTCTCTCTGAGAAGAATCATCTTGCTCATCATCTGGATGTGTGAGCAATCTATGTGACGAGGTCGGTACTGGATCTCCATTGTGTGGCAAGGAGTCAAAGGACGACTCATCACATACCACATCTCGACTCTCGTAGATCTTCTTCATCTCAGGATCCATGAGACGATATGCCTTTGAGGTAGTACTATACCCCAAGAAAAGACATGGCAGTGTCTTTGGATCGATCTTCTTCCTTCTTTTATCTAGAACATGCATATATGCAGTACAACCAAAAACTCTTAAATGATGAATAGAAGGTTTACGACCAGTCCATACCTCTTCCGGTGTCTTGTTCTGCAAGATCTTCGTGGGTGCCCGGTTGAGTAAATACACTGCTTGCTGTTTGGACCGCTTCGCCCAAAACTCGATCCTCCAACTTGGCGGTTGAGAGCATACAATGAGCCATCTCCATGACAGTCCTGTTGTGGCACTCGGAAATCCCGTTCTGTTAGGGCGTATAGGGAGCAGTCAAATGTTGTTGAATGCCATGCTGCTTCAGGTATGCTAAGAACTTCTTTGACACAAATTCCCCCCCTCGATCTGAGCGGAGGAGAAGAAGAGGCTTCCCAGACTGCCTGGTGGCTTGCTGGTAGAAGGTCTGGAAATTTGCAAGTGCCTCACTCTTCTTCCAAAGGAAATATACCCACATTTTCCGTGAGTAATCATCAATGATGAGCTGAAAGTACACAAAACCTTGAAAGCTAGCTGGCAGGGGTCCGCACAGATCGGTGTGAATGACCTGAAGATGCTCTGTAGAATGATAAGAGCTCTGTTTGAATGGACCTCTATGTTGTTTTCCCGCAAGACAGCCTGAGCAAACAGGTAAGGAATGGGAGAGTGGAGGAAGCCCTCTTACCATTCCTTCACACTGAGTTGATGCAGAGCCCTGGCAGAAAGATGACCATATCGAAAGTGCCAAAGTGCAGTGGACTCTGCCGTTGATGCAGAGAGAGCAACGCTAGATGAAGTGACCACATCCAGTGCAAATAGACGGCCCTTCAGAAATGCTTGAGCAATGACTGACTCTCCCTGGGAAATGATGCAGGACTTGACCCCTTTTTCAACAAAGAATTCAACCTGCATTCTATGGTTAAGAAGTTGACTTACAAAAAAAATATTTGAAGTCAAACCTGGAACATAGAGCACCTTTGTGAGTGTACATCTTCGTGTTCCAAGAGGAATGATGACATCACCAATCCCTGCTGCAATATACTCTTGATTGTCTGCAATGGTGATCCGATCTCCAGTGGGCCGGTCACTCAGAGTATGGAACAACTTCTTGTTGCCAGTCATGTGTTTGCTGGCACCTGAATCAATCAACCAGACATCTTCTGACGGCTGCGAAGTCTGTGAGACTAGAACAATGTTAGAATGAGTTGTATCTGGTACCTCTTCATCGGAGGTGGCTTCTGTGGCAGCAAGAATGTGGCCCTTCTGCTTCTAATTACAAGCATTCCATCGGGAGTTCTTGGAATATCCTCGGCCAGAAGTGCTCTCTTCGCCAGAATTTCCATACTTGCGACCGTTGTAATAACAGTTCGCAGTCGTGTGCATATCTGTGGAGCAAATGTGGCACCACCGATCCGCCTTGTGATTATGCTGCTTCTGGGGTGGCCGCTGTGGTGGCCGCTGTGAAGATGGCTGCTGAGCATGCTGCTTCTGATTTTGGGCTGATTGCCCTTTCCGAGGCTTATGTTTTTGCCTCGTGATGAGAGCCTTGTCTTCGAAGGCTTCTTGTACATTTTGCATGGCTTCTTCCTGCTGGAGATAATTCACCAGGGTTGCAAAACTCACCTCCTATTGAGTAATTGTCAACGTGGTGATCAGTGTCCGAAACCGTGACAGGAAGAGCTCGCAGGGTGAGCGGGACAAGCAACTTGTCGTCCACTGGTTCACCGAGTGTAGAGAGTTCTGCACGTAACTCAGCTACACGCCGCAAGAAGGCCTCTACTGATTCGCCTTCATGCATACTCATCGTATGAAGCTTTGTCTGAAGTTGCAACTTTGACGTCAGATTCTTAGCTTCGTAGATGGTACACAATGCGCTCCATGCCTGAGAAGAAGCAGTTGCTTCTCGAATGTATGGCTGCACCTCATCAGAAAGACTGAGGGTGATGAGCATGAGTGCTTTCGCATCAGCCTTTTCATATTTTTCCAACAGATCATCGTCTGCAGGAGGGGCGTCTTTGCCAGAGACAATCCCCCAAAGATCTTCGAATTGAAGAATCGTCCGCATTTTGGTTTTCCATGCGGTGAAATTTGGCCCTTTCAAGAGTTGGGCATCGGATAGCAATATTTTTGGAGCAGACATTTTCAAAAAACTCAAAAATGTAGTTTTGTAATTTCCCGGCTTTGCTCACACATACAGGGGTTTCACGTTGGATTCACCTCCACGCACAAATTTCTTCTCTCCATGCACAGCCAAAGAAGGCGCACCAGCAATGAATCTTCTCCTAATCTCCACGCACATCCAACAGCAAACAGAGACAGGCAGAGTTCACGCAAGGGTTATAACTCTCGGCAAGGAACACCCTCTCCTCCTTCACGCAGGGACAGGCAACTTCGGCTCAATCTTCTTCTCCCTTCACGCTCCTTCAGGCGGCACGCACAGCAAAACCTCCACGCACTGTTCCTCAGCTCTTCCTTCACGAGGGACAGGCGGCACGCACAGCAAAAGAAATGGCAATTCCAGCAAAAGAAATGGCGATTCCTTCACGCGCGGACAGTAGAGAAATGGTTGCTGAGTCTCCTTCACGCACAGCAAAATAAAAAACGGGTCTCCTCGCCTCCTCACGCACGCACAGCACGCACGGACAGGGAACTCACGCGGGAGTCTGCTCTCTTCCTCTCTTCCTTCACGCACAACCACGCTCTGATACCAATGATGGACGCACAAGAAGAGAATGTATATTGCTATATTAAATGAATACAGTGTGCACGCCTTTATATAGGCCGATAGGAGGAGAACCGTGAGGTAGACGGTTATTCAACTGTCGGATAACAAATACTAACTAATGTATTAACTTGCTAACAGTGATTTGAATGACTGGAAAAACATAATTCTAAGCTAGAAATCTATGAAATACTTTAAATTCTATGTTTGGTGTAGTTTTCATGCAAGGAAGCCTAGAACAATTTGTTAGTGTCTTATGGTTCATCAAGAGGGATTACGGGAAAATATTCTTGAGATTTGAAAACTCATAATTTTAAGGATTACATATAAACATAATAAACTAAGATCGAAGATATAGAGCGAGCATATAATTATAGGTGGATGCTATAAGAGGATAAATACTTTTAAGGTATTGGTCAATTAGATTAAGGTTTCATTTCTAATTATAGAGTAAGATCCTCATATGCACCTTGAGTGGATTGATGTTATATGAAAATATGAATGCAAAAGATATTGTTTGAAGCTACCAATCAATAAGCATCCTAATTATAGCAGTATGTTAGCAAAATGTCAACAAAAATTCAGCAACATTGTTACACTACTAGCATTTTTGTTAAACAATAATAAGGTGAATTAGATTTTGGATTGCAAATAATTCCAATATTTGACATTTATGAATTAAAAAAGTAATATTGGATTCCAATATTGGCTATAGTTTTTAGCCTCTCATACTAGAATAAGTCATGATTTAATGAAATAAGGGTTAGAGGTTAAAGTAATTGGTTTTCTTCTTCAGACTTCATTAATGTGCTTAGCTCCAAATTATACGCATGTTTACTCTTTTCATTTGGAAGGAAATGGTGGTCTTTATATTTCTATGTCCCCTAAATTTAATGGCATGATCTCTTCCATGGGTCATGATCCTAACAATCAAGTCATGTGGGATATTAATGGCTTTTCTTTTGGTGTGTGCAATCTTTACGCTTCTACTGATGGCCCTAAAGGTCGGCATTATGGCATTGGTTAAGGAATAATTTTCCTATCTCCTATTGGTTTATTTGTGGTGATTTTAATATTTTTGAACATAAAAAGGGAAAAAATGTGGGCCCTTCCTATGCGTTAGTGTATTGGTGAGTGTGAAGCATGTTTTTAATTTAAAAACTACTAGAGCCTTAATGACCCATTTTTTAAAAGCCGGCGGGACTTTACTTCTCAACAAAAAATTATGTGGTCATATTTTAGAGAAGTACTGGCACGTGTGCTCAAAAGGATAGATTGTGGCATGTTATCTCAACAACAGTTATTTGATCTGGAAATTAATGGTCAGTCTTATATCACTACCTGGCCGAACATTATTTTCTCAAATCATACTGCTATTTCCTTTAGAGTTATGTGGGGCGGGGTCCAACTAAAGGTTCCAAATAATCAATTCTATATGAATGTTTCTCTGTTGAGTCATCTAGGGGTGTTGGCTCTTATTTCCAAGGTATGGAATATGGATCCATGTCTGCCTTATGTTTCCATTTAGGTGTCTTTTTGGAATGAGGCAATTCAGCGAAATGCTAAATTTCTCCGTCATTTTGGCAAACAGGTTTCCCAAGATCGAAAGAGGGTCAACTTTTATATTTACCGGGAATTTCAAAGGATTTCCCTACTTCTCGAATCTCAACCTTTTGATGTGGCAAATCAAGTTCGGGCTGCTCAACTTAGACATCAATTGAAGGTCATATAACATCATAAGGCCAAGGGTGCTTAGGTCTATGCTTGGATCGACTAGAGCCAGCTTAAAATATGTGATCGAGCTTCCAACAGTTTTTTTAAATCCCTTAGATCTACATATGCCAAGGAGAAAATTAAGGAAATTCAAATTTCCCATGCTTAGGTCACAACTATCTTGGATATTACCATAGTGTTTGTGGAACATTATAAGTTTTTCTTCCAACCCTGGGAGCCTTTATTTGAGAGTCAAGCAGCTCTGCAACAATTTATTGAAATTGTCCCTAGAAATTTGAATTAGTAGGAGAGTAAAAACTATCATGCCTCTCTCACCTTGGAAGAGATTCATGGTGCCCTTTATTATATTACTGATGATAAATCTCATGTTTTAGATGGTTTTCCATGTGAATTATCTAAATTTGTTTAGAATATTGTTGGTAAAGATCTTCTAAGGATGTATGAAGAAGCCTTGTAGAACTAGTGCCTTCAAGATATTATTAATAAAGCAAATATTAAGTTTATCCCTAAAGTTGGGAATATAAATTTTATTACTAGCTAAAGGCCCATTACTCTTCTCAATGTTTCATTTAAGATTCTAGCTAAGCCTCTGGCCATACGCATTCCTTCCATTCTCCCCAGGATTGTGCGACTTGAGAAATTTGGATTTGTCAATGAACGTTATGTTCTGGATAACCTTATTGCTATATGGGAAGCTATGGGAAGCTATGGAATGAGCTCAGAATTCTCTACAGAGGTTGATTTTTTTGAAGATTTATTTAGAGAAGGAATATGACCGAATTTAATGGACATTCATTCTTGCTATGCTTCATACTTTGGGTTTTGGGACTTTTTTCCTCAAATTTGTTTAGACATTATTTGAAAATGCCTCTGTTATCCAAAATTCACCCCTCAAGGTAATTTTGATAACATGCATCAAATTATTCAGTCCCGAGCAAGTAGATTGATTCGAGGCCCAAAATCATGTTTTTGGGGTCCCCTCGGCCTTTTCCTAACTCTCCCATGAAAGAAGAAATCCCAACGAGTTAAAAAAAAAAGGAAAAAATGCAAAAATAAGGTTGCGGGACTGCTTTTAAAGCATTTCGGTCCAAAGGGTTCAAGTTGTACCGAGGTTCATCGTACCAAGCTTGGGGCCGAAATACAAAGAAAACCAGCTAAGTTGGACATTTTTGTCCTAGGCGGTCCGCGGGACAGTTGGGACGTCGGGACGTGAGGGATGTGAAAAGGTGAAAAGGCTGCAAAGAGAGACAAGGAATCCCGAACCGGCCGATCTTGGAAAATGTGTCCCAGGCGGTCCATGGGAAAATTGGGACAAAAATGCGCGAGGGACGCAGACGCGATAAGGTGAAAAGGCCGCAAAGAGAGACAAGGAAGCCCGAACTAGTCGATGCGGGAGAATGTGTCCCGAGCGGTCCACGGGACAATTGGGACAAAAGTATGCGGGGGATGCAAAAAGCCGATGTGGCCGAAGGAAAAGAAGAAAAGCCAACGTTTGACCCGTGAAACTTCAAATGGCCATAACTTTTGACTCTGAGCTCTGATTTTCACAAAATTAGACTTTCGGAATGAGCACGACATCCTCTACACGATTTATTTCTTTTAATGAGGGTAGATATATTTAATTAAAAGAAACATATTCGGATCCAGTTAGTTAATGCTCATTCCTGTCAAATGACAGAAAACACCTACTAGACCCAAAATAGTTGCCCGCACTCAGAAGGCCATAACTTTTGCATTTCTCAACGAAATCGCACAAAATTGGTACCATTGGAATCATGGTTGGGAGTGTAATTAAGAGTCATGGTCATCATTATTTCTCTATTGCAGCACCATCATTCTTTCTCTTGACAGATGGGAGCCTTTTGCAAGTAATATATAATCATTTTACTCCATTTATTGCCTCTTACAAGTGGTTGAAGGACATATTTTGGGATTTCCATTTTCCCTTCTCTTTCTCTTCTCATTTTTTCTATAAATTGGAGTGTTGGGCTCATTGTAAAGAGAGGTAGTTTTTGTAGCAAAGCTCTGCCAAGATTTCTTTGTGAAGCCAATGTGTTGTAGGCCCTTGTTGTGGACTCCTTGCATGGTGATCCAGGCCCTTATCTTGTAATCGATTGAACTGTGTATATCAGGAAGTAATAAAATATAAGTTTGTGGATGCATCTTCCCCTGCTGTGTTTTCTACATTCTTCTTGCCCCTTCAACCTTGATTACAAGAATATTGTGTCTATTATTATGCTCTTGCAGGGATCCATTATCATTGTGTATGTTTGAGATATTTTTGTGAATGCATTTTGCTAGATTGTGGAGAACTGTCATCACCCCTTCTAGTGTGCACTTTGCTTCTGTATCTCACGCATTTGAAGACTACTCTCACCCCTCCTTTTCTGGTGTATCACCGCTTTAGTGTAGGATTTCATTTTATGCATTCTCTCTCCCTGGTCCCTTGAAAATTTAGATTAGAATAGTTAGTTTCCCCTGCATTAGAGTAGATTGTGGCAGGTAGTTTAGGAGCAAGAACCAACTTTCTCTGGAGGTCTATCTCAAGTAACAAGTCCCACAACTTGGAGATAGTACCCATGTTATCTAATCACACTGTGAGTTCAAATATATGCACTTGTATAAATATAGGGTGTTGTGCTTCGGTGATAATAGCCTCCTCTTGTCTTAATATCAATGGTAGTTGGTCTTCTTTAGTGGGGTTGTTAAAATCTATAAGATAGCATTTCCCTCTTGCTTTGGATCTCTTTGTCTTGGTGGCTAGTGCTCTTGGTTATCTCATTGTAGAGAGAGATGATCGCAAATCACATTCATGTTATGTTTCCCCTCGATCACAAGACTCAAGTCATCAATGGGCACTTCGTTGATGACTATTTTCTCACTTTAGATGATTCTGAGCATAACATTTAGGAAACTTATCTTGCTTAGAATTTTTTTCCAAATCCTCGGATTATAATGCTTAGCTCGCTAATTATTTGGGATTTTTCCATATCTCTTGCCCTATGCGTGATTGGTTGACGGTTTACCCTTGGAAATGGATACAACGAGGAGAAAAAAATTGGTTTCTTGGCATCCCATTTACCTTTAATAGTAATTCTGATACTCTATGGTAGTTCATCATTGATCGGGTTGAAGAAAAGGTCAAAAATGTGTCTCTCGACCCTTGTCCTTAGCAGGAAAATTCTAAGTGTGCACTAGGATTTTTTATGCTACTCATGTTTATTATGCGGCTTCTTTGGTGCCCTTTTCAGACTTCCTTTGAAAAGTTGGCTAAGTTTTTAAGGGCCTACTTATGGTTAAGTTATAGACAAAGAGGCTTCCACCGAGTGGTATTGGAGATTTGCACACTTCCATGGGACAAGGGTGGTATGGGTATTGTTGATGTGTATAGACAGAGTAGCTCTCTTTGTGCTAAGTGCGTAATTTGTAGCATTCATGGTAAAAATGCTTGGTAAAGTTTTTACAACACTATAGCTCTTCTGGCTCTCCTTATGGTAAGAATTGTTGGAAGAATATTAATTTTCATACTTTATTAATCACTAAACTTCTAGCTAAAATACCTAGTACATTCGTGGTGTAGAGAATCTGTAAATATTTTGAGGTAGTGAAGCACCTTTTGCGTTGGGTTGGAGATGGCTTCAATTCCATCCTATCCTTTAATGATCACAACATCTCATGGTCAGATTTTTTCTCATCATACAAGTTTCCCCTTGTGGAGTTTCCTGATGTCAAGGTGTTGAGGCTTACTAGGAAAGGCATCTCCACTATTAGATATCTGGTCTCTATAATAGATTGGATCCCTTAGCCGAGCTTAAACAGAAATTTCAGCTAGCCAATATAGACCTACCTTCTGTTCTCAAAATATAGTCTCTTATTCTAGGTGTGATGCTGCACAAACTTGAACTACAACAACCTACTACTTGGTGAAAGGATTAGAGATGGATTTTGGATATACCTTTGTTGAACTATAACTCGGGGGTCATCTATTCCCTTCTTTCCCCTATTACTAGATGGAACTTGTACTCTTCCACTACCAGTTTGCTTCACCACATCCATCATGCTTGGAGTCCTCAGTTTGACCCTAAGTTGAATTTCTTTCTTTGGTGTTTAATCTACCAAGGCATACCTTTGGGTGAGCGGTTAAGCCACATTGACATTGCCAACCCTAAATGCTTATGATGTGGTTGTCAAGAGTCTTTTAAGTATGTTTTCTAGTTCTATCTCCATGCTCAAATTGTTTGGCATTGGATCCACTCCCTTTTCTAGTCTTATCATCCTGAGTTTTTTTATTGGAAGATGACCTTCTTTGGATATTATGCTAATTGCCTGCATACATTTCTTCAATTTGGAATTTTTTCTATTCTTTTATTCTCTTTCAACTTTGGAAGGCTTGGAATAATGATTTTGTTTCACCAATGTGATCTCACTTTGGAGCTTTTTGTTAACGAAAGGTGGTGATTATTTCTTCTGTGTGTATGTAGATCCAGGCCTAGGCTCGAAAAGAGGCTCTAGAATTTTCTCACCTTCTACAATTTCTCAACCATTGGGGCATTGCGCCATGCACCATTGGTCGGGTCCTTCTAAACGATGATCCTCATACTCCTCCTCCTGCTCCACCTCCCAGACATCACAGTCACACTCACAACCACTCTCAGAGTGCATGACCTTCTCCTCCACAGGCTCGCTTGGTTCCTCCTCTTCCAGGCCCGACTAGAGTCCTCTTGTAAGAGAAATGTTCACCGCCAACTCTTTAAACCTAGGTTCTTTGCCTGGGGGAGTGCCTATATCTGGAGGGTCACTTCCACCTAGTTCGGGGATTATTTTTTTACTCGATATTCAGATGCTAGATTAGGATGACTAGATGTTTGACCCTGCTGACGAGCCTAATAAAATTGGCTTAATTCTTTTGAGAGATGACCCACCACAACCTCCAAGTTTTTTTGTTGTATGTGCATGACTATGTGTTAATGTAGTTTCATTTTTATTGGTTTTGTGTCGCCCTCATGGTTGTTCTCTGTTGCCATCATGGCCACTCTCTATTTCCCTCGTGACCGCTTTTGTTTCCCTTGTGACCTTTTTTTTGTGTAGTCATGTGGGCATTGTTGGACTTTGGGTCATGTTCATTGCTAGCCACCTTTACTATATAACATCGTGTATTATTTTGTTAATATAATATAAATTTGGTTCCAATAGTAACAAGTTTATAAAAAATAATAAACATATAACTAACAATAATTGTAAAATTTATATTCTAAGTGATTTGAAATGTAATTGTCATAAAAGAAATTGTGTTTTTTATAAATTTAAATGTTATCCATAAGGAACATTTTTGGAAATATCTTTCCAAACCCCTTAAAAGGCCGGTTCTTCTCAATGCAATTAGAATGTGTTAATGTGAAAAATTAAAATTAAAAATCTTATCATACCACAAAACTGGGTAGATGATTTTATTAATGAGAAACAAAGGCTGATCTTAAAAATGACCTGTGACCACTACATAAATGTAAGGGTTAAATTTTAAAAAATATAATTTAAATAGCATGTTAGCCATTTGGAGCTTAAAAGAGCATCAACATAGGGAGAAATAATGAAAGTACAAGGTAATTTTGAATCACAAGTCAATATTACTGAATATGTAAATCAAAATGGTTTTAAAATAGGATAGTATCTGCGAATATTGTGACATCTAATAGGACCACTCTAGATGGCTATTAATAGTTTTTTTTTGTTGAGTAGATTTATTTCTTACTATAATTTTTTCTATTTGTAATCCTATGCATGTGTTGAATGGATTTCTTAAAATTTTATCTTTAAATAAGATTCCTAATCGAATGTCTATGCATGTGGAATGAATATTATTATAGGTGTGGAAAGTGTTTTTTTATACGTACATGCATTAATTTATATGTGAGATGTAATTGGACATAAATCAATTTTAATTAATATTGGATATTTTATTATAGAAAATATGGCTAGTCTAGATTATATAAAGAGTAGGGAATTTAAACATGGTTATAAAGTTTAAAAAATTATGATTTTGTATGATGATCTTTGATTAGACACTTAGAATATGTCTTTCGAGTCCCACATTGAGTAAAATAGGTCTAGATTTCCTAATGAACAATTATAAAAATTCAAAATACCAAAATCATGCAAGAAATTTCATGTGTTTGGCTTAGCTAGTTCAGTTTCAAATCAATGTGAAAGAATTATTGATGTAGTTATAGCTGGGGTCCTAACGAATTGGTACCTTATATCATGCTAGCTTAACAAATATAGGCAACAACAAAAATTCAAAGAAACGAACAAAAATATCTTGTATTTACCAACCAAGAATTCTACAAAACATTTTACACTCTACCAAATTTCTCTTATTACACACATAATTCATATAAGATTACAGAAATCCAACACTAAATTATGGCCCAAGTTGATTCAATCCCTCAAGCCCTTTCCCCATGTATGTGCACATATACCAAACATAGGAAGCTTTGCAACCGCATATTTAGGCTATGTAGTCACGAGATTTATGAATTCATTTCTAAAGTATTGTTATGCATTTATAAAGATACATAATCAACCATTTACAAAATTTTCTTTTAGTTACAAGCAACCAATGTGACATTGAATATGTATCAATCTTCTATGTAAGTTAAGGCCCAAATTGTAACAAAACTTGATACATTTGACTCATATTAAAAACTTCAACTATGGGTTAGGTAAATCCTCACTAAATATTTATCCTATGATATTGAAACTTTGATGTTTCACAAGGATTGCATACAAACTATGCCTTGAAGAATACGAGTACGCCATCAAATTTGATCTAACCATATTATTTGATTCGTGAAATTAAATATAATTACTATATGGGTGCACACAAGATAAAGAACAAAATTGACTTTTCAAGTGTAATAGGCACCAAAAAATCCTACTAAAAACATTCATTCTTCTTTATTGGAGTTGTGGCCAAAATAATAAAAGACCTTTCTTTCACAAAACTTTAGGAGCTACAACTAACAAACCCAAAAAAGCGGAACGCATGGAAATTTTTGCACATAACATTGCAAACATAGGCATGCTTGATAGATCTAGGTGAAAAATAATACACTAAATGGGAATACTTGTACATGGTTCAAAACAAAATACAATGTTTGTCTAATCTAAAATTTATTTAAGTTTGATGCAAAATTTTCTTGTAAACATAAATGCTCCTGCATAAGTTATCTTTTGTAAAAATCATAATCCATACTTAACTCTTTACAAAACTGATAAAACATAGGAGATGTTGACAAGGACCTTTTTAACCTTCCACTATTATATGGACTGTTATAATTCAATAAAATTGAAATCTACACTCATACTGATTGACAATCAATCCTATCTCCAAACCGTTATCTTTTAATACATGAAATACCTAGTATTGTGTTGAATGAATCCTTGAATGTTTTACCTAGTTTCTTCGTATGGGATGCTTCATAAATAAAATGATTTAGGGTAAGTGCATGGAAATGGGGAAAAAGGGGGTCAAAATCAGATAGCATTTTCCTTAAATTAGTATAAACTAAAGCTCAACAAATAATTTGGCATGTATATGATCAAAATTTAACAATGTGATAAGAATAAGACTCGTAGTGCTAGGAATCTAGTTTCTAAACTAATTTTTGTTTTAAATGGTGGAGATTAAGAAGGTCAAATGTTGTTCACACACAGAGTGTGCCTATTTTTGTGTCAAAATGATAACATGTTTTGTGTGTGCACCCCCCCACCCTCCACCAATCCCCACCTCCTTTTTTTTAGTTCCATAGACTATTTTCAACATCCCTTTATTATAAGTTAGCTACGACATTATATGAGGCCCCACTAATTTTTCATATTTTTTAGAGGAATATATAAAATATTACTAAGTTACAAAATCAACACAACCCAAAAATGAAATATTTATGTGTACACCCTACTTATTCTAATAAATATAGTTGAAATTTATTTTTCTAGTGTGTATAGAATCGAGTTTAGATCCATCCCTTTTTATAAGAAAAATGGATGATAAAATCATAAATTATCTTTTAAAAATGATAATTGTGTTTTAGTAGGAAAAGAAGGCACTAATAAAAGAAATTAAGAATGAAAATCTTAAAGGGTAAGTGCACCAAGATGGTGGAAAATTAAGTGGACATAAAAACATGAAATTTAGGTACCACGAGCGCGGTTTATAAACCGCACTTGCACTTTTTAAACCGCGCTCACGGAACTGTTTTTATAAGCTCGGTTATTTTTGAACCTAAAACCATGATCATGGTTTACAAAATTCGATCGTGGTTTTAAACCATGCTCACGTTTTCAAACCACGATCGTAGTACTCTGAGACAAAAATAATAGACCCACGACTCCTCATTTTCCCTCATTTTTCCTTTCCAACCACGATTTCTCCTAGACCTTTGGCACTCACGCTTTGAATACCCCCTAAAAATTACTCTTGACTTTTGGATCATGATATTTTTAACCATGCTACCAACACAAAGAGGTAAGCCCTTGGTTTTGATCAATTTTTGTATTTTCGGTTAGTTTTTTTATTTTTATGGACTTTTAAATTTTTCATTTATGTATACAATTTTTTTTTTTTTAATTGCTTGGCAAGCTTGTAATCCTGCAAACCATCAAAATATTCCTCAAAACCCTATAAACAATCCTCAAAATCCTCCAAACAATCCTCAAAATCCTCCAAACATTCCGCAAAACCCTCCTCCAAACATAGATCCGCCTCCTGTGTCTCGTTTTATCCCCACATAACAAATAGGAACACAAGCTGATATCGTTGGAAAAATATAACAAAATTAAATTTCCATTGAGAAATTTATTTAGAATATAAGAAAAAATCATACCACAAATCCATCCCACATGACCTTAGCCAAAGACATTGCAAACATTGATTTGTGAAGTTGACTCCACAACCAATCAAATAGACGGATGGAATACCTTTAGAGATGATTGTAGGAAGTGGTATGCAAATACATTATCCCATGTGGCCGTAAAAGACACAAGAAAATGGAAAAGACCATATTTTTGCATTATTTACTTATCTAAGAACTAATGCCCCCACCGACAGTTACTTACAAACGGTTCCTAGTCCATTGGTGCTATGATGACCGAATCAAGAACAATTTTTGGGACCAATGGTGGATGGTTTTTCATTATCCACCATGCAACAACAATGAGGTTCTCCTCTATTTCTTGAAGAAATTATACTATGAGTTCATGTTTAATGAGGTCTCAAATTATTTTGACTTTTGTAATTTTTATGGACAAGGTGGTGGCTCCTCACGAGTAGATCCGGTGCACATGGAGGTCAACCAAGGATCCCCATGCCCCAAAATCCCAACTTCCTTCAGTTATCCCTCCTACAGTGAAGGAGGTTGTGGAGATTAACACGCTACATGCATTGAGGGAGCTCTCTGACACTCTGACCTAGCATAGTGAGTAGATTGCATCTGGTGATGTTGGTGGAGGCGCTAGTTATAGCGCACCACACCACTTTGATCATGTGGTGCCGTTAGCACCTTGTGGGTGAGACATCATTTTCTGGATCACATGATTTCTTTTCTCTAGATGAGATGATGGCGGATGTTTTTGGAACTGGTGCAACGGATCTTGGTCTTACACAAGTAAATGTCAAATAAATATTTAATATATATACAATAGTTCAATTCATGTTTGAGATTTGAATATATATGTATTTCATTGTACGTTATATAAATACACATAAAAACTAATTTTTTATTTTATTTTAAATAGCAAGACCCAGTGAAGGAAACATCCAGCATCGACATGCCAGCTACTGCAGCTGGGCATGTTACAAATGTAAGTTTCAAATTGTACTTAAATTTCAAATTTCATTTGATTGTGCACTTTTATTATTACAATGTTTCACCTGTACATGTACATATTAATATATGTTTGTCTTTTATACGTGTAGGATCCTAGCGGGTCATCATATTCTCTAGTAACTAAGGCTATTGGCATGCCTCATGTGAATTTTACACATGTTAGTTTCTCTTTACACTTTGTTTCTAATTGTGGAAGTTCACGTGGATTATTCTTTGGCTTTGTTATGTGGCAATCATGTAGATTAATATTGATTTGTATATGTATTTTTTATAACTTATGACATCCAGAGAGACTCCTCCATAAATGCAGACCATGGAGGCTACTATAAATACTCCCATAGCATCTGCAAATCCACTAATTGAGGTATAATTTTTAAATTCGTTAAATTTATTTAGCAATTATTTCTTATTACTTAAATCTATAATATCAAATTTTGTACATGAAATTTAATTATTTGTATGTAGCTTAACTCTCATGAGTCTACTATTGTCTCTACCATGCATCAACAACAAATTCATAAGGATCACGACATTGCAGTAAGATTTCACATGCATTTAAACTAAATTCTAAGTTTCTAAATTTTAAATGTATTTTAAAAATATGGGTGTTAAAAACTTGTTGTTTATGAATGTGTAGGTTAGGTTGCAGGCCTGCTTAGAGACACCTAGGAACACATGAATGAAATCCATAGTGGCATCTCCCTCCACTACATCCCCAGGTCATGGACATGCTACTTCTAGAAGGGCGAAGAGAGGGAAGATGTTTAATGATTAGATTCGTAGGACGTGGATGTACATATATATATATATATATATATATATATATATATATATATATGTATGTATATGTATATATATATATATATATATGTATATGTATATATATATAAATGGGCCAGCTAGTCCTAGTTCATGGTTCTTCATAGGAAATTGTATATATAGCCTTATGCAACCACATGTGGTCCTATATGTATGACACACTTGGTTCAATATGTACACATGTTATGAACTTATATTTTAAGAGACGTGCATTCAATACACTTAGTTTGATACATTATATATCCATGTGTTGTTTTCATAACGATATTACTTTTATATTTGATTTGAATTCATTGCACATGATATCCTTCTATGCATGTATATTTTATGTATATTAATTCTATATGTATGTTTGATTTAAAATTAAAAAACTATGGTGCAACATATATGAATATAACTTTACTATGGTGCAACATTGCATGGTACAATTGTTAATAAATTAAGGGAACCATGTGTATTCCACCATCAACATGGGAAACTTATCATTTTCCTCTTAAGTCATGAAAAAATATTTCATACCTTGAATCTTGAAATAAGATGTCTTCCCTTGGGTCATTCAATTTTTGAACTTTGTATTTAATATTATTTATCAGAAGGATATTATTCATTTTACCATTGATGAGTATGGTGGTGTATGACCAATCCATCTTTATATCCCCACCAATATCGTGATAGAAACTTTGGCTCAACAATATACCATAGGTAGCTAGCATGTCTTCCACAAGTATTTCCATCTTGATTTTCTTGTTAGGGAAGTCTATAAATTTGGATTGAGAATATTTCACCTGGCTGAAAAGAGGTAATTATTTTGTTTTCATGTAGTAACAATGGAAAATAGCAATGCTTTGAGAGTAATACCAAAAGAGTTAGTAAATTTTATAAGCATGACATGGTTAGAGGCGCCAGATTCAATAACGTAATTATTCAATTTATAGGTCCATTGACCAACAAGGAAAGATAGAAAGGTTCCTATTTCCTAGAAGAGGAGGATTTTAAGGAAAGAAGGTTCTAGGAATGAGTGGTTCCATGAGTGGGAAGTTATTCTTTAGTGTTGGTAGGAATCTTGGAACATGTATTTTTACTACTTCCTTTGATAAACTAGACAAGGGCTAAAGTATTTTGCTATGGAAGTAGAAGAAGAGGCTTATTTATTTATTTATGAGTGGGTGAAAATTAAACAAGAGTAAGTATTCATACCACCTATCAAGATTATTTAGGATCTTTGTTGGGTGATAATTCACAATAACCAATAATTACATAACCATCTTCTTCTTCTCTTTCAATTTTGATTCAACAATTTCTTGAAAAAGTTATAATTGTTGAAAAATTTGTAAATGGTGGATCATGGAATCAAGCTAACTATGTGGACACATCTAGGTGGAAAATTGAATGCTATAGGAGGTTTCATTTTGTTCCGCGACAACATCATTGCTTTTGGGATACCTTGTTCGGGCGAAGTCCCTTGAGAGCCCTGAAACCAAAAACTTGTTCAACTTCGACGGTGACTATGCACACTCTATGGCACCTAAAGACAACTCATTTGATCCTACACCTTGGCATAAGGACCCTATAAAATATCTTTTCTCAGTTTTTACTTCTCCAATCGGTGCTCTCAATGCCCTATTGTTTGCGAACGCGAGAATAGTGTAGTTTGAGACACTTTGTAAGGATGTAAAATGGTATATTTTACAAACGGTGGGTTGTGGCACCAAACTGATTATGCGAGACACATCCAGGTGGCAAGGTGAACACTAGAGGATGTGTCATTTTGGTACATGACAACATCATTGCTTCCGGGCTACCTCGTTTGGGCGTAGTCCCTTAAGAGCCCTGAGACCAAAAAAATTTCAACTTCGACAAATGACTACGCGCACTCCGCAGCACCTAAGGACTTCTCATTTTATCCAACACCCCAACATAGGGACCCTCTACAATAGCCTATCTCATTTTTTTCCTTCTCCAATCAGTGCTCTCACTGCCCTATTGTTTGCAAATGCCCCGAATAGTGTAGTTTGAGCTAGTTTAAAAATGTCAAATGATATATTTTCTAAATGGTGGATCATGCCACTAAAATTACTATGTAGACATGTATGGCTGGCCAATTGAATGCTAGAGGAGGTGTCATTTTGGTGTGTAATAACATCGTTGCTTCCTGGATACCTCGTTCAGGCGTAGTCCCATAAGAGCCACGAGAGTAAAAAATTGTTAAAATTTGATGGTCGATCAAGCGTGCACTCCATGGCACCTAACGATGTCTTATTTGATCCTACACCTCGGTGTAGGGACCCTCTATAATATCCAATCTCATTTTTTTCCTTCTCCAATCGGTGCTCTTGCTACCCTATTATTTGCAAACGCACCAAATGGTGTAGTTTTAGCTAGTATAATGTAACGACCCGCAAATCACACACACGAAGACAACACAAAGAAATACAGGATAACTTTTTTTGACTTGCTTTGACTCAACACGACACAAAATGTCGTCACAAGGTTACAACCAACACTAGGAACCACTTGTTATGGGGGAGACCACAAGGTCGGCGCATGGAAACGTTCACACCTATTAAGGACAATGTACTCTTCTTTTGACAAGACAACATGAAAGTCCAATCCACATGACACACTCACAAACTAGGGCATCTCATGAGGAATTTCTTGTTAAATTTTCTTGTTTACTAAAGTGTCTCTTAATTCTTAACTTACGTTCTTATAAAATTTTCATGTAATGATTCACACAATTCTTTTCACAAGGAGAACTTCTTTCTTTTCAAATATTGATCGAATAGCTTAAGGCCAAGTGTTCTAAACTAGGATCATCAATTTTATGTCCAAATATTTGTTATTCATTTGATTTTAGAACATTTTCCATTTCTTACAAGGTTAATTAATCTTACTCAAGCTTCTAACACATGTTCCACAACTCTATTGCACAGGTGAAGGCATAAGCTCCGATTGAGTGAAAAGTACCGCTTAGGGTTCATAACAATAGCCTTCTTGTTTAAGGATTAAATATTGACCTTGCTTAAGAAATATCACCATGAATTAAGGCATGGGTTAACAGAACAGGACAACAGAATTTAGCTTCAGGGTCACATGGTTTACTATCCGTCTTTTTATTGAGGTTAAGGGTTTATCAAGATTGGTTAAATGTTCCATCTAGACTTTACTTAATTAAGTTTGACAAAGGAAAACATTCCAAACGATAGAGAGAGATTTAAGGTTTAATTAATCGATTTCCCTCCTACTTATTAAATCCTATCATCTCCTAAAATCTAACCATTGCTTTCACCATGAGGTCATTTAAGATTTCACCATAAAAGGATAATGTTTATTAGCTTGGCTCAAATAAAATAAAAATAAAAATAATAAGTTATCATATTTCGTTACAAAAGATAGTTTCCTCTTGATTGTTCCAGGTCTCAAAGGTTATCAAGTAGATCACATCTACATAATATATTCATATATATAAATTTTTAGTTTAACTTTTATCAGGATTATCCAGCTCACTTTATAGTGCTTACAACTCATTGCTACTAAGCCTTAGGAGGATTTACAACTCAACATTTTAACTCAAGAGAAAATTTTAACAGTACTCATTTGCGGAACCAAAACAAGGTTATATCAATTCATTCCAACATGATGCACAAATCAAAGGGACATACCATCTCTATTGAACCATGACTAGGGAGCAAGAGAGTAATAACATGGGACATTCCTCGCTACTATACTAAGGGTTAAAGTTCACTAGAATATCCCATAACCAAGCGGTAATCAAATTTCATCTTTCACATGATAACCAAACAAGCCAAAGTTTCAACAGTTACAACAACAATACTCTACAATACATTTACTAGGCACTGACCCTTCTTCTAAAATGTCCAAAGGCCCTTTCCAAATTTTTATAACATAATACACATTCGTACAAAGGAACATCATAACCAAGATTGATGTAATAATCTACAAGTCTTTCCATCATCTAACCACGTAAGCCATCTGCAACAATTAATAACCTGAGTCAGTTCGCGAGAACTGAGCAAGATAAGACTATACATAGCAACAATAAGCTACTAGCTAACAATACCATGAAAGGAAACATTCTATTTCAGGAAATGGATCAAAGTTCTAACCTCTAACAACCTTTTGAAACAAGATATAATTTTCAACATATCAACAAGAAGAAGTCCATAAGTTTTAGTTATGAAGAATACCTCGAAAACTACAAAAGTTTGACAACCAAATACGCAAGACTATGAAATTTAAATGATTAGACACAAGAGTTGAGAGTATTAGGATTTCAATCATGTAATCCCATAGATTACGTGATTGAAATCTAAAGTTTAACCCATCAATCCACATTCTCCAGGTGAAGACAAAAGATAAAAACCAGACCCGATCTTAGCTGCCAAAAAGAATATAGTTTTGGACTCGTTCCGTAGGGCCATAGGCCTAATAGGCTATAAACGAACAACGAGGTAAAAAAAAGTTCCATCATGTAATCAAAAAGGTTTAAAGGATGAAAATATTATATTCAAACCCACAACCATTATATCTTAGGTAATAAGTGACTTCATAGCTAATAAGGATAAGTGGAAAGGACGGTAAGAATGTATGGAATAGGCATTGCCTAACAGCCTACCTACTGAACATGACCAGGGCCGGAATAGCTACAAGCCTCATTAATACCCAAGTTGAGTAGGCAATCTAGCATTCTAAACACATCCTTGCAATTTTCATAATACCTTAGATTTATAATCCTCCCGTTCTAGAGGAACATAGCCATGAATCTAGACTTGGTTGGAATTTTTTGACATCAACTCACTTCCTAATATCATAAACGATGTATACAAAGGAAGAGGTCTCTCAACTCTCCTTAATTTACATTCATCACTAAGTTTATGGTAACCTATGTAGTGATTAAACACATAATATACCATTGAAGATAGATATCCTCCAATAACGAACTTCTATAACGATGTAATTACAATTATTACGTTCGACACATAAACAAACTATTCCATAGCTTCTTTTCCCTTTTTGACAACAAAATATATTCACGGCCTTCCATCACAATCATTCTAAATTTGCAATGAAAGGTCACTCATCAAGGAGGAAGTACAAAACAAGTTTGACTAAATTAAGGAACTTCATGTTACCTTAAGCAGTTGATGAAAACCTTAACTTTCACGAACCGTGAAAGATATTACCTTACTCCATCAAGGCATTATGTCTATACATGACTAAATTGATCACACAAGGAATCATCAACATACCATATCTTAACACCATAAAGGTCATTAATTTTATCAAATTTTACTCATAGAAAGAGTAGAGTAAAAATGGGATTCTATCAATAATTTATTCCCTTCTATCAACCCAGGACATATTTTCGGCCCAAAACTTCCTTCTTAACAAGCATATATATTGAACCTCTAATTTCCAAAAGCCCTAATAATTTGCACAATACACGAAGTGCATAATCACGCTTATCATAAAAATAATAATAATAATTTAACTGTATGTTTTCCTCTAGGGCAACAACATAACAGGAAACCAATACTAGTCAACGCTGCAACGTTCTAGGGGCGATTACATACCCAGGTTCACAAAAGAAACAGCGACATTTTTGTAGAAGGAAGTAACTTTAAAATTATATATTATATATATATTTCATATGATCAATCAAAGCATACACTGAGAACCTTTGTTTGTTTTATATATATATATGGGTTGATCACGTCAACAAGAACAACCAACAGAGGAAAATCCAGAAGTAACAAACTGTTAACCATGTATTGAACACAAATCCACAAAATCACAGATTTAAACCAATTTCTAAAAAGAAAAAGTTTCATTTCAAGAGGTTATTAGATACTAGCATATTATGTATATGGTTAGTCTATCTTTCCTGTTTTAACGCATCCACCAGTCGTGTACATCCAGCAAGGACTACTACAGCCACACGCCCTTCGCTTTATCCTCTGCAAAAAAACTAACCATCTGCCACCTCTGAATCCTTAGCTGCAAAAGGATCATGTGTTGGGCCAACATCTTGCCCAATATGCCTCTGTACCAAGCGCTGTAGATCTGACATAACCTTATGTTCACGTTTTGACTTCTCCTCATAATTGAACATTGCCAATGCTCGTTTGCCCTCAGCACTGTACACTTGGTTTTCCTTCCTGATACGGATAGCATTCATACGTTGGTGCCTGCTTCCACTCATGACATAACCCAGAGACTCAAACTTCTGAATCTCATCAGCTGACAGCCCCACCTCTCCTCTTCGAGGAATACGTTTCCCTTGCTGCACACACTACGCAATTGCATCTCCTTCTCCAGGCCGAAGGGCACCTCCATAGCTGATATGCCCCTCAGCTCTTGGAGCTGGTGCTGGGCCCACAAATGGCTCATTCTCAAGACCTCCAGTTGCTGATTTCTTCTGAGATTCAATCATTTCTTTAAACATAAGAGCCTCGCTGTCAATTTCAACAGGTTGGCTATTATCCTCTTTTCCCTCCTCAGCGCCAACAGGTTCAGACTCAGAATTACTATGTTCGGACAAGTCATTACTCTCAAAAGGTGACTGTTGCACAAGTTTCCTGCTATCGGAGATTTTTAATACGGCCAGTTTAGATTTCTGCCCGTCACTCCCTTCCTTATCAAAAGAACCAGTACCATCTTCTGATCCTGATGCACTCTCTGAACTATCTCTGTTGCTCCTTGCTTTGGACCTTTTGGACCTGCCAACCTTTTTCTTTGAATTCTTTTTAGGCTCCTCACGCCTGCTCCGTCGTTTCTTCTTCTTTCACGACCTTCCCTCTTCACTACTATATGAAGATGAGCCTTCAGACGCACCGTACCCTTGGAAATACTGTATGCTAATATATTGCAGAGATCTGGTTCAGCCTTGGTAGAAAAATCCACAGAAATAGAGTTTTTTTGAAGATGAGCCGTAGCCAAAGGTGGATCCAGAGCCACAGCCAGGAGAGTACACAGATCCATGTCTATGAGATTCTCTCCCATGAGTTACATCGTAAAACAAGTAACGTCTCAAAAGAGAATCTCTGTAATAAATTTCATCGGGTCTCCTGGTAACACTCACACTGTCACTTAATTGATTTTGACAAACATATCTTGAAGGAGAATCCCGACTTTGAGGATGCGTTCAATACTGAACAGACAACAACATATTTGGACAACCTGCTTGCTGGAAGCGCTCAAAAAGGGCTTCAACTAGAACTTTATCTCATCCTTCTACTACGGCTACAAGATTTTGCAACCACTGATCACGACTGGTCGCGTGCAACCAGAACATCAGGATCAACACCAACGGTTCCTTGAGCTCACCCTATAGCAGCTGTCGCACTCAGCTCTCTCTGGGCCACTGATTTTCTGAGATAAGTTTATTTTTCTACCCTGAAGCTGCTGCATAAAGCCAAGCGCTTCCTCACGGCACTTTCCAGGAGAAGGTCAGTTCAACGCTCCACGGATACTGCCTGCACATCATGATTTTCGAGACCCACACCCACCTGTACGCATTGAAGGAGAATCAGAACGAGATCAGGGTGAAGAAAAATGGGGCTCCACCCACTCCTGTCTCCCTCACGCAAGGACAACAAAGAAAACACGGTGGTCAAATCTGCAGGCCGGGTGGTTGGGAGGAGGCCACGGTGGCAGTGGAGGCCAATGCCCATGAGGCATTACATATAAGGCTGTCAAACGATATATTTTGTAAATGGTGGCTAGGTGAACACTAAAGGAGGCATTTTTTTGGCATGCGACAACGTCATTACTTCCGGCTACCTCATTCGGGTGTAGTCCCTTTAGATCCCTAAGACCACAAAATTATTTAACTTCGACGGGTGACTACACAGACTCTGTGGCACCTAATGACATCTTGTTTGATCCTAAACCTCAGTGTAGGGACCCTCTATAATATACCATCTCAGTTTTTTCCTTCTTCAATCGGTGCTCTCGCTGCCTATTGTTTGCAAAACGTCGAATCCTGCACTTTGAGATAGTGTAAGGATGTCAAATGGTATATTTTGTAAAAAGTGGGTCCTAGCACTAAACCAACTACACAGACACATCCATGTGGCCATGTGAGCACTAAAGGAGGCTTTGTTTTAGTGCATGACAACATCATTGATTCTAGGCTACCTAGTTCGGGCATAGTCCCTTA
Organism: Taxus wallichiana var. yunnanensis; assembly: GCA_018340775.1. Lineage (NCBI taxonomy): Eukaryota > Viridiplantae > Streptophyta > Pinopsida > Cupressales > Taxaceae > Taxus > Taxus wallichiana. The sequence continues at coordinate 911,006,935 of CM031239.1, forward strand.
AGAGCACTAAGACCAAAAAAATGGTCAACTTCGACCAGTGACTACGTAGACTCCGTGGCATCTAAGGATGTCTTGTTTCATCCAACACCTTGTCGTAGGGACCCTCTACAATAAATTTTATTGGTTTTTTCCTTCTCTAATCGATGCTTTCGCTTCCCTATTGTTTGCAAATGTGTCAAATATTGTAGTTTGAGTCAATGTAAGGCCATTAAACAATATATTTTGTAAATGGTGGGTAGTGACAATGAAAAAACTTTGTAGACATGTCTAATTGGAAAATTGAATGCTAGAGGAGGCATCATTTTGGTGCACGATAATTTCATTGCTTCCGGCTACCTTGTTGGGCGAGTCCCTTAAGAGCCCTAAGACCAAAAAATCATTCAACTTCGACGGGTGACTACACAGACTCCATGACACCTAAGAACGTATCATTCAATCCTACAACTTGCCTAGGGACCATATACAATATCTTATCTCAAGTTTTTCCTTCTCCAATCGGTGCTCTCGCTGCCCTATTATTTGTAAATGCACCGAATAGTATAGTTTGAGACAATCTAAGGATGTCAAATGGCATATTTTGTAAATGGTAGGTCATGGCACCGATTCGAATGCGTAGAAAATTTTGGGTAGCCAAGTGAACACTAGAGGAGGTGTCATTTCATTGCATGAAAACATCGTTGCTTCCAGGCTACCTCATTTAGGCGTAGTCCCTTAAGATCCCTGAGACCAAAAAATAATTCAACTTTGACAAGTGGATACATAGACTCCGTGAAACCTAAGGACATCTCGTTTTATCCTAAACCTCGGCATAGGAACCCTCTATAATACCTTGTCTCATGTTTTTCCTTCTCAAATCGGTGCTCTCGCTGCCCTATTGTTTGCAAAAGCACTAAATAGTGTAGTTTGAAACAGTATAAGGCTGTCAAACAGTATATTTTGTAAACGGTGGGTCGTGGCACTAAATTGACTATGCAGAAACATCTAGGTGGCCAAGTGAACACTAGAGGATGTGACGTTTTAGTGCGTGATAATGTTTTTGCTTCCAGGCTACCTCGTTTGGGTGGAGTCCCTTAAGAGCCCTGAGTCTAAAAAATCATTCAACTTCAACGGATGAATACAAAAACTCTATGGCACTTAATGATGTCTCGTTCAATCTTACGCCTTAGTGTAGGGACCATCTATAATAGCCTATCTCAATTTTTTACTTCTCCAATCAGTGCTCTCGTTGCCCTATTTTTTGTAAACATGTCGAATATTGTGGTTTGAGACAGTGTAAGGATGTCAAATGATAAATTTTGTAAATGTTGGGTCATGGCACCAAACCCGAATCCACAATAATTTCGGGTACCTAGGTGAGTGCTAGAGGAAGTGTATTTTCAGTCCACGACAACATCGTTTCCTCTGGCCTACCTCGTTCGAGTGTAGTCCCTTAAGAGCCCTGAGACCAAATAATTGTTCAACTTCGATGGGTGACTACGTGCACTCTGTGGCACCTACAAATGTCTTGTTTGACACTAAACCTTATTGTAGGGACCCTATATAATAGGCTGTCTTGGTTATTTTCTTCTCCAATTGGTGCTCTCACTACCCTATTGTTTACAAACGCACCTAGTAGTGTAGTTTGAGACAGTGTAAGGCTGTCAAATAGTATATTTTGTAAACGGTGGGTCATGGCACCCAACCAACTACACAGAAATGTCTAGGTGGCTAGGTAAACACTAGAGGAGGTGTCTTTTTAGTGCACGAAAATGTCATTTCTTCTGGGATACCTCGTTCAGGCGTACTCCCTTAAGAGCCTTGAGACCAAAAAATCGTTCAACTTTGATGGTTGACTATGTGTACTCCGTGGCACGTAAGGATGTCTCAATCAATCCTACACATTGGTTTAGTGACCCTCTACAATCTCATGTCTCGATTGTTTCTTTCACCAATCGGTTCTCTTGCTTCCGTATTGTTTACAAGTGTGCCGAATAGTGTAGTTTGAGACAGTGTAAGGATGTCAAATGGTATATTTTATAAATTGTGGGTCATGGCACCAAACCAACTACACGAAAACAGATCCATGTGGCCAGGTGAACACTAGAGGTGGCATCGTTTTGGTGCACGAAAACATCATTGCTTCCAGGATACCTCGTTCAGGCATAGTCCCTTAAGATCCCTGAGACAAAAAAAAAATTCAACTTTAACAGGTGACTACGTGCACTTCATGGCACCTAAGGACAACTCATTTGATCCTACACCTTGGCATAGGGACCCTCTACAATAGCCTGTCTCAGTTTTTTCCTTCTCCAGTTAGTGCTCTCATTGCCCGATTGTTTGTAAATGCACCTAATAGTGTTGTTTGAGACAGTGTAAAGATATAAAATAGTATATTTTACAAATAGTGGATTCTGGCACCAAACTGACTACATAGAGACATTTGGGTGGCCAAGTGAATGCTAGAGGAGGTGTTGTTTTTGTGTGTAATAATGTCATTGCTTTCGGGAAACCTCCTTCAGGCATAGTCCCTTATTAGCCTTGAGACCAAAAAATCATTCAACTTCGACAGGTGAATTCACGCACTCCATGGCACCTGAGGACATCTCTTTCAATCCTACACCTCAGTGTAGGGACCCTCTAAAATAGGTTGTCTCAGTTTCTTCCTTTTCCAATCGATGCTCTAGCTTCCCTATTATTTGCAAATGCGTCAAACAGTATAGTTTGAGAAAATGTAAGGTCACAAATAGTATATTTTGTAAACGGTAGGTCGTTGCATCAAACCGGCTATGCACACGCGTAGGGACGGTCTTGTAAACACTTGGGGAGGCATCGTTTTAGTTCTCTAAGCTCCAGGTCCTTCTGGGCTACCTCCTCTAGAGCCAAGAACCCCCTCCACAGGTACATAAATCATTGTTTATTGCTTCTCTTTTCTTGTAAAATAATGAAAGCTTCTCTTAGCTTCGATAATTGGTAATTCTTTACTAACAATGCAAAACACGTGAAGGTGGAAGTTTTTCATGCACCCCTAACCCGCATATAAAAGTGTTATTCAAAGAAATTTATGTTTCAAATCAAAACCATACTAGATAAATGCAAAATACACAAATTTAATAAAATATATGAACTTAAATTTATCTAACTAAAAAATTTATATATATCAGACATGAGCATTATAAATTCATTCCAATGAACCATCAATATCGAATCTACTCTTTATAGTTGACATGATTGCTTCATGATCTCGACTCTCGAACCTTCCAAAGAATTTTTTTATTAGGCCCTCCTCAATATCTATACAGACTAAATATTTGTCACTAGAACTAGATGCGAATATAAGAGTATTTTCATGTGTGTCTCAAAGTCTTCAAACACCCAAATAGAGGAGTTTTCTAATGGATACTATCGAAGACAAGTTCTAGTAACTACCATTGACCCTATAGGGTACTCAATATCTTTGCCATCTATAACAGGAAAAGTCAAATTCTTTTTCCTCGATGCAACTACATAAGAAATAGTTTGTTCCATCTTCATTGTCTTACAGCCATGCAATAACCGCAAACACATGTCCTACAAAAAAAGGTCTCAACTCAAATTTAAATTGTACATATTAAAATTTCAATGCACATAACTCAATACAAAAATTGTGAATAACCATAAATACCATGTCCCACCAAAATTGAAATTTCATCAAAGTCCTTGGATGTTGAAACTTCATCTGCAGAAACAAGTTGTAATGCTTGTGGAGGTTGATAACTAGGAAGCGGATTTAGAGGCCTACAAATCCATCCATCCACCCATTCTTGTGAATCACACTAAGCATCAAAAAGATTGATACAAAATGCACAAAAATTGTCAACTTTCTTTTCCATGTGGCCCATGAAGTAGCATTTGAGCTACAAAATGAGTGCATATCACTATACCCAGTGAGTGTCATATAATCCTCCTATTTAGAAATGTTTTGTTCCTTTATCAACCAAAAATATCTGTGAACTGTGGAAATTTATTGAGAACCTCGGGCCATGTTGTCAATACACCATTCCACTATGCTCTTTTCATCCTTCAATTTAGCACCATCTTTGTACTTCAACTCTTCTCTTGCAAGAGCTCTTTTCATGCATGCCCCTACACCATCATGCTCTCCTTTTCCATGTTCAACCTCAGTGAAACTCCAAATATGTTGCACACCCATCTTGACATGCATCCTTCTCATCCAATAAAAAAATTGTGCATTCTCAAACTCAGACATGTAATTATTTGACCATATATAATGTTGTTTGAAGTGGATGTCCCTATCAGACAAGTTTCCATAAAATAACTAGAAACACCCTTGCCCAAATTCAGTAGAATGAGTACGATTATCACCGATATAAAAGTGGTACTCTCTTAATAAATTTTGATCATTATCTATACTTTGTCGGAAGAATGGATAAATGCTATATGCATAGAAATGGAAACTTGTACGAGTTGTAATATTGTGATTGAACCTCCATTTGTGGTTACTATGTGTAATTCTATGCAAAATGCAGACCACCTAAAACAATAGTACCAATAGAAAATGTGTCTTTTCATATCTTGAACTATTCATCTAACCATCAAGCTTTGTGTGTATGCCTAGCATACTCATAACCAATTTCATGCTTAAATTTTCTAATAAATTGATAAACAAGCATATGTTCGTAACTAGCTCACATTGTTTATACTCTTTTCCATCTTTCAATTAGTAAGCAACTAATTTATATTTACCAAACTCAACTAAATTATTTCCTATTTCACCTTCAATTTTCTTACGTATGCAACTTTCCAATTTAGGTAATCCGCCACATGTACCACAACTTCCATCTAAATAATCCACGACTATAAAAAAATTGTCCAACATCTTTTCACAAAATATCATAGAATGAAATCCTGGAAGATATTGGTGGAACTTGAACACCACATTCCGAATAACATAGTTTCAAAATGTAAAATAGAACGAATACATAAAAATTTAGCATAATGCATATCAAATTCAACATGTTGCCTACAACAATAAGTGGTGTGAGCGTGGTTTATTTTCACATAGAATGGTTTTAACATTTCAAAAAAATGTTTACTAATTTTAATTTCTAGATGCTCTTGTTCAAACTAATGAAAAATTGAGTTTGAGTAATAGCTAAGAAATTCTTTGGATGTGATTCACGATTAATAGAACCAACTCTCCATTGTCAGACATCATCTTGTATTAGGTGAAACTCTAGTGTTATCATGCCAAAATTGAATAACAAATTCTCTTATAGCATCAGTATTATATTTTTTCTCACATGGTTCTCTAGCACAAAATTCCCAAAAATCGGTGTTATTGAGCGATTCAAGGATATTACATCTTTCAATTTCTTTCATTAGAGTTTTTCGATTAACTTGCAACATTCAACTTGTTTGTGTAATCAAACGTTGTTTTTTATTGATTCACTTACAACCCTAGTAACAAGTATATGACACGCAATATTACTATCCCTAGTGAGTCTCTTGACACCAATAGTGTGATATGCATCATGAAGGTTTTCAACAATTGTAGAGATTTGACCAGTATATTAGATGTTGTCAATCCTAAGGTATTTAATGTAGGTCTCATTTTATTCAATTTCATCAAACTAACCAACAACTGACATCTTTAGGAATCATTTAAAATTTCAAAATGATTATCCCAAATTTCAATGGCTTTTCTTCTTATTTTCCGTTGAGAAATTTTTTTCACATATTGGTTTCAAAATGTTTTCATGAATTAAAATAAAATAATTAGGTTTCTCAAAAAATCCTAGGAGGTGTTTTTGTCAAATTTTGTTTGTCTACAGTTTCAACCTGAATTTCTTTATTCAAATTTTCATTGTTTCCTTCAATTTCAGCATTTGCTACATCACAAGTATTTAATTCTTCTTCAACATTAACAGAAAAACATATTCATCATGATTATTTAATTCAACTTCAACATTGACAGTAGAAACATTACCTAGTACCTTATTTCTTACAATAGTCGGGGTTGAAGATGAACCTCTTCTTGATTCACGAAGATTCTGCATTCGTTTAGCATTTTGAAATCTATTTGCCTCTAATTCGTTTGGTGTTTTTTAGTTAACGACTTCCTTTTTTGACTTCATTTCTTGTCTCCCATGATGTTTTACTTCCGGTAATAAGAAAAATGTGTAAAAATGATAGAATTTCAAGTAATTTGTATAGTAAAGTCAAACAAAGATAAATCACATGGTAATTAGAACATTAGGATGCATATAAATATGATTTATGAACCATGATCATGCTTTATAAAGTATGATAGTGTTTCTTGTTTAGAAAACCACGATCGCGGCTTTATCTCAGATCATCGAGATCTGAACCTAAGGCTCGAGAAATCTTTATTTTCCCCAACCAAAGTGTGGAAGGTCATTATGAACTATGAAGGGTAAAAAACTTCGAATTTTCTCTTCCACAGACTTGAACATGCTAAAAACTGAAAACATTTCACAAAAATAGTGTCATCGCGTAGGGGAGATTGTTAGCTTCATTGAAATATTGATTTTAAAGTGAATAGAATAAGATAAATATCATTTTAAATTTTTTTACTAATAATAGGTCTTTAAGAATTTTTTTCCATGAATTTTCCCCGTCTACGTTTAAGACTCGCAACTTTTGTTACATTTATAAAAATGTGATAAAAATTATACCATCTTAAGCGTGGAGAAATTTTATACATGTTAAAAAAATTGATTTCGATATTTTTTGATATAGTTATGCGGGAAAATGGAAAGCGCTCCATTTTCTAAATATTTTTAGACCACTTTCACGGAAAAAATCATATCAAAGTGAGATAAAAATCATATCAAATTGTGTGTGTGTGTGTGTGTGTGTGTGTGTGTGTGTGTGTGTGTGTGTTTGTGTAAATTCGTATCAAAGTGAGATAAAAAATTTACCTAGGATAAATTGAAGAATATTTGGTGATTGGAACTTATAAGGGTTTCTTAGATTCAATATCTATATTATTGTTTAGTAAAATTCAAAAGAAATTAGAGGGTATAAATTAAATCTTACACCATCTCCATTGACCTATGGTAAATGTAAACTATATGCTTCTCATAATCTTGTGTTGAATACCCTAAGCTCATGTGTTTATATTTTTCTCCTTCAAACATATGTAATCTAGATCGAGTAAAAATGTGGCACTATATATATATATATATGTACATATATATATATGTACATATATATATATATATGTACATATATATATGTACATGTACATATATATATGTACATATATATATATATATATGTACATATATATATATATGTACATATATATATATATGTACATATATATATATATATATGTACATATATATATATATATGTACATACATATATATATATATGTACATATATATATATATATATATATGTACATATATATATATATATATATATGTACATATATATATATATATATATGTATATATATATATATATATACATATATATATATATATATATATATATATATATATATATATATATATATATATATATATATACATATATCGGTAGTATAAATAAGCGACATCCTCGATAATAGGATAAAGAGTGTTGAATTTTTTTCATATATTGGTTGGCCTCTTCATTTTTTTTGAGGAGGACTTCCAATTCCTCAGTGATCTTGTCCATATTGGGTGTGAAATTGATGGCGTGGAGACTTAACTCGTATTCATTTTCTTATTATTCCCGCATGATTGATTATCACATGTTTGGTAAGTCAAATATGGTGTCTGGTTCATACCTTGCACCTGGAAGTGTCATCTAAAATAAAAGGCTTGCAAACAATGATTGATTAGACATGATTACCTGCTTTCAAAGAGATAAGAAAAGATATGTGGAAGATATAAAATAGAAATTTTTAAACAGGGATCGATGTCGATCCTACAGATCGATTTCGATCTAAATGATTGATATTGATTGTTGATAAAACTATTTTGATCCAAATACTTTGAAACATATACTTATATCACAAAAACAACATCTAAATGTGACATGGATTATAAAAACTTAATAAGGATTACGTACCTTTGAAACTTGATGAAGTTGATCTGATGAGATGTGTAGGATTATTTCACCAAAGGGAATCTGATATAACCAGAGATTTTTTTTATTCGACATTATTTCAATGTAAGAAGGTTGGGGAATCAGACGTGAATTTTGATTGCAGGGTAGCGCTCTGAGTAAAAATTAGGCTTGAACAAATGTTGTTGGGAATTCAGAGTTTAGAAAAATCATAGTCCTTGGGAATATTCCAAGACTTGTTTATATAAGATCGTTTTCGTTGTAACTGATCATCGTCGATCTGCATAAATCATTTTCTATTACGGGATCAGTTCCACTTCTTCCCTTTTATGGATTTTTTTTTCTCAAATGGGTTTTGTGTTGTTTTTTAGTTCGTGGGAGGGTTTTTTAGGTTGTTTTAATTGTTTTAGTTTGTTTGATTTAATATAATTTTTATTGATTTTGTTTCGTTTGTGGTTGCAGGTGCTTATGGGTATAAAATGGTAAATGTAACTTGGTAGAATAGGTAAAATAAATGTGTTAGACTATAGAGGAGTGTCCTAGAGTGTGTATGCACCTATTTGAATTAGGGTGTCCTAATTCTTGTGTCCGCACATGTTTCTACTCTAGTATTATTTTCTTAATATTCATTTTCTTTAGAAATAGAGTTCAAGATATTCAAAAATATTACCAATTACCATTTTGTTAAGCTTTAATCACTTATAAATAGTTATTCAATTAATTAAGATGTGAAATAATATCATTTTTCTTGAAAAGCATACTCAATCCTAATTTTCTACTATCATGTTACTTATTGTGTAAAAATATCCGAATTGAGATTTCCTTATTCAACAAGAGATTGCAATTTAATTTTATGACCACGCTCCTTTTGAAATTATAACATATTTTGTTTTAGAAATAAGGGTTCAGATGTTTAAGTTTTACGCTAAAAACACTTCCTCTCCTCTGGCCCACCTCTATAACCTACATCTAATACCTAATTTAAACTATTAATAAATTAGATCCTTTCACCATTAATTTCTATCGGTATATTGATTTTTATTTTATCAAATTGAATTAGCTCAACATGAACTCATGTGATAGGATATTTCCTAACTAATGAACTCTCATGTTGATTGAAATGTGGACAAACATAGGCAATACAAAGAACAATTAAGAGTCGAATAGAGAGAAAACAAGGTCAAGATGGATAAGGAAATATTGAAGACGCCAATAACAAAAAAAGGAATGGGGGATTCAGTAAGTAAACTTGTGGTATATTACATTCATTCGTAGGATACTAAACAATACTCCTATTTCACGTTCTAATTTTTAATATTCTATTGTAAATAACTCCTCCCAATACACCATTCCTATTATAAATACCCCTTATATTACCAGATGTTACATATACATGTATTTTTGGTGACATTTTAAATACCCCTTATTATTTGTATATCTTTCACGTTGAATGTGTTCTTTGAGTTTTAAAACATTTGGTTAATGTTGAGATGTATTGACCTTTCAGAATGATGAAGTCAAATTTAAAACAAACATAAAAATTTGTGTCGATTCTAAGTTTCACATATTGGTGACATTTATTAAACATTAGCTTATGAAAGTCACAAATTGTTTTGAACCTTGCACAAGAATCAAAAATATCAAGAGCTTCAAGATATGTTGAACACTAATTTTGGACTATGTGTCCATGATCAATGTGTCAAGCGTACTAGAGTTTATTAACATTTTACACACCAATACAAAGATCAAAACCTTACAGAGTGTAATACATCAATATTTGAAAAGTGTCCATAATTGGTCTTCGATAGTGTTTGACCCTTGTATGAGGATCAAAATTTCAAGGCTATGTGGTGAATGGTTTCACTAATCAATGGCGGGTGATGTCCATTGGCATAATGGAGAACCAAAGAGTTTGTAGTGGAGACCAAGTTTTAAAAATTTTAAAGACACAACTACACCAATTAATGCCCCTTCACCGCTTATTACATGCCATTATATTGACTACAAGATTTACGTTAATAGAAGCCTCTTTATGAACCTACATGATAGGATAATTTGTAAAATGTGAATCCCCATGGAAAAAGATGAGTTGAAATTCAAATAACATAAGAAACATATGGAAACAAGATCCTATTTTTACCCATAATAAATAAACTAGCATGAAAATAATTGTTTCTAGTGTCATAACAAAATTAGGTGTCTACAATATCATTATCACTATTGAAAAGTTGATCACTGTAGAGGTTATATTAAAATCTACAAAAATAATGGCCTGAAATGACCTTTTAAGATCCATAATTTTGGGTGGCTTGCTTAAATTTTCCATATTAACTTATAGCATAAATTACCCCGTGTAAGTTTATAGAAGTATTTTTAATATGTAGGATGCACCTTCAAATATGAAATATACGAGATACCTTACTTATGCATTTTTTTTTTTTGAGTAGTGCACTCATTTGGGCACTATACAACATAGATTGTTGGCATCATCCGCTCATGCTTTGGAGGAAGCATGTAGCGGAATTACAAATACAATTAAGCGTCATAATTAAATTAGTGATCACCTTAAGCTGCTATGATTCATGAGGAAAATCCATCATTGAAAAACTTACAACAACACCAATACTTCCTAATACTTATAAAAAAACACACCTACTTCCCCACAAATGAAATTCATAAGAACTAATCTTCTCTAATTTGAGTTTTGATAAACATTTCTACAACATGGTCAAGTAAAATGCACAATAGACCGTTGAAGACAATACCTTTGATTTTGTAAGTATTGTTTTCTTAAATGAAATTGCTTATTTGTGGTCTAATGTTTTGTTAGGCCGATAGGCTTATATAACTTTACTCAATCATTTTTGACACGTGTCTTGCAGCTCTTTTCCATAAATCACTTGACAAATGTCATAAAAACATAAATTGTTAATTAATGAATGAATACTTATAAAAAATAAAAATAAAGAATAAAAAATAAAAATTAATGAACCTACATAATTTCCATTACTGACGGACAAATTTTCTTTTAATTGTTTAATTGCTTTCTTGTTCTTTGTTTAGGTTTACTTTTATTTTATTTCACTTGGCATTTCTGTAAGTGATTCGTAAAAAGAAAACCACTGACAATACCAGATATAATCAAAATTTGTCTTTCATTACAAAAATTTAGAGTAAGTGGTATAATGAAGGTGCCTACATGGATGCTTTTGTGTGGTGAAAAATTATTACAACCATTGGGAGATGTATTCCATTGGTTTTAGTACAAACCCCACAATTAACAGGTCAATATGAAATAGATTCTTTGACCGTAATGATCGATTCCAACAGGCATAAAAGCAATAATTACAAATCTGTATATTTTAGTGTGAAATGAATGTATAAGGTTTTAATATGGATAATGTGCAGGTGACGAAGAGGGAAGATACTGCAGAAAGTGTATGAAAACATAATACTTGGAGCTCACAGGAAGATTTAATTCTAGACATGTCCTTCTTCACTCCATCAGGTGCGGCTTCATGTTTTCTCATATCAATGTATCTTTTATATTACTATTAACACTGCATCATTACAACAATGTTAATAGTCATATCACTTGGGGTTGTTCCATGATTCTGATTTTTAAGGATGATTACAATTTTCCCATATATAATTGATCTTTATTTTTGCATATTTTAAGTCCTTTTTATTATACATTCCGTAGTATAGTTACCACCTTAATTATGAATAAATATCCTTTCATTTTTCTGAGTTGAGTTAAGTTTATTTTCAAATAATATTAGTTATTAAATTTAGGAAAAAAAAAAACACATTGTTGATTAGTTAAATTCTCTTTATTTTGCATGATAATGAATGTAGTATTAAATTGGAAACGCTTTACAAAATTAAATTTAAAAGTATTGATATTTAATAATATAAACTCTTTAAATAATCAGGATTCCGTTAGATAACTACTCCATGACATGCTGCAAATTTTGAAAACCGTAAATTTTTTTAAGTGATATATATATATATATATATATATATATATCAATGGGTAATAGTGGACTTGTATAAGAATGCACTGAGGGGAAAGATACCTTCAATCCGGCCTAATAATATAACATGATTTACCGCTCAATGACAATTTGTTGACTGGAAATATTTCTCCAAGTTTGGGATTTTTTTCGATCTTCAAATGCTAAATCTAGCCAATAACAGTTTAACGAGGACCATCCTCCAAATAATACTACACTCACTAGAAGTTCCTTCTTGCTGTGAGTAATATAGATTAACGTGCTGCTTTAATATTCTGAACATAACTTTTTGCTTATTTATTTTTGCTCTTCAATTTCCAAGAAAGGTGGATAGAGAGAATCTTTATAATATATTTCAAAAATGATTTGCTCAATTTTGTAGGACAAAAAAATGTCTAGAACCCTCTTATTAATGTTCCCTTAATATATATATTACATGGTTTCTCCTGTGCATATTGTTACTCCCGATATTCTCTCTCAAACTTTCATTTTTATATATTTATTTCATGTCATCCATATTGTTTCGCAGATTTTTGAAATAGTTATTTGGATTTTATTTTTAAGCTTCAAACACGTGAAAATGAAGTTCATAAGTGAAATTATAAAAAATGTTAGTTATAATATTATAATAAATAATTGTTTAAAATTAGTTATGAATTTTTGGTAAGGATCGTTATTTTAGTGTAAATTATACTCTTTTTTTTAATCTTTAACGCAATTTCATTGGAAATATCTTATCCTATCTTTGCATTTGTCAAAAATATGTAACTTTGACGGAACTCACTGAAAAAAGAAATATTTTGTAAATTTGTTGAAATGAAGTTCATAAGTGAAATTATAACACGTTTTAATTAAAATTTGAACACATTTTTAGAGAAAACAAGTAATAAATTGTACATGATTTTTATTAAAGTTTTCGACCTTAAATGTAGTTTATTGAATAACAGGTTGTGAGTATTTTAAAAGAATAAAATAATAGAATTAATAAGATATTAAAATAAATTTTAAAATATTAAAATAAAAATTAAATAAATACAACATATTATTGAAAATCTCGAAAATAATATATAACATATTAAAAACGGTTGAACCGTTTTGCAGTGGGATAAATTAAGTTTTGTAGGGTTTAGTGACATATCTGACCATGGGAGGGGGGCAAATCCTATGTAGGTTTTGTCTTTTCTTAGTTAAATTCATCTGCACATAGACTTGAAGCTAGAAGATTACGAAGGAGAAAGATAGCCATAGTGACAAGTCCCTCTATCATTTCCATGTTTGCATTAGTAGCCAATCAGCCCCAACATAGTGGCGCTAAATTTGGGAATTTAGGTTTCCTTTCTATCTTCCATACTACACAGAGATCAAGTTTGTTGAAAATAAATGAATAAATCTAAAATGAGGCTACTCCCAAATTAATTATAAACACATGTGAAGAGATTTATAAGTTTTAAGAATTGTGGTTAACAAATATATAGATTTTAATATTAGTTGAAATTAAAAATATGAGTGGACGGTGTAGATATTGGTATTGAGTAAAAAGTTAAAAGTTATGAAGATTGTGAAATGGGTGGTTTAAAAAAGAAAGAACTATTAATGTTAAAATTTGGCAAATAAAAAAATATTTGTTTGCAATAATATATTATCGATTAATGGTGTTTGGAAATTATTTGTGATGTAGATTGTTATAAGGTAAAAATAAAGGTGTCTATTATCTATAATTAGATTTTAGACATGTTTGATGTACTACTTAATTTTAGATGGTGTGAACAATTCGTAATGTTAATTTTAATATTTATTAAAATTTTATGATGTGGATAATTCATGTGGTTAATTGTAATTTGCAACAATAAATGATGAAAATATTAAATCACTTAAATTTTAAAATGTGTTTTTTCCACGTTGTACAACACTTATAAGATAATTTTTAAATTGAAAATATGTTATGAATATTTCACAGAATCATTAAAAGGTCACATTTATGGTAGTGGTTTTATTTCATGGACAAATATATCACTTTTTAATTTATCTTTCAAATATATTATTTTTTATTTATTTAATATAAGTAACAAACTATTTAATAAGTTTGAAGATGGTGTAAATTGTTGTAATTTTATAAATGATACAATAATTTGAACATATGATGTATTTATTAATTATCGTATGATAAAATGGTAGCTGTGTATTTTTTCATTAAAATTGGATAAAAATGCACTTAGTGGTCAATTTGTTGACACTCTCCTTATAAATCAATTTTTGGGTTGTTGCAGCTTTGTGTTGGCAGAATGAAGACGCAGAGTCAATCTAACGTCCCCATTCCTCTTGAGACTCCTACATGGACGGTATGCATTAGAGACATTCAGTGCGAGGAAGAATTTTGTAGAAAACAATTTGTTGTTCATGTTCTTCATCATAGAAGACCAAATTTGAGTCGCGACGAGATAAAGGAAGAGCTCTATAAAAGGTTTAAAGTTCGTGATATGAGGACTATTTTCCTTTCTTCATTTAGGACAAAGAAAACACGTTCTAGAGGATTTGGCCTTATCTACGACACTGTGGAGGATGCAATCAGATTTGAACCCGGAAGTAAACTGATGAAGAATGGAATTGAAGTCCCGAATCCGAGAGCTAAGAAGGATTGCCCAAATAGGGCTAAAAAAATAAGGGGGGTTAAGAAATTTGGGGATTCAAAATGAATATATGGCAGTTGAACTTGTTTTGATGAAAACTTTAGTATTTTAATTTTTAAAACAGGTTTTACGGGATGACATTATATTTATTTTCTTATACAAACAATGCAAAATGATTTCAATATTGTTGACACAATAAAATTTGAAACTATTAATGTTATGTTTAGATGTCCTTTCTTGTATCCAAAACACTTGAAAGTTTTAATGCTAGTGGAGTTGAAAAATAGTCATGTTCTATTTAGATGTCTTTTCTTTTTTAGTAGTTTGTATTCTTCTACAATCCTAGAAAACTTTATTATAAGTTTATCTATAGATAAGTCTTGGTTCTCGTGGAAAACATTGTTGTGGAATTGATTTTTTGCAATCATGGATATTTTTATTGTCAATTTAGCTATATTTGTAAATATTTAATTATATTTAAATGATAATATGATGAATAGTAAGTGTAATGATTATCTTGTTTTGATTTCATACATTATATTATCATAATGAATACGCCATAGAAATTAGTTCAACAACTTAATCACTCATAGGAGATTTTGAACCATAAACACCACCTTAAATAATAGTGGATCGGTGTGAGAAACGATGAAAGATAAAGCATATTATAAGCTAATTTCCCCAAATACTTGATAAAAAACCTTAACCTATTGATGACGATGACGATTGACAATGATGAAAACAACGATGACGATGATGATGATAAGAATGAAACATTGATGACAATTGTGATGATGATAACAATGAAAATGAAGATGACAGTGATGATGAGGAAAATGGTGACGATGATGACATGATGATGATGATGATGACCATGTAAACCATTAATAATGATGAGGATAATGATGATTATAATTAATGATGATGACAATGATGTTAATGATGATGAGGACAACACTATAGATGATGATGATGAAACATTAACACCGAACACAACTCTAAAAGTGATGAAGACATTGCTAAGGAGAAATGCACCACCATGAAAACAACCATTGATAGTGTTGATGGTGGTGGTGGTGGTGGTTGAGGTGTTTGTTTTGAGGATGCTGGTGATTATAAAGATGAGGATAATGATGATAAAAATGATGATCATTTTTATTGGCGATGATTATTAACGATGATGTTAATGATGTTGATGATGATAATAGAGATGGTGATGATTGTCATGATGGCGATGATGATGAGGATGATGACAACGAGGATGCTTGATCATAATGATGACGAGGGTGGTAATTTATAAGATGAAGATGATGCTAAAAATGATAAAAATGATGTTGATAAAGATGATGATCATAACTAAGACTAAAAAAACCATGAAAATGATGAGAATGACAATGAAGATAACATTGTGGTGTTGGTGGTGGTGCTTGTGGTGAGGGTGGTGATAATAATGATGATAAAAATGATGATCATGATTATCGACAATGATAATTAATGATTATGACAATGATGTTAATGATGATGAAGACGAAAATATAGATGATGATGATGATGATGATCACAATGATTATGATGACGATAAGGATGATGATTTGTATGATGATGATGTTGATGATTATAACAATGATGATGATGGGGATGGTGATTATGATTATTATAATGACGATGATAACAACTACAACCAAAATGACCATGAAAATTATCACGAGGATAATGATGATTGACAATGAAAAACATGATGATCACTATGATTATGAAGATGATGATGACAATGATGACGATGATTATCATGAAAATGAACACCAATGAACTACATGGATGGGGATCCTTATCGTTAATAATATGAGTCTTAAGTAACCAAATTGGTAGGTTTGCATCGAGTTCATTCATGTGTGAACTAGAATGACCATGACCAATAAGATGGTGATCATGATGATGATGATGCTAACTATGATAATTATTATATTAATCATGACAATGATCTGACAATGAATATGATGACGATGAAAATAAAAATGATGTTGAAGACGACATGGTGATTATGATGAATAGGATGAGGATAAAAATGAAGATGATGCCAATTAAGATAACAATAACCATGATGATAATGATGACATTGATGGTGATGATATTACCATTACTGTTAAAAAAATTATAATGGTGATATGGTAAGAATAGTAATTTCGATAATTATAATAAAAACATTGATATTAATACCAATAATAGTAATTAATAATAATATATTATTATGATGATAATGATAATGATGATGACAATGATAACCGATGGTGGTTATGATAATGATGACAACAATGCTCAATGATGGTGGTGATGATAATGACAATGACAATGATCGATGATGGTGGTGTTGATAATGATGATGAAAATGATCGACAATGGTGGTGATGAAAATAATGACGAAAATTATCGATGATGGTGGTGATGATCATGATGATGAAAATGATCAATGATGGTTGTGGTGGTGATGAGGATGATGAAAATAATGGTAAAAATATTGATGGGGATGAGAATGATGATGTTGATGATAAGGATGATGATGAGAATAATAATATATTATGATGATGATGAAAGTGATCAATGATGGTGGTGATGGTAATGATGATGAGAATGATGTTAATGATGATGATAATGATTACGAAGACAACAATGATGGCGATAATGAAAATAATAGTAAAAATAATGATGGGGATGAGAATGATGATTTTGATAATGATGACAGGATGAAAAAATGATGATAAAAATAATGACGAAAATAATCAACATGGTGGTGATGATAATGATAAAAATGTTAGTGATGATAATGATGACAACAATGATCGATGATGGTGGTGATGATAATGACAATGACAATGATTGAATATGGTGGTGATGATAATGAAAATGAGAATAATTGATGATGGTGGTTATGATTATTACAAAGATAGTGATCAATGATGGTGCTGATGATAATGATGATGACAATGATTACGAATAAAATGATGATGACGATGATGTTGATGATGATGTGACGAAAATATCGTTAAAGAATTGATGGTGATGATAATGAAAGTGACAATGATCAACGAAGGTGGTGATGATCATGACGATGACAATGATCAACGATGGTGGTGATGATGATAATGATTACGAAGAAAATGATGTTGATGATGAGGACTATGAAAATAATATTAAAAATATTGATGGGAATGAGAATGATGATGTTGATGATGATAATTTGATAGAGATGATGATGAGAAAAATAATATATTATTATGATGATATTGATAATGATGATGACAATGATCAATGATGGTGGTGATGGTAATGGCGATGACAATGATCAATGATGGTGGTGATGATAATGATAATGACAATGATCCACGATGGTGGTGATGATAATGAAGATGACAATGATCGACAATGGTGGTGATGATAATGACGAAAAAAATGATCAATGATGGTGGTGATGATAATGATGATGACATTGATTATAAAGATAACGATGATGATGATCGTGATGATGATGATGATGGGGAGGAGGATGATGAAAATAATGGTAATAAAATCTTATGGGGATGAGAATGATGATGTTCATGATGATGATTTGATGGAGATGATGATAAGGATGATGATAATTATAATGACAATGTCCAACGATGATGGTGATGATAATGAAGATGAAAATGATCGATGATGATAATGATTATAGTGACGATTACAATAATGATGATGAAAATGATTACAAAGAAAATGATGACGATGACTATGGTGATGATGATGATTAAAATGATGGTAAAAATACTGATTGCGATGAGAATGATGATGTTCGTGATAAAAATTTGATGGACATGATAATGAGGATGAAAATGATGATGATTTATGATTATAAAGACAACACTTATGATGATAAAGATGATGATAATGATAAATGATGATGGTAATGATAATGATGATGATAATGATCAAAGATGGTAGTGATGATAATGATGATGAAAATGATTGATGATGGTGGTGATGATGATGACGAGGACAATGATCCATGATGGTTGCGATGATCATGATGATGACAATGATAAATGATGGTGGTGATGATAATGACTATAAAAATGATGAATTATGGTGCTCATGATAATGAAAATGACAATGGTTAACGATGGTGGTGATGATAATAATGATGATAATGATCCACAATAGTTATGACGATCATGACGATGAAAATGATCAAGGATGGTGGTGCTGATAATGATGATGACAATGATTACGAAGATAATTATGATGATGATGATGATAATGATGATGAGGATGATGAAACTAATGGTAAAAAAATTAATACAGATGAGAATGATGATGTTAATAATGATGATGGGAATAACAAAAATGATGATGAAAATAATCAATGATGGTGGTGATGATAATGACGATGAAAATTATCAATGATGGTTGTGATGATAATGATGATGACAATGATCAACAATGGTGGTGATGATAATGACAATGAAAATGATCGATGATGGTGGTGATGATCATGACAACGATAATGATCAACAATGGTGGTGATGATAATGATGATGACAATGATTACTTAGACAACGATGATGAAGATGATGTTCATGATGAGGAAGATGAAAATAAAGGTAAAAACATTGATGGGGATAAGAATAATGATGTTCATGATGAAAATTTGATGGAGATGATGATGATAAGGATGATGATGATGAGAATGATGATGATTGATTATTATGAAGACAACACTGATGATGATAATGACGATGGTAATGATCAAAATAACAGTTAAAACATTGATGGGATGAGAATGATGATGTTGATGATGAATATTTGATGGAAATGATGATGATGATGATGAAAATGACGATGATTGATTATTATGAAGACAATAATGATGATGACAATGATCAACGATTTTGGTGATGATATTGACGAAGACAATGATCAAAGACGATGGTGATGATAATGATGATGACAATGATCAACAATGGTGGTGATGATAATGACATTCATAGTAAATTTTATTTTATGTATAAAGTTGTCATAATAATATTAATATTAGCAATAACATTAATATTATTACTATTATTCATGATATTAATATTCATAATATAAATATTTGTACTAAGAATATTAAAACGAATAATATCAATACTAATTTTAAAATATTAATTTTATCATACTGAATTTCAGATTTGAACATTAAATCATGGACCATGGATCCCAAGTGCTTGACCCCGAACACATTTCGTTAATGTTAATAGTACATACTTAAATTTAAACCATAAACACTAACCTTAATGACAATTAAAGCATATTATAAACCAAATTCCCCTAATACTGAATGAAAAACCTAAACCGATTGACAATGACAATGACAATGATATTTGACGATGATGAAAACGATGACGAATATCATGATGACAAAAATGAAACAATGATGATATTGACAACAATGAAAACGGCGATGATAAGGATGATGATGAAAATGAAGACAATGATGATGACGACGACCATGAAAACCGTGCAAATGATGATGGTGACAATGATGATGCCATTGATGATGTCAATAATGAAGAAAATGTGGATGAAAATGATGATGAAAATGGAAAAAACATGATGATAACGATGACACTGATGATGATAATATGATAATTTAGTTTTTGATAATTTCTAATTTTTAATTTTAATTTAATTTTATAATTTTATTAATATTTAACTTTAAATAATTTTAATTTTTTATTAATTTTTAATAATTTGTAATATTCCTTTTTTTTTTTAATTTATAATTTTTATTAATTTCAATTTTTCCTTTTTTTATTAATTTCAATTTTTATTTTATTATTTTACATAATGTTTATAAATAATTTTTAATTAATTTTTAAGTTCTATTAACTTAAATTTGTAAATTTAATATTTTATTTCCTAATTAATTTTAATATGTAAATTTAATTTTTATTCATTTTATAGTTTTTAATTAATTCTTTTTTATTTTTCTCCATTTTTATTTTTAATTAATTATTTTGTTGATTTTAATTTTTGTTGATTTATTTTTCTAATTTTTTAATGATTTAATTAATTTTTAAAAATATTTATTAATATTTAATTTTCATTAAAGACACTATTTTTTAAATTATTTTCATTATTTTATATCTTCTAATTTTTATTAATTATAATTTTTAATTTTTAATATTTATTATTTAATAATTTTAATTCTAAATTTAAATTTTCATTTTTTTATCTTTTATTAATTTAATCATTATTTTATTTATTATTTTTAATATATATATTTTCTTAGATTTAATGTTTATTAATTTTAAATCATTAATTTTCATCAATTTTTAATTATGAAAAAGGCCTATCGGCCTGTTAATATCACCAAAGGTGATATTGCTAGTTATAAAATATTATAATCAATATTAGTGAACAAATCATCACAAATATTGGAGAGCAAGGAAGACTGGGTCAAGCATGCATCCATTTTGTTTTTACATCTGTTGTGACTATTATTTTTCAAAAAGGCAAACAGCCGCGAATAAGGGTTTTCATTACGAGTTGATTTATTTGAATAGCATCCATCATGACCTAGAAAAGGTCAACTAACATATTTTCCCGCGTCAAATTCTCGTTATTCAATTCAAATATTTTACATATTAATACTATTAAAACGCGTTACAAATTTCAACATTGAATCATTCATTCTGCATGGCATCCCTCTATAAATATTTCCTTCATTTCTTTCATTCTTCATCTTCATATCCATCCCCACCTGCTAAACAGTATTACATTTCACCTTATCTTACTCAGCCAACTATCTTTTTGTTGAGTTATTAAGTTGTATCCTGAACAGATTAATTGTCGAAGGCATCTCTGAAGAAGTTAAAATGGCAACAACAATGTTTATCAAAATCGTGACAGTGCTGCTTATTCTATTTGTCGTCAATGTCTCTACTCGGCATAACAAATGCAGATAGTGAAAGTCTATATTCAATTGCGGAGATGTTGGCGCATTGTATTAACTGTGGAACCCATATTTTGAATTCTAACTGCTGCCGAAAATAAGATAAGTCTGCATATTGTTCATGCTGATAATTATCCAAAATGAAACAAAGAGGGGAACACACTTGCTAAAAAATGCAGAGACAATGCATAGCATTGAATTACTACAAAAGAATTGAGGTTTAACCAACCTGCGTATGGTGGGAGATCGAAAAGTGTCGATCTGGTGATGCTCGGCTCCCTCGTGATCCGCAAACAGGGAATTCTTTATTTTTATTTTTCATGAACATATACATTTTAATATACAATTTAGATTATCATATATATTTGTTTATATTGGACCTTGTGGATGGCTGAAGTAAACATTTTACGTCGGTTTCTTCCATTTAATGTTAACATTGTTAATCCTTGTTAAACTCGCATGCCACCTTCCTCACTTTTTTCCGAATACGTCATGATAATCAATGAAAATTAAGCACTATATAATTGACCATATATTAACAACATTGTTGATCCGTTAAATTTATTTTTATTCTAATACTAGTAAGAGAGGAATGATGACTTCAACGTGAGAGAGTTAGCGATCTCCAAAATCGTTCACCTATTTATGTATTGGATAGCTACCAAAAGAGTAGTTTGCTTGTCCATCCATAATACATTTTGGTTTTGTGACCCAAATTACAACCGTCACTCACACTCAATAATATGACACACTTGGGATAATTTCCACCAAAGAACTACAAAGTTTTTAGAAGGCTAGATCGTGCCATGTTATCGACACGACCTTTTTTTCGTTTTCTTGATTGCGATGGAAGTATTGTCCCATATGGTTCTGTCTGATAATTTTTCAATGTGCTTTCAATACAATGGAATTTTCATCGGCATACAATTCATTACACCACATAGTTTTGTCTCAATATCACCCTTCTTCAGCATGGACCCACATTATACCATATCAAGCCGGCGTGGAGCTTAGTGGCAATGCCAACTGGATAAGTATGTTGGATAGAGTAATGGAGGGGTGGCATCAAGTAGGTGACGTGCTTCCTTTCCACATTTTAGCACTAACTAGCATTCATTCAACACAAAGCCTACTTTGCCACCACCTTTGAGTTGAGTCATTCATTAACTACTCTAGGGAAAGCACCCTTTCATGATCCCTTGTAATCACAAGGGGATAATATCATAAATGCCTCTAAATCACATATGATTGCAATGTTAGGGGTGTGCAAATCAAATTCAAGCTTCACTAGATCAAAGTGGGAGATAGAGTTTCCAAACAATTATTCTAATGCCTAAAATCCAAGCACTAGTACTACCAAATCAAGGCCACTTAGGAAGGCAATTAGCATCTTACTAAAGAAATGGATGTAGTAAATGCCTTCTTCCCCCATTATCAATAGGTTTTTAAAGCTCAAGAACCTTCTCCAAAGTGACAAGAAACACATGATCAATGCATTTTCATTGTCCCTTGCAAGCTTTTTCGAGCACAAAGGGTATCATGTGACTGAATGCTTTCAAGTGAATATCTTTATGAGGTGGTTTCCCACATGGCTAATGGTAAATCCTCCTAGCTGGGATGGTCTACCTTATGAATATTATAAAACCCTTTCGGTGTTGTCAGAAGAGACCTATTCCATGTTTATCTTACAGATTTTAACTCGATTTGCTTGGGTGGTTTACTAACCACAATCATATAAAAATCATTGACAAGATGGTTGACCCAAAGATTATCTACAAATAGAGGCCAATAACTTTATTCAATGTCTTTTATAAAATAATTTCCAAGGCCTTAACAATACGCATCCAACACTTATGCCTATAACTATTAGTCTAGAAAAAATAAGGTTTATTCAAAGAAAATATATCCTAAACAATAGTATTTCTCTTTGGGAAGGTGTGGACTACGCTTGCTGGTCTCAATAGAAATCCTTATTTATGAAAATCTATTCTTCAAAATCCTTTGACATGAAAAAATGGCACTTAATTCCGGAAATGCTCAAACCACTTAGTTTTAGGTCATTATTTATCCACTCATTGTCAATGTTGTTTTCAAATGCTTCATCTTATCTCTTTGTTATGGTATCATCTCATAATAGTTTTTCCTCTTTCATTCAATTCAATAGTTCTTTCCTCTTGTACATGTGTTGTATGATTTAGCCACCAGAGGATTTACCTATCTCCTAGCCAATGCCTCTAAGAAAGGGGTGGTGAAGGGAATATCTCTTCTATGATTTCCTTCGACAGAGCTTACTAATGGCCACTCCACTGATGATTTGTTTCTCATCTTACGAGAAGATAAGAATAAGTACATGTATGAAGTTATGCACTTCCTTGACATTTATTTCTTAACTTCTAGCTTGAACATTCAATGGAAGTATACCCAATGTAACATAAAATCCTTTCTACCTCCACCTCTATAGTTGGATGTGTTTCAATGGATTAACTAGATTTGACGTGGAGAAATATTCTGATTTATAGGAATTCCTTTTTTATATCAAGATACCTTCCCTTTCCTTTAGAAATGTGTAGTTGATGGAGTGGAGAAAAGGCTCTCCAATTGGATCACAAAACCACTTTTTATGGCTATTAAGTTTCACATTTTCTGCCAAGTCCTTGCTTCCATGAATGTTTATTACTCATCTTCTTGGGATCCAATACTCTTTGAAAAACTTGAGAAATTGTTGAAAGAATTATTACGAGATAGTTTGAAGCTTGAAAAATATTTTCATATAAATTATTGTGAATTTTTTTCTACATTATGAGTTTAGTGGCCTAGGATTGTTGGGCATTGGGTGTCAAGTAAACTCCCTTTAAAAAAATGGATTATTCATGATATTGAAGGGAATGAAGTTTGTAAAATCCTTCTGCATAATTGTAACTTAGAAGGCTCTCCAAAAAGGCATATGACTTGGAAAGGGTCACGATATCAGAACCTAATCATTATCCAAGATCCAATATAACTAGTGTTCTCATTCATTATTGAAAGCATTTGGATGTATTTGGAAAAATTAAACATTATCTTTTTTTGGAATGAAGATGAGCTCAAAAATGAGCTTTCCATGAATGATCTCGTAATGCCCTGTTGGGCGTCGATTTCCATCTCTTCCACCTGCCTCCACTGCCACCTTGGCCGACTATACTTGGCTTCAAGCGTTTTCTTTTCTCGTCCTTGCGAGAGGGAGACGGGAGTGGGTGGAGTCTCATTTTCTTCACCATGATCTCGTTCTGATTCTCCTTAAATGCGTACAGGTGGGTGTGGGTCTCAAAAAAAAATCATGTTGTTTAGGCAGAATCCATGGGCGTGGGCCGATCTTCTCCCAGGGAGTGCCGTGAGGAAGTGCTTGGCATTATATAAAGCAGCTACAAGGTAGAGAAGTAAATGTATCCTAGAAAATTAGTGGCCCCAGAGAGAGCTAAGTGCGCATGCCGGCACTCTTGCAGGTGAGCCCAAGAAATAGTTGGTGTTGATCTCGATGTTGCCGTTTGCACGCAACCATAGTCGTGATCAGTGGTTACAAAATCTTGCAGATGTAGTAGAAGAACGAGGTAAAGCTTTAGTTGAGTTGTCTTGCCTTTTCCTTTTAGAAGTCGCTTCAGTCCAGGTGGTGAAACTAACATGGAAGAAGCTCGATCAAATCTTGAGGCAAGTTTTGCAAGTGAGGCTGAGATTGCATTCACTACTATTTCTAATACTGACCGGAAGTTTTCTAGAGCCTAGTCATGGGTTAGATATGGTGGTTTTAGATGAAGCCGCAAGCTAGTGAAGTAGCGTATTACCTCCTTGCTTTGGGTGCTGCGGGGTGTGGTGGTGAGCGGTGTGCTGGGAGCAGTGTTTAACCAGGCGGCAGGCACGTATAGTAAGGTAGAAGCTGTTTTGAGCACTTCCAATGAGCAGGTTGTCCACTATGTTGTTATCTGTTCAGTTTTTCTGTGTGGAAAAGTGATGGAGGGAGGGGTGACTCCCGATCGCGTTTTTGAAAAGGGCCAGCTTAAATAGATGAGCTCGAGCAGGAAAGTTCCTCCGAGACAAGTAAATCTGAGACCCCGATCTCTCGAAAGAAGTTGGAGAGCCCGTTCATGTTCCCTAACCTTATTCTAGTCGCATACATCAATGGAGATGGCGGCGGTGGAACTCACACAGGGGTGGTGGAGGACACATCAATGGAGCCGGCAATGGAGGTAGTCGCCTAGGCAGTGAAAGATGCGAGTCTGGAGGTCTGAGTTTTGGTGTAAAAGAAAATAGTGAACAGTGCTCGACAGTGCACCATTGCCACGACTGGCTCTTCCCCTTCCCATGTGGTGAGGTTGCCAACACGTGTGAGGGCTTCTGTTTCAGAAATGGGGAAAATCATTTCCATAGCCACACTTGTGCATGGTGTGGTCGATAGAAGCCAAGGGATACAAGGGAGATCTTTTTCTCAGACTCGCCGGTGGACCTTTCAAGAGTGCCCATTTGAAGAAAAAACCACCGATAATGGCACCCCGTCCCGAAGCCGAAGATAATGTTCTCTTTAAGGTTCGGATTTGGAAGAGGATCTCATAGAGGTGGATCTGCTTTCATATCGTAATATTCACGGCTACACGCTTTGCTTTGCAAGATAAATTTTTAGGAGATCGATGAAGGATAGAGGAATTAAAAAGAAACTTGGTGTAGTTGGATTAAAGGTAATAAAAAGGTGCATGCTTTTTGTGTAGGTGACAGATCGCACCCACAGGCGCAAGAGATCTATGCAATGTTGGAGAAAATGTCTTGGGAGATGAAGGTAGCAGGATATTTTTCATATTCGAGAACTTGTACTAAGAAAACAATAGTGTCATGGATTACAATGATTGCAGGGTATGCACAAAGTGGACATTATGAGGAAAGTTTAGATCTCTTTCAACAAATGCATCCAAGCGGACACGAAGCCCAACAATGTTACCTTTGTAAACCTGTCTTCCAAAGAACTTCTCACTTGTCGAATTTGCATCGGGGAAGGAGATCCATGTCTTCATACTAAGAAGTGGTTTTGATTTGTTTATTATTATAGTAATGAATGCCCTTGTAGACATGTATTACAAATGTGGGAATTTTAGAGTCAGCACGCCGAGTATTTGAACAAATGCCTAAAAGTGATGTATTCTCATGGACATCCATGATTGCAGTTATGAGATGCGGGGAAAAGGTGAGGATGCTAAGTTTAGGGACTGTTTTATGGATATGGAGCCCATGTACCAAGAGATTGTTTTCAGCTTATAAAGCCATCTTCTTTTGCTTTGTCTCGGACTAGGGCTGCTCCTAATATGAGAGCACCAAGGTTAGGAGGTCCAAATTAGAAACAATCGATGCATATGGAGATGGTGGAGGTGTTTGGATGAATGATGAAGGATTAAGTTTAATTGCCAAAAATGGGGCCTACGAAGTTCTAGGGCTAATCTTGGAGCGGTGTTGGGAGAATGATGGCAAGTATTTTAGACCACCCACCCCGGCCGTGAACTCCTACACGTGCCAACGTGAAGACGTTTGATGTTTGGGCGCCCAACAAGCTTGAAGAAAATGGAATTAGGCTTCGGTTGCTGTTGCAGGCCCGGTCCATCTTGTTATCGACTGCAGGAGCTTAATCAGGCACGATATTCTCTATACCATTGATTCTTATGCTGTTATTTAACTGATTCATTAAATAACTCTACTCTTCATATAAATGTCTCGTGTGATGGTATGCTGTTTGGTTTCCACTTCCCTAGCTCATTTGTATTTTTTGGCGTTAGAAATGATTGCGTTGGTTGAAGCCTTTCATATTGTTTTCTGGGTTTTAATAAATATTAGTTGGGTGAAGTTTGTTCTTAAGACTAATAAAACAAAAGAGGTGGGGGTCCTATAATGAAAATTCCCGTGTCCTTTGTGTTGGTCTCACGATTTGAATGTTTTATCAAACATTGTCATTGGACTCAACTTTATAGTTCCTGTTTTGTTCTTATTCTTGTTTCGGTTCGAGATCTGTAGTTCTGGTTTATGTTGGGTATTTGTGAATTAGCGATTGAGTACTATGAGTTCATTGTGTATAGGTGAATGATGCTATTCCTGTCTCTATCCTTTTCATTTAGTTGTTTTAGGTTCTAGTAACCCTTCCCGGTTGGCTTGGTGTGTGCTTAGCTTGACTAATTTTTTGAATTGAGCCAAGTTGATATTACTTTCAACTAGGTTAGTTGCTTTGGTTTTTGTTTTGAATCGCTCACAGAAATACTTTTATTCTTTGAGTGTCTTGGTTGTTCGTCATAAATTGATATCAATTCATGTTCACCATTTGGAGATTGTTGTCTTTGGAATCACCTTCTCTCCCTTGGTGACTGTTGTTTGTTTTGAGGAATGTAGATGATCCTATGGAATTTCTTCTCGTAGACGTTACTCACATTTCTTTTGGATAGCTTAAAATTTCAGAAGAAATACTCTTTTCTTACCTTGATTTTGTTTCACACATGTTGGAGGATACGAGATCTACTTGATCATTAGTGAGGAAGTTTTCAAATCTTAAAATTGGGATGTTGGTTTTATGCGTAAGAAATTACTCTACGTTTTGCTCCTTAAGGATGCTTAAATTTCATTCTCCTGTGACTTAGAGGTTGGTGTATTTGGAAACTCATTGGTTGACTGGTTTTTGTGATGATCGTTGTGATGCGACCTTCTTGCTGTCATTGTAGTAGAATGGTTATGTGTTGACCAGAAAGGTTAAAGTTGACTTGTTGTTGATGACAGATCCTTTGGAAGCTATGTATCCTGTGTTGTGTTCTTGTGAATGATTGAGTAACCCTCCTATAAGATTTATAATGGTTATGTTTGGTCTTGTCAAGTTTGTCCTTTTTCTTAAGACATTCTCTTGATTAGAAGAAAGTTTAATAGAAGGATTGTTAGGATAGGATGTGGCCCATACGGGGTCATTTGTGCGTTTCATCCCTTTTCTTTCCAATTTATTTATTCTGTACTGACATAAAATTAACTGTTATAGGCACATCATCTTAATATTAATAAGTCATGTTGGTTTAGATATTCTCATGTCGATTGATTGTTTGGGATCTTCCAGTGGCATAGTGAATCCTTGGCTTGGTGAACTAACTTAAACAAATAGGGACAGATCACGTTTGAAATTAATTCTCTTCTTGTAATTGTTTTTGTTTCGAAATGTTATCTTGTTAAAATGACGGTCATTATTGTGATATGGGTGAAATTCACTATGATGTTTATTAACTTCTCCTATGAGAAAATGATAATTAAATAGAGTTAGTGCCATCCCTTTTATTTTGACATTTTATGCTTTTGGACAACTCTTTAATTACTCTTGTTTAGACTGCTAGATTATTTTTCATAATCAACGGTGTCTTTTTCCTTCCTTGAAACAGCTTAGATAACAACATATTGTCTTAATGTTATATCTTTTATCGTGCTCAGTTCTTACTAACTGACATGTGCTAACAATTATGCGGGAGGGTTTCTGAGTAGAAAAGAAAAAAAAGAGAGAGAGAAAAAGAAACACGTGTAGAAAGTGGATTCTAGCCTTCTTAGGGACTTGCCCATTTTGTCGCATTTAATGTTTTTCTTTTGCTTTACAACATTGGTATGGAAATTGCGGAGATTATCTAGAAGGCATTGCGTTATAATTTTGTATTGTTCTCTTGTAGGTTTTGTTATCGTTTGAAAGTCAATTTGAGAAATACTATTGTCAATAAGATTAAATGAACTTGTTTTGACATGCGTATCCTTTGTTGAATTCTCACTTTTCAGAATATGATTTACCCTTGAATTGAAAACCTAATTATAATTATCTAAAACTGAACCAACTTACATCACTTTGGTTACTTTTGGTCATGTGTCATTTGGTAGAGGACTATGTTTTGAACCTAGCAAAAAAAAGAAAACAAGAGAAACAAATATACATGGTGATACCACTTAAACTAATCAACAATCTCTTATTGTGGTAAATCCTCAGAACGGTCTTAAGGTGAAATCAATGATTGAATTCTTGGAAGATAATAAGATTATAATAAATAGAAGGAACTTGACTAAGAAACTCTTCGACCTATCTTGCCCGTTGAAAAAGTAAACAGTATACTTATGTCTATCTCTTCAAGTGAAGCCCAAGTGAAACCTTTAATAATTCTGGTTAGACTCTTGCCCCAATGAAATCCTTTTTAACCACTAATAAGATCTTAATGATGAATCCAAGTCTTAGACAGTCATGTACTGTAAAAATAAAATAAAATAAAAATATGACCGCTTAAAAGGGTAAAACATATATGTTTAAAAGCACAACGTTGAAAACAGTTTGATGAAGTTAAGAGCCTTGATAAACTAACTGCCTCCTAACCAATGAACAAGTTAATCAAGTTAATGAAGCAACCTCTTACCATCCAATAATTGGTTTACACTGTATATTAACATTATCAAGGTAGGGGAAAATTCTTCAAAGGAGACATGACTTTCAGATTCTCCTATCATGATTCCTCTGCGAAAAGTAAAGAATGTAAAAACACTTACATCTAAAACATGAATCTAAAGAAACCTTCTGTGGGAAGACCTTGTTGTAAGACTGCATACTTTAGATGAACCATTGTGTCCTTAGTGTGTGCCTCATGTTTATCTCAGTAACCAGTGTGCATCCATGTTGTGGAAAGCATGTCTTTGGTTTGTTGTATTCCCTAGAGAACTTGTGTAGTGTTGTATTATCTTCAAGAAAGTCAAAAAAATTTATCCTATCTTTTACCGTGTTGTTTGTGTGAGAACTATTGGGTCGTTACATGATCACTTGGTATAGTGATGCCCAATTATTTGTAACATTCCCATTTTAAGACTTTAGAAACAAGGGGAAAAAATTTCATAAAGTTCTCTCTTCTAAATTAACATAAGTTAGAACACATATTTGAAAGCCAATCTATCTCATAACAAAAACCATATGCAACTGTAAATGACTCGGTGAACACCGATCTCTCACTTCATGACTCGGTATCATACTGATATCTCATGTTAAATTTATAATGTGTATACTATGTATTATTAGTTTTGGTACCCTTTTAGAGGTATAAAGTATTTTGTTTAAGAGGCCTATCTGAATATTTGTTACTGATACTCATTTGAAATCCTACTTCTTAAACTAGGTGACATAGGACAATGCAACCAGTAGATTGCGATACTTTGGCCAAAGATTTTAAACATACTGTTAATGTTTATATTCCTAGATGAAATACTCATCAAATAGAATAAGCCCTTCACCCAACTTGATCTGTTATCTATAATGGTCTTCACTGAGTTCTGTCAGTCCACTCGTTCAAGGTTTAACCCTAGACAAGGTTAGCAACATGGCCAAGTCTAGAGGAATACTTACAGTGACTAAGGGTACTTAGACATACTCAATCAACTTATGTTGATTTGGCGTGTTTATTTATCCTAAGTCAACCTGAGTTACCCCGACACTAGATCATGCCCCTATCTTTACCTAGGGAAGAACTATGATCAAATCAAAGTTTATGTTAGTCTAGTTGAAAAAACTCTAAAGGGTGTTTAAACATTTCAACTGCAACATAGTATCCTCATGAATACCCTTGTCATCATGAAGGTACTATGTTGCAATTGGCGTGTGTCAACATCCAAATGTGTTTTCCTCATCTGGACGAACATACCTTAACTAGGAAGTTATATCTTATTAATTTCTTCGTAACTAATTAATTACATCAACCCTATTGAACAACTAGGTTCTTTAATTGTTAAGCTTCAGAGTTAAAACTGCATTAGATGAAGTTATGCAGATAAATCTTCTTTCTATCCAACTCACATGCTATGATTTGAACTATTAACAACCTCATTCCAATTTTACATTAAAGGCCTAGTACACATGGAAGTTTCATTTATTTACTCACTTAATACAGCCCTAGCTTATATACGTTCTGAGCAGGTCCTTTTTCATATTAGACTTCATTAAAATGAAGTCTAATTCCCTTTTTAATCGTCTTTTCCTACATTCCTATTTTAATTAATGAAGTCTACATGAGAAGTCAAACATTCTCTAACTACAAATAACAATAAGGATTCATATCAAAAAGGTCTTAAATTAGGACTATGATTTATTTTAATGGAATTTTCTTGCATTTACCTTATCAAGGGTTAAATTATATTATAAACCCATTTTACATTATAAACTATTATCAATATTTAATTCTCATAAAAACATTTCATTTAAATATAGTCATAGAGATATAGTTAAGTTTCATTGTAAAAAGTCAACTTTATAGGTTGCATCCTCACCGGAGAGGGTAATACATTTAACACCTCATACTTCTATTTATGTAGCAGCTGCAAACATGACAACGATGAGAACTTGCTTCCACAACATAAAACCTGAAATTCTCGAATAAATAAATAAAAATTAAATTTTTTTTTATATGTTATACGCTACCATTTTTTTTTCATTATACACAAGTATAAGTCATTGGAGCATATTAGATAATCATAATAAAATAAATTGATTATTGATATAACATATCAATGAGAGTGTGTAGCAGTGTTTTGAAATTTGAAAAAAAGTAAAAGGGACAGGAGTTATTGATTATATTGCATTGAGGATATAGTTCACGCATCTTGCTTATGCAATTCATTATTTTTATTTTTTCCTTAATGGAAGTTGCGTTCTCAAAGAAATAACATCAAATGTAAGGTTGTTATATTTTGGTAACAATTAAGTAGATGTCTCGCCGATAGCCCCACGGCAAACAAAACCAAAATTATATATAATTATATATGCACCAAAATCTCTATAATTATATATACATAACCAAAATTATTCCAAACTTCAACTACTTGTTAGCTATTATGGTGTTTACACTATTGAATACAAATGGATAGTCAACTAGAGAACAATCTCAACTAGTAGTACTGATAATTGTGAAAATCGGTCGTTGGTGCAATATGAATTTGGGTTTGAAAACAAGATTGGGGTGGGTGGCTTTAATGGCCACCTGCCATAACACTAAACCTCCTCTCCTTGCGTGTAAGTGACGCCAACTCCTGCTGGGCCGCATCAAACATTCATTCACTTAGATTTGCAAATCTCTAGCTTTGCACAGTCGGTCGGCCGTTTTATACTATCCTGCCACGTGGTTTAAAGTGGTGGTTGAAAATGAAGCTACAACCTAGTGTAGCAGTCATGAAAACTGATCTATTCACCCTGACCACGTGAGCAAAAATGGAGAGAGAGAAGAGGAAGCTACAGGCGTGGAGGGGACGAGGATCCACGGCCTTGGCCTACATAGCAACGACCTGAGTAGTGGCGAGTCGCGAGCAAGTAAGAAACGCTTTCGGGGTGCTTTAGAACAAGCGGGTCATCCAACTATGTTGTTATCTGATCAGTATCGAATGCATTCTCAAAATCGGAGTTCTCCTTCAAGATATTTTAAACAAGATCGATTTAGGAACAGTGAGAGTATTACCAGAAGACCTGGTGAAATTTATTACAAGGATCTTCTATCTTGATCTCACCTATTTTACAGTGTAGCTCGTGGAGGAGGATCTCAAGGCGGCGGATCTGTTTCATACCAGAACTCAAGAACACAGTCTGCCTTGCAATAAAATGGACTT
This sequence comes from Taxus wallichiana var. yunnanensis, assembly GCA_018340775.1. Taxonomy (NCBI): domain Eukaryota; kingdom Viridiplantae; phylum Streptophyta; class Pinopsida; order Cupressales; family Taxaceae; genus Taxus; species Taxus wallichiana. The sequence goes on from CM031239.1 coordinate 911,040,246, forward strand.
TTCAAATTTTTGGACAAACTTATTACATGATAGGTTTATAGAGACGTATCATTATTTTTAATTGTTTTATATGATATGAATGTATGATTTTATATATAATCTAGCACAGTTTGTTTGGCAGACCTGTTACGGCCATGCCGTGGGTTTGGTTTTATTATATATATAATTATTAGTATACTTTTGTTAAGAGACATAAAAAAAGTATTAATAATACACTAATATTAATATAATTCAATAATAATAAATCCATTAGTTTTAGTATTACTTTAATATGAGTAATATTCAAATTATTAGTACCTTTATTAGGCATTAAGGACATATGGTAATAAACTTAATAAGTTTAGAGCTTAATATTGAAATTTCTTCCTACACAAATTAAATAGGCATTGCACGGGTTTTCACATAGGTTGATTTCCTTTCCCTTACTAATTTGCAAATAATTTTACAATGAATTCTTAAATGAAGATAAACAAAATAGAGCTAGGACATAATTTACTTTATTTTCATATTGGGAACCATTTAAAACTTAAGTCTTTCCATCCACAATACAAGAAGAGAATATGCACTATATTCTCACTTTCCAATACATCTCTTTTAAACAACAAAATGGAATTTAAAGTATATATTCTTGTAAGGTAAAATTTCCCAACATCCCTCAAGAGGGTTTCAACCATATTTCCATTAAGTTTTAGAGTAAGAATTACTAACATTTCAACAAGATCAACATCCTCATATGAGGTTCCAAGCCAAGTTAAAGGGGAATAAATAGATTGTCTTTCTTTTAACTTATAATTCCATTCACATTACAACCTTACTAATGAAGTTCAAAAAACAACTTTCCTTCAACATCTTGTTACAACATTTTCTACTTAATGTGGGAACCAATTTACAATGATGGAAGCTAAAGTACAAAGCAATATTACATTTTTCCTCCACTCAAGGTGGGTAAAAATACAAGGTGGTTTCACATTGTCATCAACAAGGTTCCAATGCTCCAAACATCAACAAGGTAGCTCCTCCAACAGTTTGCTTGATTCACAACAAAATAAGGGGAGAGGCAACGCTCTCCTCCCAACCAAGATACCCAATGGAGAAGAGAAGCCATCCTCTCCATTAGCCCCCGAGCTCTAACCACATCACAATGGGAGAAAATCCAACTCATGGCAACTTCTAGCTTCCACATAACTAAACATAACATTTCACATTCATTCCATAATCCTTCAAAACAAGATCTATAACACAATAAGAGGGGAAAAAATCACAACAACAAGTCACAAGGCTTATCAAGAAAGCCATAAGAGTAAGACATATGGGGAGGCCACTTATGCCTCCCAATGGGAATGGGTGCCACCTAAAAGCCTCCAATGAAAAACACAATACCCCAAACAACTCTTATGCCTCCCTCAAGTACCCCTTATCCCTCCATCCACTCTTATGCCTCCCTCAACTCTTATGGCTCCCTCAAAGTAAAAACAAGAAGAAAATGCAAGCATTTCTCTTACAAGGTGGGCACCCAACCCAAACTCCCTCCTCAAGAAAATGATCTCTTATGCCTCCCTCAAATAAACTCCCCATAGTCTCCTCCCACTCCCAACTTAGGCATTCTACCCATTCCCAACAAGCATTTCAAACAACAACATTCAACACAACATAAATATACATTCACATAACAAAAAAGGAAACATAATGCATACAAAGGTGAAGCTCCTACCTTTCCATGGTAGAGCTTGCTCCAAGTATGAAGTCTCAATCCCTCCAAGGACCAAACAATCATCCACAAGCTCCAACAAAACTCCCACAAGTATCAACAAGCTCCAAAAATCCACAAACTCCTTCAAAATCCTCTCCTCTCCAAAATACAAAAGACTAAAAAAATGAAACTTCCAACCCCCAAAACAAACAAGAGGATCAAATAAATAGAGAAAAGAGAGGGAGGGATGATGTGGCTCCAAGTAGGATGCCACCTCCTTTTTCCACCACTCCACATCATTTGGTCAACTTCATATTCCAATGCACCATTAATAAGTGGTTGAAAGAAAGGCAAGCACCTTACACACTCCAACTAAGCCCACTCCCCCAAAGGACAAAATTAAATTTTGAAAGAAAGTGCAATTAATATTTTACCCTTTTTATCCCCCCAAAACACCTAAAAGACCCTAAATTTGGCCTTCCATCCCCTAGGTAGGGTTGGCATGAGGTTTTAAGAGGTGTGGGACAAGTTTGACTTGTCCCACAAGCTTTGAAATTTGGCCTCCAAGGCCAAATTTGAGTTTCCCATGTGGGGTAGAGTGTGCTACACTCAAAACTCAAACACACATCAATCCACACAAAATCCCAAGTAAATCAAATCCTAATAAATGAACTCTCTTTGGTCATATCCTTTGATTAGTTTAGAACAATTTCAAATTAGCTTAATTAAGCCACTACAACCCATGGCTAACAAAGGGGTAAACTCCAATCCAAAGAATATGAATAATAACACAAGTAAAATTTCACTTACTAAGAGCAACACATACTAACATAATAAAAAGGGAAAATTAAAACAAAACAACACATGACCCCTAGGTCACAATTTTCCCTTAACCAGATAATTCTAACACACACACAATTACTTGTTGCCATGGTGACCTTAGTTGGATTCTTCTCGAATTCCGATGTGGTTGGTCTCCACTCCCCAATATTGTTTCAGCGTTAAAACATTCATGCCAAATATACAATATAATCTAAAATAAACGACACATGATTTACTATCATCTATGCAAGTACGATATCACTTACACTTTCTAGCACATTTCTATTCCACATTTCATTTATGTCAAAACGATCATCACATTAGTCAAATTATCAAGTTCTACTCAATATGATTAAATATATCACATGTCATAATTAAGATAAATAACCCTGTCAAAAGTATACAAATATCGTCATCAAATGTCCACCAGTAAACCATATGCATCATATAAAGATCAAATCAATAACAGTCCAATGTCTATGATATCTACTAGCATGCTAAATCAAGAAGCCATAATAAATCCATAGTGAAGTAATCAGTCTCGAAAACAACAAAACAAAATGGTGTCGAAGGGAAGTGGGCACTACAATTTACTGCATTCCAAACCATAAAAATGCTACTGCTTGTGAAATAGAGTAATATTCATTATTTCCACTCATTGCATGCCAAAAGGAATTACATCAAGTACAAAAAAATATCACTTATCTTTCATTCAACAAGAAGGAAATTATACATTTACATGTCCAAACGCTTCAGATACTACTAATATCAAACAACACTATTTCAATCAATTTCAGATACAACTCTATTTTCCATCAAATAAATTTCAGTAATGAACCATATTTCATCATAAAAATATCATGTCTCTTTGATAAACAAATGTAACTTCCTAAATATATTTATCCTTTCATCACTTACGAAGTCCATCTACAAAATTACTAGCATGGGTCAGTTCATTAAACTGAGCATGATAAGCACTAAATCATTAAAATGATGTGATTTTAACTAACTGTTTCATAAAAATAACTTTGTTGTTATGAAATAGTCTTGAAGCAATTCAGAAAGACATAACAAAAAGGAGTTACAATACTCAAACAAAATAAAGAGAGAAAGAGATATACAACAAATCAAAAGTAAGGTTAGGTCATGAAATATAACTACTTCAACCATCCATACTATTGTCTTTTATCAAAAGAATATAAACAATAATTCTGATAAGTAATATTTCAACAAAATTTCACTAGTACTTTCATATATTTCTTTTCATGATCACTCATCCGATTAGATCCGTTTAACATAAAAAGGTAACTATCCTAACTAGCTTTAAGGCATAGTTCACAAGTAGATCATTTACAACCATATTCCATCTCAATATTTCCTTAACCTATATCCATCCTAAAATCTGAGTTGCCAACAATTGAACTTAAATATCATAAGAAATAAGTTAAAATAACCAAATCATCATAACGTTTAAGTGTCTTGTTTTAGAGTATCCTAATACTCAAACTCAAAACTAGGAACCAAATCAAGTTAATAACCAAACAAGATAAATCAGACTACTTAAAGATGTAATATTACTTCCAACAAGAAAAAAAGTTACACTCTAATCTCAAAAAGAAGCATCATTGCAATAATTACCTTAAGTAGTTAAACGTTTAAGTTTTTACTCTATACTAACTCATTAAACCATTCAAATACTTCCATCCTAACACATTATTCCATCAAATCGAATACTTCCCTAACAACATTCTGTAATCATTCTTACCAGACAACCAAGAAGTTGCATAACGAAATAGACCAAAGAAAGACAACATCTTCAGCAAGTGCAAAGTTGAAAGAAGAATAATGGAAGGAGAGGGAAAAAGATCACAACCCTCAACTCTTGTATGATTATAGGTGAACCTAAAGAAACTAATAACCTATATTGACAAGATCATTATCTAGTGTCTCAAACAAAAATCCCAAATGGAGATCTAATCTGGGTTTGAATTGAATGAACAACAACTAGGAGACACTAAACATAGCCTTTATTTCCACAAGATAACAAATAAAACATTACTCAAAAGATGAAAAGATGGAAGGAATAATTTTAACAGATGGTGAATTCTAAACAATCATTCTAACTCATATTCGTATAGGAGAAGAAGTAATCAAATTGATTTAACCTAATAGAAGTAATCATTCTATTTTCATGAAGAAGACATTGCCTAAGCTCTGTAAGAACTGAAACTAAGTTTAATCACCCAAGGCCTAAGAAATAGGCTAACACAATACATCAAAATAATATCGATAGAATTATCAAGAAGTTCAAGTTGATAATTACAACTGAAAAACAATAAATCAATACCCAAGGGAGTTTTCCCTTTTTAGCACATATTTCCATAATTTCATAGGTTACCCAATGAACCAATAGAGTAGAAAATTGAATATCATTTCCCTTATGGGATTCCAAAAATTAGGCTTTGTGAAAATAACAAATCAATTCCAGAGAATAGAAGAAGTATACTTTTGTAGGACTTTTAAAAATATTAATCGAAATAAATTAAACAAGTACATGAAGATGTTTAACCAATTGCAAAGAGAACCCAACAACAATTTATCTTTCCTTAATAATCACAGGGCCCGAGTCTATAACCGAAATAATACAAACAAAAACCCAGATTTACAATCACAGACAATGATAAGAAAATAGGAACGTTCACCAATTTAGAGCCTTCCAACTGTACAAAAAGAATATGAGTAAGTAGGCATCATAGAATGTTATCTTCCCTGAAGAATCATGAAGATTCAATCAACAGTCAAGTATTCAAAATAGTTTAATAACTGTAATTTCCCAATACAAAGGAAACAAGACCATTCTAGAACAAGATCCAAAGATTAAATCAAACCAAGCTACCTACAAGATTTAAATAGTTCAAAAAGATCACAAACATTTTTGACTTGATCGCAGCCTATACAAAAACATTAAATCATAACCTAGCTATCAAATCAAGAAAATCGAAAACCCAGATCACACTTTCCATCATTCAAATAGAACCGAAAAAGCATTCCCAATAAACAACACAAAAACCTCAAGCAGATAAATCTTATTAGCAGAATGAAAACCAGCCTATTCCAAAGAGAAGAGTTGTTCTTACAAAAATCTTAAGTAAAAGAAAAAATATTAATGAATAGAGCCTTTCATGCCTAATAGCGCTTCACCTTCACCGATTCGCAGAAGTATCCAAACAGAGCTTCAATCTTCCTTTCGAAATGTAAAAACCACATAAAAATTCCTCTATCTCCTTCTTATAGTCTCATAGTGCCAACCCTTTCTTCCACACCATGCAAGGAAGGAAAACTTATGCATTGACACATCGCATGAAAAAATCGAACTAGAGGTTCGAAAATGAAAACAACCACATGCAGAGCTCTAGCTCAAAACCAAATGAATCAACAAAACCAAACCCTCTATCTTCTTCCTAGGCGGTTTCGGCAATTTCCAAAAATTAAATACAAAGCAGGATTTTTAGTCTTTCCTATTTTCCCACCACCGCCATCTCCAAATTTGTAATTGACTTAATTCAAACAAAACATGCCTCATAAAACTTTGGAAAAAATTCCAACTCATCCCTCTTAAGTTGGTAATCGCCTTTTGCCAAATTTGGTGTAGAAAGAGATGAGGTTTCATAAATTCCTTAAATTTTCTACCTCCCACTTGTCGCTTTTCCCATGTCATTTGATTGGCCCCCTTAGGATAGCCATTCCATTAGTTCTGTTAGACACTAATTTAATAATCAACATATGTCCATAGGGAGGTACATAGTTTTAGTCTAGGTCACTCTTAATTCCTTTTCTTGAATTTAACAAAATAACATATTAAATTAGGTTAGGTTTAACCCTTAGGATAGAGTTACTAGTTTTAGAACAAAGTTCTATTATGTCCCAGGTCCCAAATGAAAAATTCATCATACCATAATAGAAAATAAGAATCAAGTTGTTACTTGATTAAATGTGAAGCAGAGATCCATGGAGTGGTTCGTTCATAACCTTTGTACATTACAGGTCAAGAACTCTTCCGTTTGTCCAAATTGTACATCATGACAACAAGACATGAAAATTAGAAGGATACCTTTGATCAATGGAATTGATCCTAGGTAATATTGTTTGAATCCCCATAAATTATAAAAACTGAAACTCAAGTTCACAATCCCTAGCAGTGGATTTATTTTACATAAAAGAGATGGATTGCTTCATTTTCAATTAATCAAAATCATGAAAGAATATACCTATTCCAAACAGATAGCTTCTTATCTTTTGCAAACATGATTTCCTAAGGCATAAGAGTAAACCATCTTAAGACAAAATCACATGTCATCGTTTGTACATTCTATAGTAGAAGTCATCATAGGTACCACTCATGTTAGAGGCGTTACATACCTCCCTCCTGAAAAGCATTATCATCCCGATGATTAACTTAGTATAATAATTTTAAACAAGAATTGTAATCCAAATAATAGTTCTTTCATCCATAAGCTCACAATAGAACCAAATTTGGAAAATTCAAATTTTCATAATTATTCAGCAATAAAATAGTTGTTTCAATACTAATGAATTTAGTATCTTCACAAAACTAGCAGGTTTATTGATATAATAAGAATAAAATATTCAAGTTTTTTCAATCAACAGAATCAACTCTGTTCAAATAAATGTGGAAAAGCAGTTTCATATCTTCGAGGTTTTCCCAAGTTGCACTTTCTTCATTAAACTAGTCCCATTAGACCTTGTATTGACTTATTTTTTTATTTCTTAAGTGTCTTTCTGGCAAGTTTCCAAGACTTGAATGGGTTTAACGATGATTATTCCTTGGTCTTGTACCTACAAGTAATTCCAATTCGACACATGTGATATATTTGAAGCGTATTTCTTAAGTAAATATGGAAAGCATCATGCATTTGTGCTAAAGTAGGTGGTAAAGTTAAACGATAAGCTACATGCTTAATTATTTCAAAAATTTCAAAGCGTCCCACGAACGAGATGATAACTTGGCATCCTTGCCAAAGGTTATATAACTCTTTTCTTGTTTAACCCGCAAAAATATCTTCTCACCAAGTTCAAATTTCTTGTCAATCCTTTTTAAGTCTACATAAAAAAATTCTTATCTATTGCTTCCTTCAAACGTTCACGAATCATTTTAACTTGTTGTTCCATTTTCATAAGGATCTTAGGTCTAATTACCTCTTTATCCTCTATGTTATCTCCACTAACTGAGTTATGCATTTCCTTAGATGTATAATCCTTCGAAAGGTGCCATATTCAAAGAGGCATGATACATGTTATTATAAGAAAATTCAACAAATGCAAGGTACTCTTCCCATTTGTACTTTTGATCCATGTAGTGCATTCGTAACATATCTTCAAAAATTGATTAAATCTTTGAGTTTGGCCATTTGTTTTAGAATGGTATGCTGAACTAAAATTCAGTTTAGTTCTTAATGCTGCATTGAGTGTTTGCAAGCATCTAGATTTCATCCTTGGAACTCTATATGATATGATCAATTAAGGTACACCGTGCAATCTAAAAATTTCATGCAAAAATCTTTTTGCTAAAACAGTGAATCATCCTGTCATCACCGAATCACAACACCCTTGTGTTTATACAAGTGCATATACTTGAACTCACGGTGTGATTGGATAACATGGATACTATCTCAAAGTTGTGGGACTTGCTACTTGAGATAGACCTCCAGAGAAAGCTGGTCCTTGCTCCTAAACTACCTGCCACAATCTACTCTAATGCAAGGGAAACTAACTATTCTAATCTAAATTTCCAAGGGACCAGGGAGAGAGAATGCATAAAATGAAAGCCTACACTAAAGTGGTGATACACAAGAAAAGGAGGGTGTGAGAGTAGTCTCCAAATGTGGGAAATACAGAGGCAAAGTGCACACTAGAAGAGGTGATGACAGTTCTCCGTAATCTAGCAAAATGCATTCACAACAATATTCCAAGCATACACAATGATAATGGATCCCTACAAGAACATAATAATAGACACAATATTCTTGTAGAAAGATTAAAGGGGCAAGAAGAATGCAAGAAAACACAGCAGGGGAGGATACATCCACAAATTGATATTTTATTGCTTCATGATATGCACAGTTCAATCTATTACAAGATAAGGGCCTGGATCACCATGCAAGGAGTCCACTACAAGGGCTTGCAGCACATTGGCTTCACAAAGCAATTTTGATAGAGCTTTGCTACAAAGAACTCCCTCTTTTTACAATGAGCCCAACACTCCAATTTATAGAAAAATGAGAAGGAAAAGAGAAGGGAAAATGGAAATCCCGAAATCTATCCTTCAACCACTTGTAAGAGGCATTAAATGGAGTAAAAATGGTTATACATTACTTGCAAAAGGCTCCCCATACTGTCCCATGTGCTGCAGCAGAGAAAGAATGATGACCATGCCTCTTAATTGCACTCCCAACCACCAAATAAAACATTGTTATGAACCCAGCCACGTTTTCTTAAAAATATCGATCAATATCTCATCAAATCTGAAATTTCTTGATTTATATGCATTGGGATCAGAGCCAAAATTCCAACGGTACCAATTTTCTGTGATTTTGTTGAGAAATGCAAAAGTTATGGCCTTCTGAGTGCGGGCAACTATTTTGGGTCTGACAGGCATTTTCTGTCATTTGACGGGAATGAGCATTAACTGACCGAAGCTGAATATGTTTTTCTTAATTAAATATATCCACCATCATTAAAAGTAAGAAATCACATAGAGGATGTCGTGCTCATTTTAGAAAGTCCAATTTTGTGAAAATCGGAGCTCGAGGTCAAAAGTTATGGCCGTTTGAAGTTTCACGGGTCAGACGTTGACTTTTCTTCCTTGCTGTCGGCTGCTTCGGATTTTTGCGTCCCTCGCATCTCATGCATACTTTTGTCCCAACTTTCTTAGATGAAAAACTCCTCCTTCGGCCAATTCGGGCTCCCTTGTTCTTGTTTGCGGTGAAGACACGTGGCAAGATCTGATTGGCTCTCGGCTCTTTCAGCTTTTCACGTCCTCCGCGTACTTTTGGCCCAGATGTCCCAAAGACGAAAATCCTCTATTTCGGCCAAACCAGCCGGTTCGCGTCCTCCACGCACTCTTGTCCCAACTATCCCGGACTGCCTAGGACAAATTTCTCCGAACCGCCCGAAATGGACTGACTTGCGCCAAACTGGCCGATCTGCGTCTTTCGCGTACCTTTGTCCCAACTGTCCCAAATAAAACTTGGCAATTTTTTTCCATTTTCGGCTGGTTCACCTTTTCCCGTCCCGCGTCCCGACTGCTGCACGGACCACCTGGCGGCTTTTCGGCCGATTCGCGCCCAGATGTCCCTCATGTCCCGACTGTTGCGAGGACCAAGACTTAGCCATTTTTCATGATTTTTCCTGGCCCAGCTTGTTTTCTGTAACTTTTCCACCTTTTCTCAGAACTTGCTTGGTTTTCTTCTTGGACAGGAGAGTTAGAAAGAAGCCAAGGGGACCCCAGAAACACGATTTTTTTCCTTGAATCAATATAATTACTTGGGACTAAAGAATTTGATGCATGTTATCAAAATTACCTTGAGGGGTGAATTTTGGATAACACATCCTTAATATTACCAGTAATAAAATGTGCTACCTTTGTTAATTCATCAACAACTAAAATAACATCATGCGTATTTCTTGACATTGGCAACCCTTGAACAAAATCCATGCTAATTACTTGCCATTTATACTATGATATGCTATGAGGGTACAATAAACTAGCTAGATGCATATGTTCAACCTTAACATGCTGACATTCTAAGCAGTGTGTCAAAAAATCAGTTACGTCTTTTTTCATCCCTTTCCAAAAATATTGATGTTTTATATCAGCAATCATTTTCATAATTTTGGGATGCCCTGAATAAGGTGAATTATGAAATTTAGTTAACAACTTCCTCCTTAATTCATTTCCTGAAGGTGTATATACTCTATTATCATATCTCAAGATTCCCTTGTCATCAAAGTGAAAACCTCTATATCTCATATAATTTAGATCTCTAGCAAGTGTTGTTTTTACTTGCTGAAAATAAGAATCAGATTCCATGATACATTTTACTTCATCTTTAAACTGAGTTCTCAACATTATAAGTGCATAAATATGTTTCCTACGACTTAGTGCATCTGCCACTCTATTTTTCTTTACCTTTTATATAACTTATATCAAAATCATACTTAGATAGGCATTATAACCACCTTCATTTTTTTGCATTCAAATTTGGGTGAGTGAAAATATACTTCATCCCAAGAGGTTAGTTTTTAATTCAAAATTTGTCCCTAAAAGATAATGCCTCCATACTTGAAGTGCATGAACAATGGTAGAAAGCTCTAGGGCTTGGGGAGCATAATTCAATTCATGTAACTTGAGTTTTCTGATTTTAAATGCTATAACATTCTCATTTTGTAATAAAATACCTCTAAGCCCTTCCGTGGAAGCATCTGTTATTACAATAAAGTATCCATTTGGATCAGGTATAGCCAAAATAGATGCAAATGTTACTTGTTTCTTTAGTGTATTAAATGCAGCTTCACATTTTCCACTCTACACAAATTTCTTATCTTTCTTTTGCAAAGAAGTTATTGGTGCATGACCTTTGAAAAGTCCTTTACAAACTTTATATAGTAACCAGCGAGACCCCTAAAGCTTCTGACTTCATGTACATTCTTAGGTGTAGACCACTTAGTTATTGCAACAATTTTTTTATGGATCTACTACTATTCCATCTTTACTTATGACATGCCCTCGATAGTGCACTTTTGTCTCGTAGAAAGAACATTTAGATAACTTACCCTGCAATCTTATTTTTCTTAAGATTTCCAAAATTGTCTTCAAATGCTCATTATGCTCACCAATGCTTTTAGAATATATGATAATATCGTCCAAGAATACAAGCACAAATTTGTCCAAGTATTCTTGAAAGATATTATTCTTTAAGTTCATAAAATTTGTAGGTGCATTTGTCAAACCAAAAGGTAAAAATATGAATTCATAATGCCCATACCTTGTCCTCAAATTTATTTGATGAATATCTTCATCATTGATTCTTAATTGATGATACCCAGATTGAAGATCTATCTTACAATATACTAATGCACCACACATTTGATCAAACAGATCATCAATTCTAGGAAGTGGATATCTATTTTTAATTTTTTCTTTGTTTAACATCCTATAATCAATGCACAATCTAAGTGTTCTATCTTTCTTTTCACAAAAATTACCGGTGCTCCCCAAGGTGATACACTTGGTCTTATCAAACCTTTAGACAACAGTTCTTGTAACTATGCCTTAAGCTCTACCAGTTCAATGGTAGTCATTTGATATGGTTCCTTGGAAATAGGTTTGGTTCCCAGCTTGATCTCAATTGTGAAATCAAAATCTGTTTGGGGGAAGACTAGGTAGTTCTTCTGAAAAACATCACTAAAATTTTGTAACAATGGGTATCTTTCCAAGAAATCACTATCCCCTTCAGTTGTTTTAGAAATTTTTACTGTATACAAGATGCAACCTTTGTTTTTGGCCCTTTTAAGCTACATGGTTGATAATTTTCTAACTGAAATCTCACTTTTTACTCCTAGATGTCCATTTTTTTTTTGCAGATCATATAGACAACTAATATGTATTTCAAAACAAACAATCTTTTCTTTATGATCGAAAATCGGTTAACACCTATGATTACATCATAAGACCCCAAAGGAGAAACGTAAAGATCAACTTCAGTGGAGAAAATAGGAAATTCAAGAAATTCTCTAAATAGACACATACTAATTGTGTGGACAACATTATTTCCATAATGTACAGCCCATGCTTTATCCATTTTTCTAGATTTTCTTTTTAATTTTGAAGCTAATTTAGTAGAAATAAAGCATTCAGTAGCTTGAGTATCAAAAAGTATAGTAACATGTATACCAAATAACTTACCTAGCACTTTTATAGGTGTAACTTACTTTTCATCTTGATTGTCAGCTATGGCTGCATGTATCTTATGTTGTTGATTGTGGTCATCCTTCCTTAGAGGACACTGATTATCATAATGATTTTTTCCACAATTATAGCAGCCTTTTACAGGTCCTTTCTTAGGCTGAAATTTATTTCCGGCCTTAAAATTGTAATTTTGTCCTCCATAGGACTTTTATCCATTATTATTGTTCTTAACAAATTTGTTTCAAAAATTAGCAACAGTTTTATTTATTGTAGTTTTCTTGTTATTATCAACAAAAAAATTATTATTAGCACCAAATTTTTTCCATGGTCCCTTTTTTGGTACAAGGGACGAAGAAGAATTGGAAATTTTCTTTCTGATGTCCTCCTTATCGGTAGAGATTAGTTTTAATTTCTCTTCCCGCCTTATGGCTTTTCCCACAACCCCTTCCATGGTGGTTGGGCTATGAACATCTACTTCACCACCTATAATATGATTTAATCCCATAATGAATTTTTGTATTCTAAAATTATCTTCAGTTTGATATTGAGGTACGTACTTGAGAAGCTTAGTAAAATTTTCCTAGTACTCTATTACAATTAGCTTTCCCTGAGCTAAGTTATGAAATTTAGTCATTTTCTGATCATAGTAAAGTTGTGGCAGCCATTGTTGCCTAAATTAGTTTTTAAATTAATCCCAAGTGACGTTTGTTTCATCAATGTTTAACTCATCCTTACGGCTATCCCACCAAGAAGATGCCTCATGGGAAAGCTGATAAGATCACCATATTACTTTAGTTTCCTCATAGAAGTTCCTTATTGCAAAGTACTTCTCCATTTTTCTAAGCCAATTCTCAGCTCCATCTCCTAGTGTAGTGCCATCAAACTTGGGCGGACTTATCCTTTTTATATCAATTGTTAATTCATTGACAATCTCACCTTTTTATTCTTAGGCTGATTGGGTACATTTACATTAGCATTGGAAATGGTATTGTTATCAACGCCTAAATTTCCAATATTGGAATTGTCCACAGGAGTTGGCTGATTGTTATTACCAGCATCTTCTTCATCCTCCTCATTTCCCAGTACTTGTTGTTCTAGTACAACCAGATGATCTCTTGTGTCCAACAGGGAAGTAAGAATCTCATTCAGTTTTTGGGCGGTAGCTACTTCTCCACATTGTGGTGGGTTGCTTGCAGCATTTCCTCTTGTTCTAACGATTTTGTGTTAAAAAGAAAATTTAAATTTTATCATATTATGGACACAATAGGTCCAAGAGCTACAACCTTCAGCTCAAATACCAAGATGTAACATTCCCATTTTAAGAATTTAGAAACAAGGGAAATTTTGTATTTTTTGCATAATGTTCTAAATTAACATAACTTAGAACACACATTCCAAATCCAATCTATCTCATAAGATAAAACCATATACATTTGTAAATGACTTAGTGAATACCGATCTCTCATTCCATTACTCAGTATCATACTGATCTCTCATGTTAACTTTATAATCTGTATACTATGTATACATGGTTTTATTACCCTTTTAGAGGTATCAAGTGTTCTGTTTAATATGCCTATCTGAATATTTGTTACTGATGTGCATATGAAATATTACTTATTAAACTAGGTGACATAGGACAACACAACCAACAAGTTGCAATACTTTGGCCAAAGATTTTAAACATACTTTACATGTTTATATTCCTAGATGGAATACTTGTCCAATAGAATAAGTCCTTCACCCTAATTGATCTATTATCTAGAATTATCTTCATTGACTTCTGTCAGTCCACTCCTTGAAGGTTTAACCCTAGCCAAGTATATCAACATGGCCAAGTGTGGAGGAATGTTTATGGTGACTAAGGGTACTTAGACATATTCAGTTGACTTATGTCGATTGGGCATGTCTATTTATCCTAAGTCAATGTGAGTTGACCCCGACACTATATCATACCCCTATCTTTACCTAGGGAAGAACTATGATCAAGTTATAATTTATGTTAGTCTAGTTGAACAAACTCTTAAGGGTGTTGAAACATGTCAATTGCAATATAGTATCCTCGTGAAGACCCTTGTCATCACGAAGGTACTGCGCTGCAGTTGAAGTGTGTCAACATCCAACTGATTTTTGCTCATCTAGATGAACATACCTTAGATAGGAAGTTATATCTTATTAATTTCTTCGTAACCGATTAATTACATCAACCCTACTAAAGAACTAGGTTCCTTAATTGTTAAGCTTCAGAGTTAAAACTGCATTAGATGAAGTTATATAGATGAATCTACTTTTTATCCAACTCACATGCTATGATTTGAACTATTAACAACCTCATTCCAATTTTACATTAAAGGCCTAGTACACATGGAAGTTTCATTTATTTACTCACTTAATATAGCCCTAACTTATATAGGTTTTGAGTAGGTCCTTTTTCATATTAGACTTCATTGAAATGAAGTCTAATTCCCTTTTAATCGTCTTTTCCTACAATTGTATTTTAATTAAGGAATTTTACATGAGAAAGAACACCTTCTCTAACTACAGATAATAATAAGGATTCATTTCAAAAAGGTGTTAAATTAGGACTATGATTCATTTCAAGGTAATTGTCTTTCCTTTCCCTTATTAAGGGTTAAATTCTATATAAACCCATCGTAAATTATAAACTATTATCAAGGTTTAACTCTCATACAAAATTTTGATTTAAATGTAGTCATAAAGATATAGTTGAGTATCAATGTAAGAAATTCAACTTTATAAGTTGCATCCTCACTTAAGAGGGTAGTACATTTAGTACCTTAGAACTCTATTTACTCCTTTCCAAACCATAAAACTATGCTACTATTTTTGAAATAGATTAATATTCGTTATTTCCTCTCATTGCATGCCAAAAGGAATTACATCAAGTACAACCAAATTTCAGACATCTTTCATTCAACAAGGAGGAAATTATACATTTACGAGTCCAAACTCTTCAGATATTACTAATATCAAACATCACTATTTTAATCATTTTTAGATACAAATTTCTTTTCCCTCAAATACATTTCAGTAATGAACCATATTTCATCATAAAAAAACCATGTCTCTTTGATAAACAAATGTAAATTCCTAAAGGTATTTCTCCTTTCATCACTTACAAAGTTCATCTGAAAAATTGCTAGCACAGGTCAGCTCATGGAACTAATCATGGTAAGCACTAAATCATTAAAGTTATGTTCTTTTAATTAACTATTTCATAAAAAGAACTATGTTGTTATGAAACAGTCTTGAAGCAATTCATAAAGACATAGCTAAAAGGAGTTACAATACTAAAACAAAATAAAGAGAGAAACAAATATAAAACAAGTCAAAAGTAAGGTTAGGTCATGATATATAACAACTTGAACCATCCATATTATTGTATTTTATCAAAAGAATTTAAACGATGAATTCGATAAGTAACATTTCATCAAATATTCACTACTACTTACATATATTTATTTTCATGATCACTCATTCGATTACATCAATTTAGCAAAAAAAGGTAACTATCCTAACTATCTTTTAGGCATAGTTCAACAGTAGATCATTTGCAACAATACTTCCATCTCAATATTTCCTTAACCTATATTCATCCTAAAATCTTATCTTACAATAATTGAACTTAAATATCATAAGAAATAAGTTAACATAACCAAATCATCATAACATTGAAGTGTTTTGGTTTAGAGTATCCTAATACTCAAACTATGAACTAGGAACCGAATCAAGTTAAAAACCAACCAAGATAAATCAAACCACTCAAAGATGTAAGATGGCTTCCAACAAGAAAAAGAGTTACACTCCAATCTAAAAAAGATGCACCCTTGCAATCATTACCTTAAGTAGTTAATTTGTTAAGTTTTTACTCTAGACTAACTCATTAAACCATTCAACTACTTCCATCCTAACACATTATTCCATCGAATTGATTTCAACTTCAGCTATACTTCCCTAACAACATTCTGCAATCATTATTACTAGACAATCAAGAAGTTGCATAACGAAACAGACAAGAGAAGTACAAAATCTTCACCAAGTGTGAAGCTGAAAGAAAAATAAAGGAAGGATATGGAGAAAGATTACAACCCCTCAACTCTTGTATGATTAAAGGAGAACCTAAAGAAACCAATGACCTACATTGACAAGGTCATTATCTAATGTCTCAAACCAAAATCCAAAACAGAGATCTAATCTTGGTTCGAATTGAATGAACAACAACCAGGAGATGGTAAAGATAGATTTTATTTCCACAAGATAAAAAATAAACCATTACTCAAAAGATACAAAGATGGAAGGAATAATTTTAACACATTGTTAAGTCTAAACAATCTTCCTAACTTAGATCCGTATAGGAGAAGAAGTAATCAAAATGATTTAACCTAACAGAAGTCATCATTCCATTTTCACGAAGAAGAAATTTCCTAAGCTCTGTAAGAACTAAAACTGATTTTAATGGCCGAAGGTCTAAGAAACGGAATAACAAAATACAACAAAATAATACCAATAGAATTATCAAGAAGTTCAAGTTGATAACAACAACCGAAAAACAGTAACCCAATACCCAAAGGAGTTTTTCTTTTTTAGCACATATTTTCATAATTTCATAAGTTACCCAATGACCCAATAGAGTAAAAAAATTAATATCTTTTCCCTTATGTGCTTCCAAAAACTAGGCTTCATGAAAAATAACAACTCAATTCCAGAGAATAGAAGAAGTGTACTTTTTTAGTCCTTTTAAAAATAATAATCAAAAGAACTTAAACAAGTCCATGAATACATTTAACCAATTGCTAAGAAAAACCCACAACAATTTATCTTACATTAATAATCACAAGGCCCGAGTCTACAACCAAAATAATACAAACAAAAACCCATATTTACAATCACATACATCGATAAGAAAATAGGCACGTTCTCAAATTCAGAGCCTTCCAACTGTACAAAATAATATGAATAAGCAGGCATCATAGAATGTTATGTTCCCTAAAGAATCATGAAGATTCAATCAACAATCAAGTATTCAAAATAGTTGAATAACTGCATTTTCCCAACAAAGAGAAAGAAAGACCATTTTAGAACAAGATCCAAAGATTAAAGTTAACAAAGCTAACTACAAGATTTAAATAGTTCAAACAAGATCACAAACAATTTTTGACTTGATCTCAAGTCCATGCAGAAGGATGAAAGCATAACGCAACTATCAAATAAAAAAATCAAAAACCCAGATCACACTTTCCATCATTCAAATAGAATTAAAAAAACATTCCCAATAAATAACACAAAAACCTCAAGTAGAGAAATTGTATTAGCAAAATGAAAACTGGTGTATTCCAAAGAGTATATTTGTTCTAACGAAACACTTGACTAAATGAAAAAATCTTAATACATAGAACCTATCATTCCTGATAGCTCTTCTCCTTCACCGATTCACAGAAGTATTCAAGAAGAGATTCAATCTTCCTTTCGAAATGATAAAACCACACAAAAACTTCCTCTATCTCCTTTATATAGTCTCACAGTTCCAACCCTTTCTTCCACGTCATGCAAGGAAGGAAAAATCATGCATTGACACATTGCATGCAAAAATCAAACTGGAGGTTTGAAAACAAAAACAACCACATACAGCTCTAGCTCCAAAACCAAATGAATCGACAAAACCAAAACCTCTATCTTCTTCCTAGCGGTTTCACAATTTCCAAAAATTAAATACAAAGTAGGATTTTTAGTCCTTCCTATTTTCCCGCCACCACCATATCCAAATTTGGATTGGACTTAATTGAAAAAAACATTCCTCATAAAACTTTGGAAAAAATGCCAACTCATCCATCTTAAGTTTCTAACTACCTTTTCCTAATTTCACTACAAAAAGAGATAAGGCTTAATAAATTAAGTTGAATTCATTGCCTCCCACTTTCCTCTTTCCCCATGTTGTTTCATAGGCCCCCTTATGTTAGTCATTCCCTTATTTAGGTTAGACACTAATTTAATAATCAACATAGGTCCATAGGTAAGTCCTTAGTTTTAGTCTAGGTCCCTCTTAATTCTTTTTCATCCCAATTTAACAAAAGAACATATAAACTCAAGTTAGGTTTAACCCTCAAAGATAGAGTTACTAGTTTTAGAACATAGTTCTATTAGGTCCCAGGTACCCAATGAAAACTTCATCAAAACATAATAGAAAATAACCAAATTGTTACTTGATTAAATGAGAAGCAGAGATCCATGAAGAGGTTCGTTCATAACCTTTACACATTCTAGATCCATAACTCTTCCATCTATCCAAATTAGACATCATGACATGAAAATTAGAAGCATACCTTGGATCAATGGAATTGATCCAAGGTAATGTTGTTTGAATCCCCTTAAATTATGAAAACTAAAACTCAAATTCATTATCCCTGGTAGTTAATTTAATTTGCATAGAAGAGATGGATTGCTTCATTTTCAATTAATCAAAATCATGATAGAATGTACCTATTCCCAACAGATAACTTCTTATCTTCTACAAACATGATCTCCTAAGTAATAAGAGTACACCATATTAAGACAAAATCATCTTGCAACGTTTGTACCTTCTATAGTAGAAGTCATCATAGGTACAGTCATGTTAGAGGCATTAAATTACTGAATTTCATAATGTGTCATTATCATAGGTACCATGGATATATGCCTTTAATATATTTAGATGAGGAGTCCACAGAGTACATGATGTCAATTGCAATCAGCCAAAAAATTTAATAACATGGCCAAAAGCTAAGCTAAAATTATATTTGGCTACTTGTGATTGGGAATATTTCTAGACATTTATTGATACTATTTTACACGAAATGTCATATAAAATGGGGTTTATTTTTCCATTCGACAAAGAAAATATTAGAAAGCAGATGTAACGCCCACAAATTCGTCTTTCAAAACCATACTAAAACAAATTAATTTATTGGGGGAAATTTGTAGAAAAAAATTGTTTAAGGGGTTGCAAGAGTGATACATTGTTCATGATTTAATTAATTTCTGATTAATTATTTATCTAGTTTCACAACTTAGGTCCTTAATAAATTTTATAAAACAATTCTTAAGTTAAAGTGGTCCCATTTACCTATGTCATTTATACCCTTATTACACCTTTATTCTAATTAATTAATTTTCATATAAACGCTTTCCCTTTTTAACCCCTTAATTAATTTAATGAAAAATGTCCCATTAGCCACTTTAGTTTTAATATCTAGAAAAACATCATTTACTTATTTCTTAAATTCAAAGTGGAAGGGGAGGGGGTCACAACATAGTCTAATCCACAAGAGTAGGTACCCTAGGGCCTTATTTGTTAATTAGATTTTTAACATTTTGCAAATACACATTCCCACAAAATATAACATCACTTAAGTGATGTAGGATTCATTCTAAAACATTGGATTAGATCTATCTTGGCCATTAGATCTCAGGTTAGACTAAAACCTATAAATCCTTACGATCTCTCCTACTATTATTTTCTTACCCTATTGTTATCATTTTCACTCTTTTGTTTTGTAGGTTTGCGAGAATGGAGGCCATGGATCCAAAGAGATATTGTGAAGTATTGTGCCTTGTCAGAAGGATATACACACCATTTTGGGTATTTATATTATCTACATCCCTTTCCTAGGGTTTGCTTTACATTTTATTTGTTATTATATTATTATTAATTTTTGGGTTTAACCTATTTGGGTATGGGCATTTTTGCCCCATTTTATTTCTAGATCTAATTGAAGTATATACACAATCCAGTTATATATATATATATATATATATATATATATATATATATATATATATATATATATATATATATGTATGTGTGTGTGTGTGTGTGTGTGTGTGTGTGTGTAATTTTGTTTTAGATTTATTTTTTAAATGTTGAATCGATAGATTTAACATTTTATTTTAACTGTTTTTTAAAATAAATCTAAAACAAATATATATATATATATATATATATATATATATATATATATATATATATATATATATATATATATACATACATACATACATATATACACTAAACTAGGTTATGGGTTGGCGATCTATATAAAAAAATAGCGCAGTATATGTTTAGCGATTGCACAAGAATAACAATATGTTAAAGATTAGGTTTGGGTGGGGGTGCCACCCCACCCCACTCCACAATGTAAAATGGTTTCATGGTGGGGTCATCACCCCCAACCCTTTTTTTGTTTATCATATACGAGAGGTTTGGCCACATAGACCTATTCGGCCCAATATATAGACAATCCTTTTCTTATATTCGATAAACTACGTTCTATTTAAACTTTTCCCCACCAAATTTTTAATATATAGACATTCAAATTAAAAAAAATTAATCTATGTGTGTGTGTGTAATATAATATAAATATTGTGTTAAATAGATTGATACAATTATAAATTATATAATCACATAAAGTTAGATATATAACTTTATATAATTATAATATTTAATTTATATTTTTTATTTTTTTGTGTTTTATTTTATTATAAAAACAATCAATTCAACTTGTTTGTATAAAAACTTTAAGGGTATAAGTAGTAGTTATAATTTCACATATATTCAAGTATGTGGAAATAGTAGAAACTAATAACACCCCACCCCCACCCACTTTTTCTTCTTTTTTAACTATATATTTGCCTAAAGAATTTAAGGAAGTTTCTATACAAGTAAACAGAAGGAAACATTTCCCTTAGAACAAGGTAAAGTTTGATTATAAAATTAACTCAAATCATTCATATTTACATATTCCTTTTTGAATGGAATGAAAGTAAAACATACATAAATGGAACTTATTCCTTCCCTCTTTTAAATCAAGTTGCAAATTTTACAAAAAGAGAATGAATATATACTTTCTACGATACAACACCATCCTTTTTAAATGAAGATCCATAATACATTTTTGAATCAAATTTTAAATATGAAATAAAATTTTCCATTCCAAATAAGGAAAGTTTTCCATTGAAAATAAAATGCACTCTAGGTATAATTTACAAGTTTGAAGGAGGCATCTTAACAATAAAATGCAACTTCTCATACCTCCTTTCCAAAATATACATTTTTGGATAATAAATACAAATCAATCTTACATAATACATTTACAAGAATTTGAAACTTTTTAAAATGCAAGTTACGAATCCCTCCAATTAGGTGGAGAAAACATGACAAAAATTTACAAAAGTAGGAATTCTTCCATGGGCTCAACAATAATTGTCTCCACTCCAAGAGCACCACTTCAGCTCCATAGCTTTTCCTTTCTTCAAATCACAAAGCAAGGGAGGGGGTGTAGGTAACACTCAACTCTCAACATTTATTCCAATGAGGGGAAGAATCCCTTCTCCTCATTGGCCCATCTACCCCTATTATTAAATTTTGAGAGATGGGTTGAGTACACAACAACCAAAATCAATTAAATTAAACTCAAATCAAACAGTTCACAAGGACCATCTACCCCTAATAAATTCCCTTTTGTCAAATCCAAAAATTATCTTAATTAACATAATTAATTACTAAACAAGGGTAAATTTAATGAACAATACAAAAGTGAAATGTAATGCAATAATAAAATACATGATCACAAATTAATCGGAAGAAAAGGTGAAAGAAGAAACACATATCCCATGGTCACAATTTAAGGTCATCCCATCCTTGGGGACATCCTAACATCCTAAAAACATACAACAATAACATAACACAAAGTTTCCATGGTGATCATCATTACAACCATCAGATATTCCACTACGGTTGGTCTCCTAACCCCTTTTGTTTTTTTGTGATACAATAACCTAAAAAAATCAAACAATACCTTTATTGGCCTTGTGGCCACATCAAATACATCAACAATAAAATATATGCAGATTCATCAATAAACATCATCATATCACGAAATCATCATGAAGCTAAGTAATGCTATCAATCATTTACAATTTTATAAATCTTTCAATTTCATTAATATCAGTGAGATCACAAGATTAGTGCAAACACCAAAACATGGTCAATATGACGAGAATTAAGAATTTTAGTATATATATAAGCTAACAACATATCATCATCATCAATACAAAATATATATCCATGTCTTTAAGAATCCATACAAACCACAATATGAATAACAATATATTAATATTCAGAATATCTCTATCATCTAACATCATGCTTATCCAAAATAACATAATAATGTCCATTTCTATAGTCCATGATAAATCAAAATCATATTATAAAATGTGTTAAAGAGGAGTGGGCACTACATCCCCCTCCCCTTAGACTTGAATTCCTCCATGAAGTCACTAAAATAGGTGTGGAAACTGCGCCCGTAACAAAGTAGCATCCTCCCATGATGTGGCGGTCTCATCATACCTATCCCATAGGAATCACATCTTATCAATCTCATGTCCTCAAAGGTCTAGGGTCTTGTGATATATAATGCATATGGGCTCCATAGTCACATTTCCCTACTCCTACACCTGCAATGCGATCACATCCATTATATGAGAAGGGTTTTGAATGTATTTCTCTAATATAGGTGTAATGCCCAGCCCTTCGACATCATTTTGTTTTTTTGTTTTTCGAGACTGATTACTTCACTATGGATATTATTATGGCTTCTTGAATTAGCATGCTAGTAGATATCATAGACATTGGACTGTTATTGATTTGATCTTTATATGATGCATATGGTTTACTGGTGGACATTTGATGACGATATTTGTATACTTTTGACAGGGTTATTTATCTTTAATTATGACATGTGATATGTTTAATCATATTGAGTAGAACTTGATAATTGGACTAATGTGATGATCGTTTTGATATAAATGATATGTGGAATAGAAATGTGCTAGGAAGTGTTAGTGATATCATACTTGCATAGATGATAGTAAATCATGTGTCGTTTATTTTAGATTATATTTTATATTTGGCATGAATGTTTTAATGTGGCCAAGAGGCCGAAGGAGGTATTTTCTGCTCTGCAGGTATATTATATTCACAACAATATTGGGAGTGGAACCAACTACATCGAATTCGAGAAGAATCTAGCTAAGGTCACCATGGCAACAAGTAATTGTGTGTGTGTTAGAATTATCGGTAAAGGGAAAATTGTGACCTAGGGATCATGTGATGTTTTCTTTTAAGTTTTCCTTTTTTTATGTTAGTATGTGTTGCTCTTAGTAAGTGAAATTTTACTTGTGTTATTATTCATATTCTTTGGATTGGAGTTTACTCCTTTGTTAGCCATGGGTTGTAATGGGTTAATAAAGTTAATTTGAAATTGTCCTAAACTAATTAAAAGATGTGACCTAAAAGAGTTCATTTATAAGGATTTGATTTACTTGGGACTTTGTGTGCATTGATGTGTGTTTTAGTTTGAGTGTAGCACATTCTACCCCACATGGGAAACTCGAATTTGGCCTTGGAGGCCAAATTTCAAAGCTTGTGGGACAAGTCAAACTTTTCCCACACCTCTTAAAACCCCATGCCAACCCTACCTATGGGTTGGAAGGCCAAATTTAGGGTCTTTTAGGTGTTTTGGCGGGATAAAAGGGTAAAATATTAATTGCACTTCCTTTCAAAATTTAATTTGGTCCTTTGAGGGAGTGGGCTTAGTTGGAGTGTGTAAGGTGCTTGCATTTCTTTCAACCACTTATTAATGGTGCTTTGGAATTTGATGTTGACCAAATGATGTGGAGTGGAGGGAAAAGGAGGTGGCATCCTACTTGGAGCCACATCATCCCTCCCTCTCTTCTCTCTATTTATTTGAGCCTCTTGTTTGTTTTGGGGGTTCGAAGTTTTCATTTTTTTAGTCTTTTGTATTTTGGAGAGGAGAGGATTTGGAAAGAGTTTGTGGATTTTTGGAGCTTGTTGATACTTGTGGGAATTTTGTGGGAGCTTGTGGATGCTTGCTTGATCTTTGGAGGGATTTGAGACTTCATACTTGGAACAAGCTCTACCATGGAAAGGTAGGAGCTTCACCCTTGTTGTATTATGTTTTCTTCTTTTTGTTATATGAATGAGTACATATGTTGTGTTGAATTTTTGTTGTTGCAATGCTTGTTGGGAATAGGTAGAATGCCTAAGTTGGGAGTGGGAGGAGACTATGGGGAGTTTAATTGAGGGAGGCATAAGAGATCATGTTATTGAGGAGGGAGTTTTGGTTAAGTGCCCACCTTGTAAGAGAAATACTTGCATTTTCTTCTTGTTTTACTTTGAGGGAGCCATAAGAGTTGAGGGAGGCATAAGAGTGAATGGAGGGATAATGGGTACTTGAGGGAGGCATAAGAGTTGTTAGGGGTATTGTGTTTTGCATTGGAGGCTTTTAGGTGGCATCCATTCCCATTGGGAGGCATAAGTGGCCTCCCGATATGTCTTACTCTTGTGGCTTTCTTGGTAAGCCTTGTGACTTGTTGTTGTGATTGTTTTCCCTCTTGTTGTGTTGTTGATTTTTTTTTAAGGATTATGGAATGAATGTCAAATTTTCTGTTGATTTATGTGGAAGCTAGTAGTTGCCATGAGTTGGATTTTTCTCCCATTGTGTTGTGGTTTGGGCTCGGGGGCCAATGGAGAGGATGTCTTCTCTTCTCCATTGGGTATTTTGGTTGGGAGGAGAGCGTTGCCTCTCCCCTTATTTTGTTGTGAATCAAGCAAACTATGGAGGAGCCACCTTGTTGATCTTTGGAGCATTGGAATCTTGTTGATGACAATGTGAAACCACCATGTATTTTACCCACCTTGAGTGGAGGAAAAATGTAATATTGCTTTGTATTTTAGCTTCCATTATTGTAAATTTGTTTCCACATGAAGTAGAAAGTGTTGTAACAAAATGTTGAAGGAAATTTTTTTGAAATTCATTAGTAAGGTTTTAATGGGGATGGAATCAAAAGTTGAAAGGAAGACAATCTATTTATTCTCCTTCTTACTTGGCTTGGAACCTCGTATGAATAAGTTGATCTTGTTGAAATGCTAGTAGTTCTTGCTTTAAAATTTAATGGAAAGATTGTTGAAAACCTCTTGAGGAAAGGTGAGAATTTTCTTTTTCTTTTTTAAAAAAATATACATATATTACATCCCATTTTGTTACTCAAAGAAGATGTATTGAAAAATGGAAATATTAGTGCAATCTCTTTTCTTGTAAAATAAATAAAAATAGTTTATAAGTATTTGGTTGCATACATAGTATAAAATCCCTTCCTTTGAATACTTAGCATAAATCCATTCCTATATAATCCACGTGAAAGAAAATATAGAAAAGTGGAAAACTAAAAGAATATATTATAAACAATAAAGTATTCATTACTACTAAAATAGATACAAATATACCAACTTCAATATTTTAAAATATATATATATATATATAAAACATTGGAATAGTATTTAATTGGCATACGTGTCTTGGACTTTGGTTACTTGTACATCCAATGACTATTTCATTCATTAGAAAAGAAAACGTTGGGAAGTATGGTAATCAAAAAAAGCAAAATTTCTTGTCTGATTCTGCATATGTGCATTTACATTTTTTTTTTAGCACTTTTTTGGCAAAGTAAACTATCCTCCATGAATATCCTGAGTAAGAAACAGATCCACCTCTGAGAGACTCTCTTCCGCGAGCTACCTCGTTGGACGGGTAAGGTCTCAATAGAAGATCTTGTAATAAATTTCACCAGTCTTCTAGTGCGCCCTCATTGTCCCTTAATCGATTTGGACAAAATACATCTTGAAGGCGTAACCTAAATTTGAAGATGCATTCAATACTTTGAATGAGATAACAACATAGTTGGACAAACCGCTTGTTCTAAGCGCTCGGCAGGTTTTTACTTCTGCTGCGATCGTCCCCACGGGCTCAGTGCTTCGCACCTTCTACCTCCTTTGTGACATGCGCGGCTAGGGCCGAAGGAAACAAGTTAGCCATTGTCCCATTAATCTATAGCTTCAATCAGTAACCACCTCACCCTTTCCATGTGGTGCAGGTGAATTAAACAAGTGTTTACACATGCTACAGTCGGTAGCTTCACCTCCAACCACCACATTTATCCGCGTGGCAGGATGACTTAAAAACGGCGGGATGATTTGTGAAGTCATTGATTTGAAAAATCTAAGTGATTAAGTGAAAGTTGCGACCAGATGTGTTGCTTGCACGCAAGGAGAAGAGCCTTAAATTTTTTTGAAATTCATTAGTAAGGTTATAATGGGGATGGAATCAAAAGTTGAAAGGAAGACAATCTATTTATTCTCCTTCTTACTTGGCTTGGAACCTCGTATGAATAAGTTGATCTTGTTGAAATGCTAGTAGTTCTTGCTTTAAAATTTAATGGAAAGATTGTTGAAAACCTCTTGAGGAAAGTTGAGAATTTTCTTTTTTTTTATAAAAAAATATACATATATTACATCCCATTTTGTTACTCAAAGGAGATGTATTGAAAAGTGGGAATATTAGTGCAATCTCTCTTCTTGTAAAATAAATAAAAATAGTTTATAAGTATTTGGTTGCATACATAGTATAAAATCCTTTCCTTTGCATACTTAGTATAAATCCATTCCTACATAATACACGTGAAAGAAAATATAGAAAAGTGGAAAACTAAAAGAATAAATTATAAACAATAAAGTATTCATTACTACTAAAATAGATACAAATATACAAACTTAAATATTTGGAAAAAAAAACTTTGGAATAGTATTTAATGGATATACATGTTTTAGATTTTGGTTACTTATACATCCAAATGACTATTTCATTCGTTAGCAAAGAAAAACGTTGGAAAGTATGGAAATCAAAAACAAAATTAGCTGTACAGTTGCAATATGTACAGGCGTTTACAGTTCTTTTAGCACTTTTTTTTGGAAAAGTAAACTGTCCTCCATGAATATCCTGTTAAGAAACAGATCCACCTCTGAGAGACTCTCTTCCGCGAGCTACCTCGTTGGATAGGCAAGGTCTCAATAGAAGATCTTGTAATAAATTTCACCAGGTCTTCTAGTGCGCCCTCACTGTCCCTTAATCGATTTGGACAAAATATATCTTGAAGGTAGAACCTGAATTTGAAGATGCATTCGATACTGAACAGATAACAACATAGTTGGACAAACCGCTTGTTCTAAGCACTCAGCAGGGTTTTTCCTTCCTGCTGCGACTGTCCCACGCGCCTGTAACTGCACCTTCTACCTCCTTTGTGACATGCGCGGCCAGGGCCGAAGGAAACAAGTTAGCCGGCTTTCCCATTAATCTATAGCTTCAACTGTAACCACCTCACCCTTTCCACGTGGTCTGGGTGAATTAAACAGCGTTTACACCTGCTACACTGGTCTGTAGCTTCACCTCCAACCACCACATTTATCCGCGTGGCCAGGACAGCTTAAAAACGGCAGGCTGACTGTGAAGTCATTGATTTGCAAAATCTAAGTGATTAAATGAAAGTTGCGACCAGGATGTGTTGCTTGCACGCAAGGAGAAGAGTCTTAATTTTTGACAGGTGGTTGTGGCCACGCATTAATGATTTTTTTCCCATCGTTGAATATATGCCCCCCGCATTTGCTCAGGCCACGTCGAGCTGATTAAGATGTCGAGTGGTAAGGGATTGGGTGGTGGTGGTATATAAAATGCCCGCCGAGTTGGCTCGGTGTCAATGTGGAATGCCACAATTACATTGGCTTGGTTGAAAATGTATAATGTGGTTCAATGGAGAGTTAGTTGAAATCTCATGAATTTCGTTGACTTCTATCAATCATCCTTATATAAACATATAGTATAACTTTTCAACCCAATAGTCATCTATTATCCTTTTAGTAATTGACCACTATTTTTGAAGAGCCTCCTTTAAAAGAATTTTGTATTGCAAAAATCATTCTTCTCTCAACTTGTTAATGTGTTAAATTTGTATAGTTTTATTTACTCATACCTATAATACATCCTTGCAAAATAATGTAGTATCGGGCTAAATTTAGAACTTGAGCTAACTATAAAAAAGAGTCAAAAATGTTAGTCACAAAAATGTCAAAAAAAAAATTGATAGCTTAGTAGTAAAGAACCCTAACATGCAAATACGAGGCCTTATGTTTGATTCCTAGCTGCTCCATGCATAATATCAAAGCACTAACATTTAAATAGGAGGTTATCGGTTTGAGTAATAACTAGTCCAACATTAGACTAATCAACTCGAAAGACGACCCTTCTTAACTTTAGTGAAACGTCGAATGGGATAAATTTAAATATCTTTGACCTTGAAGCATTATCGTGACTTTTGTAGTTTCGAGCCTGTATGCGGGCACACCCTTCAAAAAAACAAAATTAGTCGCATTGTCGGGTTATATGTTTCTCGAAGCAAGTCTTGCGCACGATTTATAAGTTAAATCGCCGCCGCTTTCATGGCGTTACATTTTGGTATTAGAGCCATGGGTTCGAAGCTTGGACCCTTGGGCACACGCATAAAAAATGTGAAACAGGAACATTTAACTTAGTGCAGAGCTGATTCTTTTAAAATATAAAACCACAATGTTGATAATTATAGTAAACAACAAATTTAGAAAATTGGCACAAGACCTAGAACAATGAACTAACTCTCGCCTTGATCTATGCAGGAGGCGCGGATTGGGCGAGGGGTCTCTTCATATAGACCTAGATATACCACCACCAGAGCAGGCCGTAGCAGCCATCCTACCTCAGATCTTGCAGACACTCCAGGATGTCAATGTCGCTATACGCGGAGAGCCCTTGGGAGGATGACTTGCAAGACATAGTTTGGAGCCATCGGTAGATGCGCCTGCATCCCTCGACACAGGGAGGAGCACAGGCGAAAAACTTCCATGCGGAGTCGGCTAGGGCGAGTCACCACAGAGAAGACATGGGGATAGGATCTCGGGACATGGGACAGTCTCGAGCCCTAGACAGCAGGAGAGAGCATATAGAGATCTAGGATTCATCATACGTCAGTGCTACAGACCATATCGGTGAGATCCTGAAGCTACGACCATCTCACTATTCGGGTGATATAGGTGGTTTTTCGGCGCAGAGGCTGGTTGATGAGCTTCGAGTGGATGCTTCAAGCTATGCCCTTGTACTAGCAACACGAAAGCTCGTGTTGCAATCCATCTTCTGAAGGATGGAGTAGGAGTCTGGTGGAGGACCGAGGAGCAGAAGCTCCATGTTGACTCGAGAGACGATTACCTGGGAGCTGTTTGAGGAGCGTTTCAGGAGCAGGTATTTACCTAGGAGATTTATTCAATAGCGGATAGATGAGTTTCATGACCTTCGTCAGGCATCGATGATAGTAGCTGAGTATGAGAGTCGATTTCTAGACCTACTCTAGTACGTCGACTATATGCGGGATGAATGTCATGATTCACGGGTTCATCTGGGGCCTAAATTTGGATTTTGGTGGCATAGTGCACATTCACTTCCCACGAGACATTAGATGAGGCCGTGGAGAAGGCTTATATTGCAGAGAGGAGACACGGGGAAAGATACGGCAGAGCTAGAGACGAGTTCGGAGCCGTATCCAGCAGATGCAGGCTAGTAGGTCGAAGGGGTCAGTTCCTCCTCCATGAGGTGGATAGAGTTCGAGGTAAGCTTCATTTAGGCCACCATAGCAGTGCAGCGAGTAGTAGACCCGCCCACCTTACCGACCTCCTCAGAGATTTTATGCGCAGAGAGGACGTAGTGTGGGGCCTCCTCCTAGGGGTCCCATCAGGACACAGGGTGCACCGAGAGCTCAGTCAGCAGGAGCTCGTCAGCAGAGACCTCAGCAGTCCATAGCTAGATCGTCAGGATCTGTATCTCAGTCATCTAGAGTACCAGCTGGAGCTGCTTCCCACTGGAGGGACCAGGTAGCTGTTATGGTTGTGGTGTTGTTGGACATCATTGGAGAGATTGCCCACAGAACCCTAACAAGGGTAAGACGCAGAGCTCAGAGCCTACTATTGGAGATATGGCACGAGTCATCGGATCTATGCAGTGGTCGAGAACCGCCAGGCTGAGCATCAGAGTACTGTGATTGAGACGACAGGTAGTGTTGGTGGTATTTCCACCTCTATATTATTTGATTCTGGTTCTTCTGATTCTTTTATTGCACCATCCTTAGTAGAGCATTGTAGGCTGGTGGCAGTTAGGCAGGGCCATTGTTGGGACGTTGAGATGGCTTCTGGAGCCAAAATTTCGTAGACTCCTTAGCCAAGGAGTGTGAGTGGATTTGGGACCCTTCACCACCACTTCGATCTTCTCGATCCTTCCATTAGGATCTTATGGCATCATTTTAGGCATGGATTGGTTGTCCACTCATAGAGCTACGAGTGGATTGTTACCACAATACTATTGCTTGCATAGATGATCTTGGAGTAGAGTCGGTGATATCGGGGAGTTAGGACGGCCATATCCATTCGCACCATCTCCGCTATACAGCGTAAGCGGTGTGCGCGACGGGGTTGTCGGTTGTTTACTATTACGGTCGATTCTGAATCGAGAGGATGAGTCCAGAGGACCTTCCCTCGATGACCATCCCATATTATCAGAGTTTTCTGATGTGTTCCCGTGGGAGCTACAGGGGTTACCTCCCCCACGTGAGATCGACTTCCATATAGATCTAGTTCCTGCACAGCCTATCTCACAAGCACCTTATCAGATGACTACTCCTGAGTTATGTGAGCTCAAGTTGCATCTTGAGGACCTTCTAGAGAAAGGCCTAATCCATCCTAGTGTATCCCCTTGGGGTGCACCAGTGATCTTCGTAAAGAAGAAGGATGGATCTCTTCGGTTGTGTATTGACTACCGTCAGCTGAATAAAGTAACGATCAAGAATCATTACCCCCTTCCACGCATTGATGATTTATTTGATCAAATGAAGGGGGCTACAATTTTCTCTAAGATAGATCTTAAGTTAGGGTACCATCAGCTCAGGATTGCGGAGACGGATATTCACAAGACAACATTCCGTATGAGATATGGCCACTACGAGTTCACAGTGGTACCTTTCGGTTTGATGAATGCCCCCGCAGTGTTTATGAGTTTGATGAATGGGGTATTCAGGATCTTCCTTGATCGCTTCGTGCTCATCTTTCTTGATGACATTCTAGTTTACTCATGCACACGTGAGGAGCACGAGGAGCACCTTCGCTAGGTTCTTCAGTGTCTTCGTGAACAGCACCTTTATGGGAACTTGGAGAAGTGTGCGTTCTTTCAACCTGAGGTGTAGTATTTAGGCCACATCATTTCTGGGGAAGGTATCACAGTCAATCCTTCCAAGATTCGAGCCATCATGGATTGGCCAGCACCCACTAGTGTGACCGAAGTGCGTAGCTTCATGGGCCTAGCAGGTATTACAGGGAGGTTTGTTCAGGATTTTTCGAGGATTGCGCACCCTATCACTTCTCTTCAACGGAAAGGGAAGAAGTTTTTATGGTCAGATGGATGTGAGCAAGCTTTCGGTACACTGAAGGAATGCCTCACGAGCACCTATTCTTGCAGTGCTAGATCCTCAGGGTGAGTTCTACGTTTGCATAGATGCTTCCTTGGCAGGACTTGGAGGTGTGTTAATGCAGGAGGGTAGAGTAGTTGCCTTTGAGTCTCGCAAACTCAAAGATTATGAGCTCAATTATCCGACCCATGACCTTGAGCTTACAGCAGTAGTACATGCCTTAGTGTGGTGGAGACATTTTCTTCTTGGCCGGAGATTTACACTCAGGACTGATCACTTGAGTCTTCGCCACCTCTTCACGCAGCCCAATCTCAACGCTCGTCAGCGGCATTGGATGGAGTTACTCTGTGATTTGACATGGAGATAGAGCATGTGAAAGGGAAGGAGAATGTGGTTGCAGATGCCTTGAGTAGGCGGAGACATGTGGCTATGGCCACCTCAGTGGGCACAGATTTGTGGAGTAGGATCTTGCAGTGAGCCTTCCTCGGATAGTTTCTACCTTGTAGCCAAAGCAGAGATTGAGTCTCGGGAGACCCTTGAGGGAGATTTTATGGATTTTCATTAGAGGCGAGATGGTCTTCTCGGACACGAGAGGTCGGATATATGTTCCTTTAGATGGAGGCTTGAGACATGACATTTTGATAGAGGCTCATCGTGCACCTTATTTAGCCCATCCCAGGGTGAAGAAGATGCATGCCACCTTGAGACAGTTATATTTTTGGAGAGGACTTCAGAGGGATGTGGCCTCATTGGTGTCCCACTATTTAGAGTGCCAGAGAGTGAAGGCCGAGCATCAACATCCAGCTGGCCTTCTCTATCCTCACGCCATACCGGAGTGGAAGTGGGACACCATTTCCATGGACTTCATCGTTGGGTTACCTACGACGAGATACCATCACGACGCCATCATGGTCACACTGGATAAACTGACGAAAGTAGCTCATTTTTCTCCAGTGAAGACCACCTATACAGAAAGTGCTGTGACACGAGTATACCTTGATGAGATTGTTAGATTACATGGGATTCCGTGGAAGATCATTTGCGACCGTGACCCTTTGTACACTTCCCATTTCTGGACCACCATGCAGTATGCCCTCGGGACGAGGATTAATTTCAGCACAGCTTATCACCCTGAGACAGATGGACAGACAGAGAGGGTGAATCAGATTTTGGAGGATATGCTCAAGATGTACGTGATGGATCATCAGTCGAGATGGGAGGAGTATCTGTATTTGGTGGAGTTTTCCTACAATAATAGTTTCCAAAGTTCTATAGGCATGGATCCTTTTCAGGATTTATATGGTAGAGAGTGCAGGACACCTCTTAGTTGGGACAGGATTGAGGACAGGGTTTCCCTCGGGCCAGCATTATTACAGGATATGGAGCAGCAGGTTACCTTGATCAGACAGAGATTACAGGAGGCGCAGGATACACAGAAGAAGTATGTAGACCAGCATAGGACAGATCACAGTTTTGAGGTAGGCACGAAGGTGTTTCTTCGTGTCAGACCGCATAAGAGCCCTATTCGTTATGGAAAAGGTTCTAAGCTTGCTCCTAGGTTTGTGGGTCCCTTTGAGATCTTGGAGCGCCTCGGTCCCTTGGCCTATCGTCTAGCATTACCACCTAGCTTATCATGCGTCCATGATGTGTTTCACATTTATGTGCTTAGGAGATATATTTCGATCCTTCTCATGTGCTAGATTGGACCGCATTGCGGAGTGCGAGATCGGGGGGTGATGGTGGAGCCCGTGTGCATTATAGATCGCAGGACCACAGGGCCTTCACGGGAGAGATTGATCGGAGTTTGGGTCCAATGGGACAGTATGATGATCTGCAGCTACTTGGGAGGATACTACTTTGCTACGAGGACAGTTTCCACACCTTTTCCAGTGACTTCCAGGAGGAAGTCGAGTCTAAGGGGAGGGGGATGTAATGCCCACTTCCCTTCGACACCATTTTGTTTTGTTGTTTTTTGAGACTGATTACTTCACTATGGATATTATTATGGCTTCTTGATTCAGCATGCTAGTAGATATCATAGACATTGGACTGTTATTGATTTGATCTTTATATGATGCATATGGTTTACTGGTGGACATTTGATGACGATATTTGTATACTTTTGACAGGGTTATTTATCTTTAATTATGACATGTGATATGTTTAATCATATTGAGTAGAACTTGATAATTGGACTAATGTGATGATCATTTTGATATAAATGATATGTGGAATAGAAATGTGCTAGGAAGTGTTAGTGATATCGTACTTGCATAGATGATAGTAAATCAGTGTCGTTTATTTTAGATTATATTGTATATTTGGCATGAATGTTTTAATGCGGCCAACATGTCAAAGGAGGTATTTTCTGCTCTGCAGGTATATTATATTCACAACAATATTGGGGAGTGGAGACCAACCACATCGGAATTAGAGAAGAATCCAGCTAAGGTCACCATGGCAACAAGTAATTGTGTGTGTGTGTTAGAATTATCTAGTAAATGGAAAATTGTGACCTAGGGATCATGTGATGTTTTCTTTTAAGTTTTCTTTTTTTTATGTTAGTATGTGTTGCTCTTAGTAAGTGAAATTTTACTTGTGTTATTATTCATATTCTTTGGATTGGAGTTTACCCCTTTGTTAGCCATGGGTTGTAGTGGGTTAATTAAGTTAATTTGAAATTGTCCTAAACTAATTAAAAGATGTGATCTAAGAGAGTTTATTTATTAGGATTTGATTTACTTGGGACTTTGTGTGGATTGATGTGTGTTTGAGTTTGATTGTAGCACACTCTACCCCACATGGGAAACTCGAATTTTGCCTTGGAGGCCAAATTTCAAAGCTTGTGGGACAATTCAAACTTGTCCCACACCTCTTAAAACCCCATGCCAACCCTACCTATGGGTTGGAAGGCCAAATTTAGGGTCTTTTAGGTGTTTTGGGGGGATAAAAGGGTAAAATATTAATTGCACTTCCTTTCAAAATTTAATTTTGTCCTTTGAGGGAGTGGGCTTAGTTGGGGTGTGTAAGGTGCTTGCCTTTCTTTCAACCACTTATTAATGGTGCTTTGGAATTTGATGTTGACCAAATGATGTGGAGTGGAGGGAAAAGGAGGTGGCATCCTACTTGGAGCCACATCATCCCTCCCTCTCTTCTCTCTATTTATTTGAGCCTCTTGTTTGTTTTGGGGATTGGAAGTTTTCTTTTTTTTAGTCTTTTGTATTTTGGAGAGGAGAGGATTTGGAAAGAGTTTGTGGATTTTTGGAGCTTGTTGATACTTGTGGGAATTTTGTGGGAGCTTGTGGATGCTTGCTTGATCTTTGGAGGGATTTGAGACTTCATACTTGGAACAAGCTCTACCATGGAAAGGTAGGAGCTTCACCTTTGTTGTATTATGTTTTCTTCTTTTTGTTATATGAATGAGTACATATGTTGTGTTGAATTTTGTTGTTGCAATGCTTGTTGGGAATGGGTAGAATGCCTAAGTTGGGAGTGGGAGGAGACTATGGGGAGTTTAATTGAGGGAGGCATAAGAGATCATGTTCTTGAGGAGGGAGTTTGGGTTGGGTGCCCACCTTGTAAGAGAAATGCTTACATTTTATTCTTGTTTTACTTTGAGGGAGCCATAAGAGTTGAGGGACGCATAAGAGTGAATGGAGGGATAATGGGTACTTGAGGGAGGCGAGGAAGAGTTGTTACGGGTATTGTGTTTTGCATTGGAGGCTTTTAGGTGGCACCCATTCCCATTGGGAGGCATAAGTGGCCTCCCCATATGTCTTACTCTTGTGGCTTTCTTGGTAAGCCTTGTGACTTGTTGTTGTGATTGTTTTCCCTCTTGTTGTGTTGTTGATTTTGTTTTGAAGGATTATGGAATGAATGTGAAATTTTATGTTGAGTTATGTGGAAGCTAGTAGTTGCCATGAGTTGGATTTTTCTCCCATTGTGATGTGGTTGGGGCTCGGGGCCAATGGAGAGGATGGCTTCTCTTCTCCATTGGGTATTTTGGTTGGGAGGAGAGCATTGCCTCTCCCCTTATTTTGTTGTGAATCAAGCAAAATATGGAGGAGCCACCTTGTTGATCTTTGGAGCATTGGAATCTTGTTGATGACAATGTGAAACCACCATGTATTTTACCCACCTTGAGTGGAGGAAAAATGTAATATTGCTTTGTATTTTAGCTTCCATTATTGTAAATTTGTTTCCACATGAAGTAGAAAGTGTTGTAACAAAATTTTGAAGGAAAGTTGTTTTTGAACTTCATTAGTAAGCTTGTAATGGGGATGGAATCAAAATTTGAAAGGAAGACAATCTATTTATTCTCCTTCTTACTTGGCTTGAAACCTCGTATGAATAAGTTGATCTTGTTGAAATGCTAGTAGTTCTTGCTTTAAAATTTAATGGAAAGATTGTTGAAAACCTCTTGAGGAAAGTTGAGAATTTTCTTTCTTTTTTTTTTAAAAAAATATACATATATTACATCCCATTTTGTTACTCAAAGAAGATGGATTGAAAAGTGGAAATATTAGTGCAATCTCTCTTCTTGTAAAATAAATAAAAATATTTTATAATTATTTGGTTGCATACATAGTATAAAATCCCTTCCTTTGCATACTTAGCATTAATCCATTCCTATATAATCCACATGAAAGAAAATATAGAAAAGTGGAAAAACTAAAATAATATATTATAAACAATAAAGTATTCATTACTACTAAAATAGATACAAATATACCAACTTCAATATTTTAAAAATATATATATATAAAACATTGGAATAGTATTTAATGGGCATACGGGGCTTGGACTTTGGTTACTTGTACATCCAATGACTATTTCATTCATTAGCAAAGAAAAAGCGTTGGGAAGTATGGTAATCGAAAAACAAAATTTATTATGTACAATTGCTGATATGTACGAGGCATTTACTGATTTTTTTAGCACTTTTTTTTTGGAAAAGTAAATTGTCCTCCATGAATATCCTATAAGAAACAGATCCACCTCTCGAGATACTCTCTTCCGCGAGCTACCTCATTGGGCGGTAAGGTCTCAATAGAAGATCTTGTAATAAATTTCACGGTCTTCTAGTGCACCCGATTGTCCCTTAATCGATTTGGACAAAATATATCTTGAAGGCGAGAACTCGAATTAGAAGATGCATTCAATCTTGAACAAATAACAACATAGTTGGACAAACCGCTTGTTCTAAGCGCTCAACGAGGTTTTTTCCTTCCTGCTTTGTGATTGTCCCACGTGCACATGTAGCTCGCACCTTCTACCTCCTTTCGACATGCGCGCTAGGGCCGAAGGAAACAAGTTAGCCGGCTTTCCCATTAATCTATAGCTTCAATCGTAACCACCTCACCCTTTCCACGCGATGCAGGTGAATTAAACAGTGTTTACACATGCTACAGTCAAGTCGGTCGAGCTTCACCTCCAACCACCACATTTATCCGCAGTGACTAGGACAAACTTAAAAACGGAGGATGATGTGAAGTCATTGATTTGAAAAATCTAAGTGATTAAATGAAAGTTGTGACCAGGGATGTGTTGCTTGCACGCAAGGAGAAGAGCCTTAAATTTTGATAGGTGGTTGTGGCCATGCATTAATGATTTTTTTCCCAACGTTGAATATATGCCCCCGCATTTGCTTAGGCCACGTCGAGTTGTTTAAGATGTTGAGTGGTAAGGGATTGGGTGGTGGTGGTATATAAAATGCCCGCCGAGTTGGCTCGGTGTCATGTGGAATGCCAAAATTACATTGGCTTGGTTGAAAATGTATAATGTGGTTCAATGGAGAGTTAGTTGAAATCTCATAATTTCGTTGACTTGCTATCAATCATCTTTTATATACGTATAGTATAACTTTTCAACCCAATAATCAACTATTATCTTTCTAGTAATTGACCACTAATCTTGAAAAGCCTCTTTTAAAAGAATTTTGTATTGCAAAAATCATATTTCTCTCAACTTGTTATTGTTTTAAATTTATATAGTTTTATTTACTTATACCTATAATACATCCTTGCAAAATAATGTAGTATCAGGGCTAAACTTAGAACTTGGAGCTAACTATAAAGAGTCAAAAAATGTTAGTCACAAAAAGGTCAAAAAAAAGTTTGATAGCTTAGTAGTAAAGAACCCTAACATGCAAATACGAGGCCTTATGTTTGATTCCTAGCTGGTCCATGCATAATATCAAAGCACTAACATTTAAATAGGAGGTTATCGGTTTGAGTAATAACTAGTCCAACATTAGACTAATCAACTCGAAAGACGACCCTTCTTAACTTTAGTGAAACGTCGAATGGGATAAATTTAAATATCTTTGACCTGGAAGCATTATCGTGAATTTTGTAGTTTCGAGCCTGTATGCGGGCACACCCTTAAAAAAAAAAATTAGTCACATTTTTGGGTTATATGTTTTTGGAAGCAAGTCCTTGAGCGTCGTCGTCATCGTCTTTGCAACGTTCAATAGAAACGTGGAAAACATCGTGGACATGAGACAAGATAGGTGGCAAGGCTATATGGTATGCTAAGAGAACAATCCACTCCAAGATCTCAAATGGGCCCACAAATCTAGGAGCTATCTTATAGCGTTTTTGTAATGGATAGGGCTCTTATGAGGCGTGACATGAAGAAACACCATCGTGTTAACCTCAAAAATGTTGTTTGTCCTCCTTTAATCTCCATACCTATTCTACCTATCCTGAGCCTCCTGCAATCTCTTCCTAATGAAGATAACCTGGTGCTCCATGTCCTCTAACATTGCTAGCACAAGAGATACCCTATCCTCTAACCTATCCAAACTCAATGGTGTCCTTCACTCCCTACCATATAGTGTGTGAAATGGTTCCATGCTGATGGAACTCTTAAAATTGTTGTTGTAAACAAAATCAACCAAGTATAAATATTCCTCCCATCTTGACTAATTATCTAAGGTGTACATCTGAAGCATGTCCTCTAAAATATGATCCACCCACTCTATCTGACGATTTGTCTCAATGTGATAGGTTAAACTAAAATTAATTCTTGTACCTATAGCATGTTGCATGATAGTCCAAAAATGTGAGGTGTATAAAGGATCGTGGTCACAAATAATCTTCCATGGAATCCCATGAAGTCTGACTATCTCATCCAAGTACACTCGCGCGAACGTACTATTTATATACTTGGTCTTCACTAGAAAAACATGATCCACTTTTGTTAATTTATCAACCACTACCACAATCACGTCATGGTGATATCTTGAAATCGGTAACCCAAAAATGAAATCCATGGAAATGGTGTCGCACTTCCATTCGATATGACATTCGGATAAATTGCAAATTTTGTTTCATTTAACAAAATGTGATAAAACTTATACCATCCCAAGCGTGGACAAATTTTATACACATTAAAAAAAAAAAAAAATTGATATTTTTGCTATAGTTATGGCGGGAAAATGGAAAGCGCTCCATTTTCTAAATCTTTTAGACCACTTTCACGGAAAAAAATCATTAAAAAAAAAAATTCTTGAAAGAAAAAAAAATTTCATCCCAAGATAGACAACTACATCTAACTTTTCACCAAAGGAAAAAAAAACAAGATTTGGTCATCCAAATCATGGGCAAACAGTACAATCTTATAGTTTTTTTCAAAAACAAAAACCAAGTCATCTAATTTTAAGTGTTTAATATAGCTAAACTTGTCCACTTTTAAAAAAAATATTATTTTAGAAACTAGATTCCGGATGCTATGATTCATATTCATATAAATGTTTCTAATTTTGAGTGTGTGTATTGCTAATAATCCCTACAAGTTACGATTTTACTAGTTTTTGCAATATGGCGTCCACTTATGACCCCTTTATTGTCCACCGGCTTAGTGCACTTACTCTAATCTAGTCGATTTTAGAAATAAATACATCAACACTTGAACATAAAAGAGAGCTTGACCTCATAGGCATGATTTTTCGAATATTGTCTTATAACACATGATATATGGATGCGTACACTTGAAAATGTTATGTTTTTCTAAAAACACGAGTTTATTCATGGATTACATAGTCCAAACCTTAGGGTTAGATATCAAAGCTAAAGAGTGGGTGGCTTCCAAGCCAAAGAAAACAAAAATTGCTCATGTTATAACATGCTAGATTTATAATGCACGCAAGTTTTGTTTTTCTTAGTGAAAAAATAAAATTTACATAGTAAAAAATGCAATCGCATTATAAGTTTCATAACACGAGCGTGTTATAATGTGACCAAACCATAATGCACTCATGTTATATGGAAAATGGTCGAAAAATGGATTTTGGCCACTTGTTGGTCCCCCATCTCCATGCACATTCCAATTACACTCTTATAACTTCAATATCACTATTCTATTTGATTCTCTAAGCTTTAATTATTTCCTTAATGCACTATAGAACATACATCTATTTATAAACTTTTTGAATTTAAACTATGACTATATTTGCATGAAACGAAAGAAAAAATAGACGGAAATTGGATGAAAAGAAGTAAAACAATAATACAAATAAGGATAAGGGATTAAGGATCCAAAAAGGGAAATGAAGCCATTTTGTTGGAATGTGCACATTTTCATATAGGTCAAAATGTGTAAAGGTCTCATAAATAGTCAAAGCTCTAGAAAAAACAAAGAAACATGGGATAAGATATAAAATTATTAAAAAGAGGTAAAATATGGTTCAAATGTCATAGGAAAAAATAAAAAATATTGAAAAGAAGGGAAACCATTAATGACAGTCGATAAGGGGTTGAACAAACTAAACATAACAACAAAATACATGCCTATAAGAGCTTAACTTAGACACATAGTCAATAAACATAGATAAATGCACTAATACCGAAATAAAATTAATAAATCTTGTAAAAATATTAGTTGTCTATATAATGCTCCACTTTTGTCAAGTTCTCTCTCTCTATGTATGTGTATTTAAATATCTGTGTGTGTGTGTGTGTGTGTGTGTGTGTGTGTAAATTCGTATCAAAGTGAGATAAAAAAGCTTACCTAGGATAAATTGAAGAATATTTGGCGATTCGAACTTATAAGGGTTTCTTAGATTCAATATCTATATTATTGTTATATAAAATTCAAAAGAAAGCAAAGGGTATAAATTAAATCTTCTTGTCCATCTCCATTGACCTATGGTAAACAAAGAGTATACGCTTCTCATAATCTTGTGTTGAATACCCTATGCTCATGTGTTTATATTTGTTCTCCATCAAACATATGTAATATAGATCAAGTAAAAATGTGGCATATATATATATATATATATATATATATATATATATATATATATATCGGTAGTATAAAAAAGCGGCATCCTCGATAATAGGATAAAGAGTGTTGAATTATTTTTCCATATATTGGTTGGCCTCTTAAGATTTTTCGAGGACTTCTAATTCTTCATGATCTTTTCCATATTGGATGTGAAATTTATTGTGTGGAGACTTAACGTGTATTCATTGTCTAATTTTTCCCACATGATTGATTGTCACATGTTTGGTAAGTTAAATATGGTGTCTAGTTCATACCTGCACTGGAAGTGTCATATAACAAAAACAAAGGCTTGCAAACAACGATTGATTAGACATGATTACTTGCTTTCAAAAAGATAAGACAAGATATGTGGAAGATATAAAATAGAAATTTTTAAACAGAGAGATCGATGTCGATCCTACTGGATCGGTTTCAATCTAAACGATCGATATTGATTGCTGATAAAACTATTTTTGATCCAAATACTTTGAAACATATACTTATATCACCAAAACAACATCTAAATGTGACATGGATTATAAAAACTTAATAAGGATTACATACCTTTGAAACTTGATGAAGTTGATCGATGAGATGTGTAGGAATATTTCTCCAAAGGGAATTCTAGATAACAAGAGATTTTTTTATTCGACATTCTTTCAATGCAAGAAGGCTGGGAATCGGATGTCAATGTTGATTGCGGGGGTAGTGCTGAGTCAAAATTAGGCTTGAAAAAATGTTGTTGGGAATTGAAAGTTTAGGAAAATCATAATCCTTGAGAATATTCCAAGACTTTTTTATATAAGATCGTTATCATTGTAACGAATCATCGTCGATATGCATAAATCATTTTTTTATTGCGGGATCAATTCAACATCTTCCCTTTTATGGAGTTATTGGTTCTCAAATGGGTTTTGTGTTGTTTTAAGTTTGTGGGAGGCTTTTTTAGGTTGTTTTGATTGTTTTAGTTTGTTTGATTTAATTTAATTTTTATTGATTTTGTTTCATTTGTGCTTGCAAGTGGTTATGGGTGTAAAATGGTAAATGTAACTCGGTATAATAGTTAAAATAAATGTGTGAGCCTATGAAGGAGTGTCCTAGAATGTGTATGCACCTTTTTGAATTAGGGTATACTAATACTAGTGTCCGCACCTATTTACCACTCTAGTATTATTTTCTTAATACGCTTTTCTATAGAAATAGAGTTCAAAGATATTAAAAAAATGTTACCAATTACCTTTTTGTTAAGCTTTAATCACTTCTGAATAATTATTCAATTGACTAAGATGTGAAATAATCTCATTTGTCTTAAAAAGCATACTCAATCCTAATTTTCCACCATCTCGTTACTTATTGGGTAAAAATATCCAAAATGAGATTTCCTTATTGAACAAGAGATTATAATTTAATTTTATGACCATGCTCCTTTTGAAATTATAAGGTATTTTTTTATAAATAAGGGTTCGGATGTTTATGTTTTACGCTAAAAACACTTCCTCTCCTTTGGCCCACCTCTATAACCTACCCCTAATACCTAATTTAAACTATTAATAAATTAGATCCTTTCACCATTAATTTCTATCGGTATATTGATTTTTATTTTATCAAATTGAATTAGCTCAAAATGAACTCATGTGATAGGATATTTCCTAACTAATGAACTCCCGTGTCGATTGAAACATTGAAAAACAAAGACAATACAAAGAACAATTAAAAGTCAAAGAGAGAAAAACAAGGTCAAGAATGATAAGGAAATATTGAAGACGCTAATAACAAAAAAAGGAATGGGGATTCAAGTAAGTAAACTTGTGGTATATTACATTCATTCGTAGGATACTAAATAATACTCTATTTCACGTTCTAATTTTTAATATTCTATTGTAAATAACTCCTCCCAATAGACCATTCCTATTATAAATCCCCTTATATTACCGGATGTTACATATACATGTATTTTTGGTGAAATTTTAAATACCCCTTATTATTTGTATATCTTTCATGTTGAAATTGTTCTTTGAGTTTTAAAACATTTGGTTAATGTTGAGATGTATTGAGCTTTCAAAATGATGAAGAAGTCAAATTTATACCAAAAATAAAAATTTGTGTGAATTCTAAGTTTCACTTATTGGTGACATTTATTAAACATTAGCTTACGAAAGTCATAAATTGTTTTGAACCTTGGACAAGAATAAAAATATCAAGAGCTTCAAGATACGTTGAACACTGATTTTGGACTATGTGTCTATGATCAATGTGTAAAGCGTACTAGAGTTTATTAACATTTTACACACCAATACAAAGATCAAAACCTCACAGAGTGTAATACGT
This sequence comes from Taxus wallichiana var. yunnanensis, assembly GCA_018340775.1. Classification (NCBI taxonomy): domain Eukaryota; kingdom Viridiplantae; phylum Streptophyta; class Pinopsida; order Cupressales; family Taxaceae; genus Taxus; species Taxus wallichiana. The sequence goes on from CM031239.1 coordinate 911,083,784, forward strand.
CAATATTTGAAAAGTGTCCATAATTGGTCTTCGATAGTGTTTGACCCTTGTATGAGGATCAAAATTTCAAGGCTATGTGGTGCATGGTTTCACTAATCAATGACAGGTGATGTCCATTGGCATAATGGAGAACCAAAGAGTTTTTAGTGGAGACCAAGTTCTAAAATTTTTAAAGACACAACTACACCAATTGATGCCCCTTCACCGCTTATTACATGCCATTATATTGGCTACAAGATTTACATTAATAGAAGCCTCTTTATGAACATACATGATAGGATAATTTGTAGAATGTGAAGCCCCCATGGAAAAAGATGAGTTGAAATTCAAATAACATAACAAACATATGGAAACAAGAGCCTATTTTTACCCATAATAAATAAACTAGAACGAAAATAATTGTTTCTAGTGTCATAACAAAATTAGGTGTCTACAATATCATTATCACTATTCAAAAGTTGATCACTTGTAGAGGTTATATTAAAATCTACAAAAATAATGGCATAAATTACCCGGTGTTAGTTTATAGTAGTATTTTCAATATGTAGGATGCACCTTCAAATATGAAATATACATATACCTTACTTATGCATTTTTTTTTTTTTGAGTAGTGCACTCATTTGGGCACTATACAACATAGATTGTTGGCATCGCTGCTCATGCTTTGGAGGAAGCATGTAGCAGAATTACAAATACAATTAAGCATACAATTAAATTAGTGATCACCTTAAGCTGCTATGATTCATGAGGAAAATCCGTCATTGAAATACTTACAACAACACCAATACTTCCTAATACGTATCAAAAAAACACACCTACTTCCCCACAAATGAAATTCATAAGAACTAATCTTCTCTAATTTGAATTTTGATAAACGTTTCTACAACATGGTGAAGTAAAATGCACAACAGACCATTGAAGACAATACCTTTGATTTTGTAATTATTGTTTTCTTAAATGAAATTGCTTATTTGTGGTGTAATGTTTTGTTATATAAATATTATAATCGATATTAGTGAACAAATCATCACAAATATTGGAGAGCAAGGAAGACTGGGTCAAGCATGCATCCATTTTGTTTTTACATCTGTTATGACTATTATTTTTCAAAAAGGCAGACAGCCGCAAATAAGGGTTTTCATTACGAGTTGATTTATTTGAATAGCATCCATCATGACCTAGAAAAGGTCAACTAACATATTTTCCCGCGTCAAATTCTTGTTATTCAATTCAAATATTTCACATATTAATAGTATTAAAACGCGTTACAAATTTCAACATTGAATCATTCATTCTGCACGGCATCCCTCTATAAATATTTCCTTCATTTCTTTCATTCTTCATCTTCATATCCATCCCCACCTGCTAAACAGTATTACATTTCACCTTATCTTTCTCAGCCAGCTATCTTTTTGTTGAGTTATTCAATTGTATCCTGAACAGATTAATTGTCGAAGGCATCTCTGAAGAAGTTAAAATGGCAACAGCAATGTTTATCAAAATCGTTACGGTGCTGCTTGTTCTCAACGTTATATTTGTCGTCAATGTCTCTGCTCGACATAACTTTAAGGAATATGTAAATACAAATGCAGCTAGTGAAAGTCTGTATTCAATTGCGGAGATGTTGGCGCATTGTATTAACTGTGGAACCCATATTTCAAATTCTAACTGCTGCCGAAAATAAGATAAGTCTGCATATTGTTCATGCTGATAATTATCCAAAATGAAACAAAGAGGGGAACACACTTGCTAAAAAATGAAGAGACAATGCATAGCATTGAATGACTACAAAAGAATTGAGGTTTAACCAACCTTCGTATGGTGGGAGATCGAAAAGTGTCGATCTGGTGATGCTCGGCTCCCTCGTGATCCGCAAACAGGGAATTTTTTATTTTTATTTTTCATGAACAGATAAATTTTAATATACAATTCAGATTATCATATATATTTGTTTATATTGGACCTTGTGGATGGCTGAATTAAACATTTTATGTCGGCTTCTTCCATTTAATGTTAACATTGTTAATCCTTCTTAGGCTCGCATGCCACCTTCCTCACTTTTTCCCAAATACGTCATGATAATCAATGAAAATTAAGCACTATATAATTGACCCTATATTAACAACATTGTTGATCCGTTAAATTTATTTTTATTCTAATACTAGTAAGGGAGGAATGATGACTTCAACATGACAGAGTTAGCGATCTCCAAAATCGTTCACCACTTTATGTATTGGATAGCTACCAAAAGAGCAGTTTGCTTGTGCATCCGTAATACATTTTGGTTTTGTGACCCAAATTACAACCGTCACTCACACTCAATAATATGACACACTTGGGATAATTTCCATCAAAGAACTGCAAAGTTTTTAAAAGGCTAGATCGTGCCATGTTATCGACACAGCATTTTTTTGTTTGTCAATTGTTTCCAATTGCCAATGGAATTATTGTCCCATATGGTTCTGTCCAATAATTTTTCAATGTGCTTTCAATAGAATGGAATTTTCATCGACATACAATTGATTACACCACATAGTTTTGTCTCAATATCGCTCTTCTTTAGCATGGACCCACATTATACCATATCAAGCCAGAATGGAGCTTAGTGGCAATGCCAACTAGATAAGTAGGTTAGATAGAGTAGTGGAGGAGTGACATCAAGTAGGTGACATGCTTCTTTTGCACATTTTAGCACTAACTAGCATTCATTCAACACAAAGCCTACTTTGCCACCACCTTTGAGTTGAGTCGTTCATTAACTACTCTAGGAAAGCACCCTTTCATGATCCCTTGTAATCACAAGGGGATAATATCATAAATGCCTCTAAATCACATATGATTGCAATGTTAGGGGTAAGCAGATCAAAGTCAAGGTTTACTAGATCAAAGTGGGAGATGGAGTTTCCAAACAATTATTCTAATGCACGAAATCCAAGCACTAGGACTACAAAATCAAGGCCACTCAAGAGAAGGCAATTAGAATCTTACTAAAGAAATGGATGTAGTAAATGCCTTCTTCCACCATTATCAATAGGTTTTAAAGCTCAAGAACCTTTTCCAAACTGATAAGAAACACTTGATCAATGCATTTTCATTGTCCCTTGCAAGATTTTTCAAGCACAAAGGGTATCATGTGACCGAATGCTTTTGAGTGAATATCTTTATGAGGTGGTTTCCCACATGGATAACGGTAAATCCTCTTAGCTGGGATGGTCTAGCTTATGAATATTATAAAACCTTTTGGGCTGTTGTAAGAAGAGACCTATTCCAAGTTTATCTTATAGATTTTAACTCCGATTTTCTTGGGTGGTTTATTAACCACAATCATATAAAAATCATTCCCAAGATAGTTGACCCAAAGCTTATCTACAAATAGAGGCCAGTCACTTTATTAAATGTCTTTTATAAAATAATTTCCAAGGCCTTAACAATACGTATCCGAAACGTGATGCCTATAACTATTAGTCTATAAAAAATAAGGTTTATTCAAAGGAAATATATCCTAAACAATAGTATTTCTCTTTGGGAAGGTGTGGACTATGCTTGTTGGTCTCAATAGAAATCCTTATTTATGAAAATCTATTCTTTGAAATCCTTTGACATGATAAAATGGCACTTAATTCCGGAAATGCTTAAACCACTTAGTTTTAGGTCATCATTTATCCACTCATTGTCGATGTTGTTTTCTAATGCTTCGTCTTATCTCTTTGTTATTGGTATCATCTCATAATAGATTTTCCTCTTTCATTCAATTAGATAGTTCTTTCCTCTTGTACATGTGTTGTATGATTTAGCCACTAAAGGATTTACCTATCTCCTAGCCAATGCCTCTAAGAAATGGGTGGTGAAGGGAATATCTCTTCTAGGATTTCCTCCCACACATATCGCTAATGGCCACTCTGCTAATGAGTTGTTTCTCATCTTGTGAGAAGATAAGAATAAGTACATGTTTTAAGTTATGCATTGCCTTGACTTTTATTTCTTAACTTCTAGCTTGAACATTCAATGGAAGTATACCCAATGTAACATAAAATCCTTTCTACCTCCACCTCTATAGTTGGATGTGTTTGAATGGATTAATTAGATTCGATGTGGAAAAATATTATGATTTATAGGAATTCCTTTTTTATATCAAGATACCTTCCCTTTCCTTTAGAAATGTGTAATTGATGGAATGGAGAAAAGGCTCTCCAATTGGATCACAAAATCACTTTTTATGGCTATTAAGTTTCACATTTTCTGCCAAGTCCTTGCTTCCATGAATGTTTATTACTCATCTTCTTGGGATCCAATACTCTTAGAAAAAAATTGAGAAATTGTTGAAAGAATTATTACAAGATAGTTTGAAGCTTGAAAAATATTTTCATATAAATTATGGTGAATTTGTTTTCTGCATTATGAGTTTAGTGGCCTAGGATTGTTGGACATTGGGTGTCAAGGAAATTCCCTTCAAAACAAATGGATGATTCATGATATTGAAGGGAATGAAGTTTGAAAAATCCTTCTGCGTAATTGTAACTTAGAAGGCATATGACTTGGAAAGGGTCACGATATCAGAACCTAATCATTATCCAAGATCCAATATAACTAGTTTTCTCATTCATTATTGAAAGCATTTGGATGTATTGGGAAAAATTAAGCATTATGTTTTTCTAGAATGAATATGAGCTCAAAAATGAGCTTTCCATGAATGATCACTTGGTATAGTGATGCCCAATTATTTGTAAAATTCCCATTTTAAGACTTTAGAAAAAAGGGGAAAAAATTGCATAAAGTTCTCTCATCTAAATTAACATAAGTTAGAACACGATTTGAAAGCCAATCTATCTCATAACGAGAAAACCATATGCAGCTGTAAATGACTCGGTGAACACCAATCTCTCACTTCATGACTCGGCATCATACGATATCTCACGTCAATTGTATAATGTGTATACTATCTATACTTGGTTTTCTTTACCCTTTTAGAGGTATCAAGTATTCTTTTTAAGAGGCCTATCTAAATATTTGTTACCGATACTCATTTGAAAAACTTGCTTCTTAAACTAGGTGACATAAGACAATGCAACCATTAGCTTGCGATACTTTGGCCAAAGATTTTAAACATACTATTAATGTATATATTCCTAGATGACATACTAGTCAAATAGAATAAGCCCTTCACCCAACTTTATCTGTTATATATAATGGTCTTCACTGACTTCTGTCAGTCCACTCGTTCAAGGTTTAACACTAGACAAGGTTAGCAACATGGAAAGTGTGGAGGAATTCTTACAGTGACTAAGGGTACTTAGAAAAACTCAATCAACTTATGTCGATTCGGCATGTCTATTTATTCTAAGTCAACATGAGTTACCCCAGACACTAGATCATGCACCTATCTTTACCTAGGGAAGAACTATGATAAAATTAGAGTTTATGTTAGTCTAGTTGAACAAACTCTAAATGGTGTTTAAACATTTCAACTGCAACATAGTATCCTTGTGAAGGCCCTTGTCATCGCGAAGGTACCATGGCTGCAATTGGCATGTGCCAACATCCAACTGTGTTTTCCTCATTTGGATGAACATACCTTAACTAGGAAGTTATATCTTATTAATTTCTTCATAACCGATTAATGACATCAACCCTACTAAACAACTAGGTTCATTAATTGTTAAGCTTCGAGTTAAAATTGCATTAGATGAAGTTATGAAGATAAATCTGCTTTCATCCAATGCACATGCTATGATTTGAACTATTAACATCCTCGTTCCAATTTTATATTTAAGGCCTAGTACCCATGGAAGTTTCATTTATTCTCTCACTTAATACAACCCTAGCTTATATATGTTTTGAGAAGGTCCTTTTTCATATTAGACTTCATTGAAATGAAGTGTAATTCCCTTTTAATCATCTTTTCCCACATTCCTATTTTCTAAATGAGAAATCAAACATTCTCTAACTACAAACAATAATAAGGATTACTGTTATCCAAAATTCACCCCCAAGGTAATTTTGATAACATGCATCAAATTCTTTAGTCCCAAGAAATTATATTGATTCAGGGTGAAAATTTATGTTTCTAGGGTCCCCTCAGATTTTTTCTAACTCCCCTGTCCAAGTAGAAGAGAGCAAGTTCTGAGAAAATGTAAAAAATTGCAAAAACAAGCTCGGGCCAGGAAAAATCATGAAAAATGGCTAAGTCCTAGTCCAGGCGGTCCTTGGGACAGTTGGGACATCTGGGTGTGAACCGGCCGAAAGGCCGCCAGGTGGTCTGCGTAGCATTTGGGACATCTGGGACAAAGGGACGCGCGGGATGTGGAAATCCGAACTGGCCGAAAAGTTGAAAAAAATTGACTAACTGTTGAAGCAGTGATGCAGGACATCTAGGCAAAAAGTACGCGAACCGGACGGATCAGCCGAAATGAGTCAAGGCAGCCCGGAGCAGTTGGGACGAAGGTACACGAAATCACGCGAACCGTGGATCAGGCGAAAATGAGAACTTTCATCCCGGACACGCGGGACAAAAGTCACGCGAATCGGCCGAACCGGGCAAATCGGGAAAATTTGTCTGGATGGTCCAAAATAAAATGGGACATCGGGTCGTGAGTATGCGAACCGGCCGGTTCGGCCAAAATATGGAACTTCAAAGACCTTTGGGACAAATGGGACAAAGGGACGCGTGGGACACGAAAAGCCGAAGCGGCCGAAGGCAGAGGAGAAAAGTCAACATTTGACCCATGGAACTTCAAACGGCCATAAATTTTGACTCCGAGCTCCGATTTTAAATAAGAGAAACATATTCAGCTCGATCGATTGATGCTCATTCCCGTCGAATGACAAAACGCCTGCGGACCCAAAATAGCTGCCCGCACTCGAGAAGGCCATAACTTTTGTATTTCTCAACGAAATCGCATAAAATTGGTACCGTTGGAATCATGGTTCCAAGAACGATGCATAGAAATCAAGAAATTACAGATTTGATCAGAAATTGATTGATTTTTTTAAGAAAACGTGGCAAGGTTCGAAGCAGTGTTTTATTTGGTAGGCTGGGAGTGCAATTAAGAGGCATGGTCATCATTCTTTCTCTGCTGCAGCACGTGGGACAGTATGGGGAGCCTTTTTCAAGTAATGGATAACCATTTCACTCAATTTAATGCCTCTTATAGGGGTTGAAGGACAGATTTCGGGATTTCCATTTTCCCTTCTCTTTTCCTTCTCATTTTTCTATAAATTGGAGTGATGGGCTCATTGTAAAGGGGAGTTTTGGGTAGCAAAAGCACTGCCAAAATTGCTTTGTGAAGCCATTGTGTTGCAGGCCCTTGTAGTGGACTCCTTGCATGGTGATCCAGGCCCCTATCTTTTAATAGAGTGACTAATGCATACCAGAAGCAATAAAATACAAGTTTGTGGATATATCTTCCCTCTTTGTGTTTTCTTGCATTCTTCTTGCCCCTTTTATCTTTCTACAAGAATATTGTGTCTATTATTATGTTCTTGTAGGAATTCATTATCATTGTGTGTGCTTGGAATATTGTTGTGAATGCATTTTGCTAGATTATGGAGAACTGTCATCACCTCTTCTAGTGTGCACTTTGCCTCTGTATTTCACACATTTGGAGACTACTCTCACATCCTCCTTTTCTAGTGTATCACGCTTTAGTGTAGGCTTTCATTTTAAGCATTCTCTTTCCTGGTCCCTTGGAAATTTAGATTAGAATAGTTAGCTTATCCCGCATTAGAGTAGATTGTGGCGGGTAGTTTAGGAGCAAGAACCACTTTCTGGGAGGTCTATCTCAAGTAGCAAGTTCCACAACTTGGAGATAGTACCCATGTTATCCAATTACACCGTGAGTTCAAGTATATGCACGGGGTGCTGTGATTCGGTGATAACTGATTCATATCAAAAAGGTCTTAAATTAGGACTATGATTCATTTCAAGGGAATTGTCTTGCATTTACCTTATCAAGGGTTAAATTCTATTATAAACCCATTTTACATTATAAACTATTATCAATGTTTATTTCTCATAAAAACATTTGATTTAAATATAGTCATAGAGATATAGTTGAGTTTCAATGTAAGAAATTCAACTTTATAAGTTACATCCTCACTAGAGAGGGTAATACATCTAACACCTCGGACTTACTTTATTCCATTCCACACCATAAAAATATGCTCTTGTTTGTGAAATAGAGTGAAATTCATTATTTCCACTCATTGCATGCCAAAAGGAATTACATCAAGTACAAACAAATTTCACACATCTTTCATTCAACAAGGAGGAAATTATACATTTACATGTCCAAATGCTTCAGATATTACTAATATCAAACAACACTATTTCAATCAATTTCAGATACAACTTTATTTTCCATCAAATAAATTTCAATAATGAACCATATTTCATCATAAAAGTATCATGTCTCTTTTATAAACAAATTATAACTTCCTAAATATATTTCTCCTTTCATCACTTACGAAGTTCATCTGTAAAATTACTAGCATGGGTGAGTTCATTAAACAAAGCATGATAAGCAGTAATTCATTAAAAATATGTGACTTTAACTAACTATTTCATAAAAATAGCTATGTTGTTATGAAATAGTCCTGAAGCAATTCAAAAAGACATAACAAAAAGGAGTTACAATTCTCAAACAAAATAAAGAGAGAAAGAGTTATACAACAAATCGAAAGTAAGGTTAGGTCATGCAATATAACTACTTCATCCATCCATACTATTGTCTTTTATCAAAAGAATTTAAATAGTAATTCGATACGTAATATTTCAAGAAAATTTCACTACTACTTTCATATATTTATTTTCATGATCACTCATTCGATTAGATCCATTTAACATAAAAAGGTAACTATCCTAACTAGCTTTTAGGCATAGTTTAGAAATAGATCACTTACAACCATATTCCATCTCAATATTTCCTTACGCTATATCCATCCTAAAATTTGAGTTGCCAACAATTGAACTTAAATATCATAAGAAATAATTTAAAATAACCAAATCATCATAACATTTAAATGTCTCGTTTTAGAGTATCCTAATACTCAAACTCAAAACTAGGAACCAAATCAAGTTAATAACCAAACAAGATAAATCAGACTACTTAAAAATGTAATATTACTTCCAACAAGAAAAAGAGTTATACTCCAATCTCAAAAAGAAGCACCATTGAAATAATTACCTCAAGTAGTTAAATGTTTAAGTTTTTACTCTATACTAACTTATTAAACCATTCAAATACTTCCATCCTAACACATTATTCCATCAAATTGATTTCAACTTCAGATATACTTCCTAATAACATTACGTAATCATTCTTACTAGACAACAAAAAGTTACATAATGAAACAAACCAAAGAGAGACAACATCTTCAGCAAGTGCAAAGATGAAAGAAGAATAAAGGAAGAAAAGGGAGAAACATCACAACCCCTCAACTCTTGTATGATTAAAGGTGAACCTAAAGAAACTAATAACCTATATTGAGAAGGTCATTATCTAGTGTCTCAAACCAAAATCCCAAATGGAGATGTAATTTGGGTTTGAATTGAATGAACAACAATCAAGAGACACTAAACATAGCCTTTATTTCCACAATATAACAAATAAAACATTACTCAAAAGATTTAAAGACGGAAGGAATAATTTTAATAGATGGTGAAGTGTAAACAATGATCCTAACTCATATTCGTAAAGGAGATGAAGCAATCAAAATGATTTAACCTAACAAAAGTCATCGTTCTATTTTCATGAAAAATACATTTCCTAAGCTCTATAAGAATTGAAACGAAATTTTAATGGCCGAAGGTCTAAGAAAAAGGATAACACAATACATCAAAATAATATCGATAGAATTATCAAGAATTTCAAGTTGATTACAACAACCGAAAAACAATAAACCAATACCCAAGGGATTTTTCCCTTTTTAGCACATATTGCCATAATTTCATAGGTTACCCAATGACCCAATAGGGTAGAAAATTAAATATCCTTTCCCTTACGAGATTCCAAAAATTAGGCTTCGTGAAAATAACAAATCAATTCTAGAGAATATAAGAAGTATAATTTTGAGGGACTTTTAAAAATAATAATCAAAAGAAATTAAACAAGTACATGAAGACGTTTAACCAATTGCAAAAGAAATCCAACAACAATTTATCTTTCCTTAGTAATCATAGGGCCCAAGTCTGCAACCGAAATAATATAAAGAAAAACCCAGATTTACAAGCATAGAAAATGATAAGAAAATAGGAACGTTCACCAATTCAATTCCTTCCAACTGTACAAAAAGAATATGAATAAGTAGGAATCACATAATGTTATATTTCCTTAAGAATCATGAAGATTCAATCAAAATTCAAGTATTCACAATAGTTTAATAACTACGATTTCCCAACAGAGAGGAAACAAGACCATTCTAGAACAAGATCCAAAGATTAAAGCAAACAAAGCTACCTACAAGATTTAAGTAGTTCAATAAAGATCACAATTTTTTTTTGACTTGATCTCAAGCCCATGCAGAAGGATTAAATCATAACCCAACTATCAAATCAAGAAAATCAAAAACCCATATCACACTTTCCATCATTCAAATAGAACCGAAAAAGCATTCCCAATAAACAACACAAAAACCTCAAGCAGGGAAATCTTATTAGCAGAATGAAAACCAGCCTATTCCAAAGAGAAGAGTTATTATTGCAAAACACTTAAGTAAAATAAAAATTATTTATGAATAGAGCCTTTCATGCCTAATAGTGCTTCGCCTTCACCGAATCATAGAAGTATCCAAAAAGAGCTTCAATCTTCCTTTCGAAATGTAAATACCATATAAAAACTTCCTATATATCCTTCTTATAGTCGCACTGTGCCAACCCTTTCTTCCACACCATACAAGGAAGGAAAAATCATGCAATCGACACATTGCATGAAAAATCAAACTGGAGGTTTGAAAAAAAAAAAACAACCACATGCAGAGCTCTAGCTCCAAAACCAAATGAATCAACAAAACCAAACCCTCTATCTTCTTCCTCATGCGGTTTTGGAAATTTCCAAAATTAAATACAAAGTAGGATTTTTAGTCCTTCTTACTTTCCCGCCACCGCCATCTCCAAATTTGGAGTTTACTTAATTCAAACAAAACATGCCTCATAAAACTTTGGAAAAATTCCATCTCATCCATCTTAAATTTAGAATCGCCTTTGCCAAATTTGGTTGTAGAAAGAGATGAGGTTTCAGAAATTTCCTTAAATTCCTTGAATTTTCTAACTCCTAGTTGCCTCTTTTCCCATGTCATTTCATAGCCCCCTTAGGCTAGCCATTCCATTAGTTAGGTTAGACACTAATTTAAGAATCAACATACGTCCATAGGGAAGTACATAGTTTTAGTCTAAGTCACTCTTAATTCCTTTTCATCCCAATTTAACAAAAGAACTTATTAACTTAGGTTAGGTTTAACCCTTAGGATAGAGTTACTAGTTTTAGAACAAAGTTCTATTGTGTCCCATGTCCCCAATAAAAATTCATCATACCATAATAGAAAAGAAGAACCACATTGTTACTTGATTAAATGTGAAGTAGAGATCTATGGAGTGGTTCATTCATAACCTTTGTACATTACAGGTCCAGAACTCTTCCATCTGTCCAAATTGTACATCATGACAACAAGACATGAAAATTAGAAGTATACCTTGGATCAATGGAATTGATCCTAGGTAATGTTGTTTGAATCCCCTTAAATTATAAAAATTGAAACTCAAGTTCATAATCCCTAGTAGTGGATTTATTTTACATAAAAGAGATGGATTTCTTCATTTTCAATCAAGAAAAATCATGATGGAATATACCTATTCCCAACAGATAACTTCTTATCGTCTACAAATATGATTTTCTAAGTCATAAGAGTACACCATCTTAAGACAAAATCATATGTCAACGTTTGTACCTTCTATAGTAGAAGTCATCATAGGTACCACTCATGTTAGAGGTGTTACATATGTCCCTCCTAAAAAGCATCATCATCCCAATGATTAACTTAGTATAATAACTTTAAACAAGAATTTTAATCCAAATTATAGTTCTTTCATCCATAAGCTCACAAAATAACCAGATTTGGAAAATTCAATTTTTCATAATTATTCAGCAATAAAATAGTTGTTTCAATACTAATGAATTTAGTATCTTCCCAAAACTAGTAGGTTTATTGATATAATAAGAATAAAATATTCAAGTTTTATCAATCAACAAAACCAAAAATGTTTAAATAAATGTGGAAAAGTAGTTTTCATATCTTCGAGGTTTTCCCGAGTTGCACTTTCTTCATTAAATTGGTCTGATTGGACCTTGCATTGACTTATTTTTTGATTTCTTAAGTGTAGTTGGCGAGTTTCTAACACTCGAATGGGTTGAACCAGGATTATTCCTAGGTCTTGGACCTACAATGAATTCCAATTTAACACATGTGATATATTTGAAATGTATTTCTTAAGTAAATAAATATGGAAAACATCATGCATTCATGCTAAAACAGTGGTAAAGTTAAACGATTTCTAGATGGTTGATTATATCATCAATTTCAAAGGGTCCTACATAACGAGGTGATAACTTGGCATCCTTTCCAAAGGTTATATAACTCTTTTCTGGTTTAACCCACAAAAATGCCTTCTCACCAAGTTCAAATTTCTTGTCAATCCTTTTTAAGTCTGCATTATTTTTTTCCTATTTGTTGCTTCCTTCAAACATTCACAAATCATTTTAACTTGTTGTTCCATTGTAGTAAGGATCTCAAGTCTAATTACCTCTTTTTCCTCGATGCTATCCCCACAAACTAGAGTTATGCATTTCCTTTTGTATAATCCTTCGAAAGGTCACATATTCGAGAGAGGCATGATACATGTTATTATAAGCAAATTCAACTAATGGAAGGTACTCTTCCCATTTATACTTTTGATCCATGTGGTGCATTCATAACATATCTTCCAAAAATTTATTAAATCTTTCAATTTTCCCATTTGTTCCGAGAATGGTATGTCTTTGAACTCAAATTCAATTCAGTTCCTAATGATGCATTGAGTGTTTGCAAGCATCTAGATGTCATCCTTGGATCTCTATATGATATGATCAATTCAGGTACACCGTGTAATCTAAAATTTCATGCAAAAATGTTTTTGCTAAAAAATAAATTTAATCATCCTTAGTATTACTAGTAATAAAATGTGTTACCTTTGTTAATTTATCAACAAAAATAGAATAACATCATGCATATTTCTTAACATTGGCAGCCCTTGAACAAAATCCATGCTAATTACTTTCTATTTATACTACGATATGCTCTAAGGGTATAGTAAACCAGCTAGATGCATATGGTTAGCCATAACATCGCTGACATTCTAAACACTTGTGTCAAAAATAAGTTACGTACTTTTTCATCCCTTTCCAAAAATATTGATGTTTTATATCAGCAAGCATTTTCATAATGTAACAACTTCCTCCTTAATTCATTTCCGAAGGTGTATATACTCTATTATCATATCTCAAGATTCACTTGTCATCAAAGTGAAAACCTCTTTATCTCATATCATTTAGATCTATAGCAAGTGTTGTTATTACTTGCTAAAAAATAGGAATCAGATTCCATGATACTTTTTACTTCATCTTTAAACCGTGTTCTTAATGTTATAAGTGCGAAATATGTTTCCTATGACTTAGTACATCTGCCACTCTAGTATTCTTTTCCTTTTATATAACTTTTATCAAAATCATACTTAGATAGGAATTATAACCACCTTCGTTGTCTTGCATTCAAATTTGGGTGAGTGAAAATATACTTCAAACCAAGACGTTATTTTTAATTTAAAAGGTATCCCTAAAAGATAATGCCTCTATACTTGAAGTGCATGAACAATGGTAGAATATCTAGGTCGTGGGGAGAATAATTCGATTCATGTAACTTGAGTTTTTGCTTTTATATGCTATAACTTGAGTTTCTTATCTTTCTTTTGATATGAAGTTATTGGTGTAACGACCTCTAAAAAGTCCTTAACAAACTTTCTATCATAACCAACGAGACCCCTGAAGCTTTTGACTTCATGTACATTCTTAGGTGTAGGCCACTTAGTTAATGCAACAATTTTCTTATGGATCTAATTGTATTCCATCTTTACTTATGACATGCCCTAGATAGTGCACTTTTTTCTCGTAGAACGAACATTTAGATAACTTACCATGCAATCTTATTTTTCTTAATATTTCCAAAACTGTCTTAAAATGCTCATGATGCTCATCAATGATTTTAGATTATATGAGAATATCATCAAAGAATTCAAGCACAAATTTTTCCACGTATTCTTGAAAGATATTATTCATTAAGCTCATAAAATTTACAGGTGCATTTGTCAAACCAAAAGGTCAAACGATGAATTCATAATTCCCATACCTTTTCCTAAAAGTTATTTGATGAATATATTCATCATTGATTCTTAATTGATGATACCCAGATTGAAGATCTATCTTAGAATATACTAATGCACCTCGCATTTGATCAAACAGATCATCAATTCTAGGAAGTGGATATCTATTTTTTATTGTTGCTTTGTTTAACATCCTATAATCAATGCACAATCTAAGAGTTCCATCTTTCTTTTTCACAAATATTACCGGTGCTCCCCAAGGTGATACACTTGGTCTTATCAAACCTTTAGAAAACAATTCTTTTAACTATGCCTTAAGGTCTACCAGTTCAATTGTAGTCATTTGATACGGTTCCTTGGAAATAGGTTCGGTTCTCAGCTTGATCTAAATCATGAAATAAAACTCCCATTTGGGTGGAATATTTGGTAGTTCTTCCAGAAACACATCACTGAGATTTTGGAACAATGGGTATCTTTCCAAGAAATAACTATCCCCTTCAGTTGTTTCAAAAATTTTTACTATATAAAGGGTGCAACCTTTTTTTTAGCCCTTTTAAGCTACATGATTGATTATTTTGTAATCAAATCTCATTTTTACCCCTAGATGTCTATTGTTTTTTGTAGATCATCTAGACAACTAATATGTATTTCAAAACAATCAATCTTTGCTTTATGATCAAAAATCCAGTTAATACCTATGACTACATCATAAGACCCCAAAGGAGAAACGTAAAGATTCCACATCACTTCTCCTTAACTTCTCCCATAAATTCTGAATATATCATCCAAGTACACTCATGCCGGCGTACTTATTTATATAGTTGGTATTCACTAGAAAAACATGATCCACTTTTCTTAATTTATCAACCATTACCACGATGGCGGCATGGTGATATCTCGAAATTAGTAAGCCAAAAATGAAATCCATGGAAATGGTGTCCCACTTCCATTCTGATATGACATTCGGATAAATTGCAACTTTTGTTTCATTTATCAAAATGTGATAAAACTTATACCATCCTAAGCATGGAGAAATTTTATAGATGTTAAAAAAAAATTTGATTTCAATATTGTTTGATATAGTTATGGCAGGCAAATGGAAAGCGACCTTTGTTTTCTAAATCTTTTAAAACCTGTTTCACATAAAAAACATAAAAAAATATATTTCTCGAATAAAAACAAAATTAAATCCATCCCAAGATAGACAACTACATCTAACTTTTCATTAAAGGAAAAAAAAAAAAACAAGATTTGGTCATCCAAATCGTGGCAAACGAACTTCTGATCTTATAGGTTTTTTCAAAAAAAAACCAAGTCATATAATTTTAAGTGTTTAATATAGCTAAAATTGTCCATTTTAAAAAAATAGTATTTTAGAAACTAGATTCCATATGCTACGATTCATATTCATATAAATGTTTCTAATTTTGAGTGCGTGTATTGCTAATAATCCCTACAAGTTGTGATTTCACTATTTTCTGCAATATGACATCCACTTATGACCCCTTTTGTCCAACAAATTGGTGCACTTACCCTAATCTAGTCATATTTTAGAAAGAAATACATCAACACTTGAACATAAAACAAAGATTGACCTCATAGTCATGTTTTTGGAATACTGTCTTATAGCACATGATAAATTGGTGCATACACTTGAAAATGTTATGTTTTTCTAAAAAAATAGATTTATTCATGGATTACATAGTCCAAACCTTAGGCTTAGATATCAAAGATAAAGAGTGGGTGTCTTTCAAGCCAAAGAAAACAAAATGTGCTCGCGTTGCTAGATTTGTAAAGCATGCGTGTTTTGTTTTTCTTAGTGAAAAAATAAAATTTACATAGTAAAAAATGCACTCGCGTTATAAGTGTCATAGCACGAGCATGTTATAATGTGACCAAACCATAATGCACTTGTGTTATATGGAAAATGGTCGAAAAATGGATTTTGGCCACTTTTTGGTCCCCCATCTCTCTGTATATTCCCATTACACTCTTATAACTTCAATATCACTATTCTATTTGATTCTCTAAGCTTCAAATATTTCCTTAATACACTATAGAACATACATGTATTTATAGACTTTTTGAATTTAAAGTATGACTATATTGGCATGAAATGCAAGAAAAAATAGAGGGGAAATTGGACCAAACGAAGTAAAATAATACTACAAATAAGGATAAGGGATTAAGGATCCAAAAGGGAAATGAAGCCATTTTTTTGGAATGTGCCCATTTCCATATGGGTCAAAATGTGTAAAGGTCTCATAAAAATTCAAAGCTCTAGAAAACACAAAGAAACATGGGATAAGATATAAAAGTATTAAAAAGAGGTAAAATATGGTTCATATGTCATAGGAAAAAGTAAAAATATTGAAAAGAAAGGAAACCATTAATGATATTCGATAAGGGGTTGAAAAAATAAACATAACAACAAAATACATGCCTATAAGAGTTTAACTTAGACACAAAGTCAAGAAACATATATAAATGTAGTAATACTGAAATAAAATTAATAAATCTTATACACATAATAGTTGTCTATATAATGCTCCATTTTTATCGAGTTCTCCCTCTCTATGTTTGTGTATTTAAATCTGAGCATGGAGTTTCGTATGTAATATAGATCTTCGTGACCTTGATTGCTGACCATTATGACTATAATTGATAATTATTTTACAAGCTGTAAAATGATAATAATGATAAAGATAATAATAACGACATTATGATTGTATTATCGATCAACGATTGTATTTTATTATTACCTTCTTTACATCGATTGTTATCGATATCATCCTCTGTTATCGTTAAACTATCCTTTTGATTTGTTTGTCGCTCCGCCTTGACTGTCTGATCCCACACGCATGCCTCGTTGCAATTCTTAATTCCGGGGTGCACTTATTGTTGCGTCCATTGCCTTTCCTCCCACGTTGGATTATGGATGCGACAGGCTAGACATGAGGAGACGTGGGCTACATTGTTGTCCTTGGACTCTTTATTTCCTTGTTTTCTAGCAAGAGGGGTGCGTGGTAGAGTGTATGGCCTCCTGCCATATTCCTTTTTTAATTTTATTTGGTGCCTTGTTTGGCATATGTTGGTGGGGATTAATGAAACTAATTGTTTTCTAACCACCCACCGTATGCCTTCCTCCTTGTGTGCGCGTAGTTTTCAAAAGGATCAGATTTTTTTTATCTTCCGTGTGTTTGTCTCCTACCTGCCATTGCTTTGAAGACCCCTGCACTTTTTTGGCATGTTCAACTCCTGGTTGGTGGCCGCACCTGCCCATTTATTAAAATTTTGACTTGCCATCTGCTGTCACGTGGGCTACCGGTTGTCTTCTGCCCAAAACCACGAATGCTTGTTGCGCTCCATCAAATGCTGCAACAGATGAATTGCTACAGCGTGTTCTGGACAGTGGATCCTTTGATGGTGAAATGAAGGTTAAGATGAGTTCGTTTGAGGAGGAAGTCAATCCAAAGCAAGCCAAGTTTACACAGGCTTCGATTGCAAGTCATTTCAGCAGCAAGCATGGAAAAGGGACGTCTCTGAATGATGTGTGCACCAAACTTTAAATCAGTGAGCTCACCCTCTCCGACGTTCCTCCCATTAGATTGTCAAAGGATAGAAATGGTGATATGCAGTCTCATCACAATAGGAGACTATGGGTGTTTCGAGAGGCAGGCGTGAGCAACGTGAAATCCCAATTTGTCTGAAAGCCTCTCTCCCATAAGCCGCCTCCACCAGCTGCATCTCGGCATGCCACTTTCTCTCCCAAGGTCCGAGGACAGAAATAATGTACTGCACAAGCTTCAATATTTTGTAAAAACCGTTTTCATGAGGCTCTTGCAGAGGAGTTTAGGGCTGAGCAGATTTCCGTGGGAAGGGACAGATCAGGCCAAGGGCTTTCTTTATCACTATCATCTCATCATCCTTCGCTTCAACAATTTGAAGCAATGGCAAGCCACCATGCAAATGTCTTACAGGTTGCTGCTGCAACAGAAGCCAAGGCTAAATCATAAGAGCTTTTCAATAGACAAGGCACAAATGGCGGTCCTGGTCCAGGCACAGGCTATGTTTCTTCTTATTCAAGAGAGGAGAATATTCCTGGGAAAGGATATGTGGGGGGAGGTTCAACAATGGAACTGCATATGAATGTGGGTCCTTCAGGTCCATTTGCAGGATATGCCATGGTTTGAAAAACTCAAAGTACCTGAAACTTGCTCAAGAGTTATTGGATGAGTTTTGCAATGTGGGAAGAGGGATTCAAACCAGCAACATGCTCAAACAGAAAGTTCTTCTAGATCGGACGTTTGGGTCGATAGAAGTTTAGTATCTGGTGCCAATGCAGGTGAGAATAATATTGGCATTAAAAGTGAATTTGGTGGGAAAATTGTTAGCTCCACTGCAGCAGCCACATCATCATCGACTTACGCTTCTGGAGAAACACCCAATGAAAGTGCAATGGAGCAGGCAGCCTATTCAGGCGATAGATTCGAAATACAGAGGAGGAAAACTAAGCTTTCAACCATGCTTGAAGAGGTCCACCGGAGATACAGACAGTATTGTGAGCAGATGCTTATGGTGAAAACCTCATTTGAATCTATAGCAGGTATGGGGGCAGCTTCTCCATACACTAAACTGGCTTTGAAGACCATGGCCGAGAGGAATATGCGACCCGACCGAACTATGGGCAGAGATGCACTTTTCGGACTATACAATTGATTTTATGAAGACAAGAGCATGGCCGTTAACAGAGTTTGGACCTTCAGCAGGCTGAGGAAGAGAAGTTGCGCTGGTTGGGTTGTTGTTGCAGGCCCCGTCCATCTTGTTATCGACTGCGGGAGCTTAATCAGGCACGATATTCTCTATACCATTGATTCTTATGTTGTTATTTAACTGATTCATTAAATAACTCTACTCTTCATATAAATGTCTCGTGTGATGGTATGCTGTTTGGTTTCCACTTCCCTTGCTCATTTGTATTTTTTTTTTTTTTGGCATTAGAAATGATTGCGCTGGTTGAAGCCTTTATATTGTTTTATGGGTTTTAATAAATATTAGTTGGGTGAACTTTGTCCTTAAGACTAATAAAACAAAAGAGGTGGGGTTCTGTAATGAAAATTCCCGAGTTCTTTGTGTTGGTCTCACGATTTGAATGTTTTTATCAAACATTGTCGTTGGACTCAACTTTATAGTTCCTATTTTGTTCTTATTCTTGTTTCGGTTCGAGATCTGTAGTTCTGGGTTATGTTGGGTATTTGCGAATTGGTGATTGAGTACTGCGAGTGCATTGTGTATAGGTGAATGGTGCTATTCCTGTCTCTATCCTTTTCTTTCATTTGTTTAGGTTCTAGTAACCCTTCCCGGTTGGCTTGGTGTGGGCTTAGCTTGACCGATTTTTGAATTGAGCCAAGTTGATATTACTTTCAACTAGGTTAGTTACTTTTGTTATTTGTTTTGAATCGCTCGAAGAAATAATTTTATTTTTCGAGTGTCATGGTTGATCGTCATAAATTGATATCAATTCATGTTCACCGTTTGGAGATTGTTGTCTTTGGAATCACTTTCTCTCCCTTGGTGACTATTGTATGTTTTGAGGAATGTAGCTGATCCTATGGAATGTCTTCTTTTGATGATACTCACATTTCTTTTGGATAGCTTAAAATGTCAGAGGAAATACTCTTTTCTTACCTTGATTTTGTTTCACACATGTTGGAGGATACGAGATCTACTTGATCATTAGTGAGGAAGTTTTCAAATCTTAAAGTTGGGATGTTGGTTTTATGCGTAAGAAATTACTCTACGTTTTGCTCCGTAAGGATGCTTAAATTTCATTCTCCTGTGACTTAGAGGTTGGTGTGTTTGGAAACTCAATGGTTGACTGGTTTTTGTGATGATCATTGTGATACGACCTCCTTGCTGTCATTGTAGTAGAATGGTCATGTGTTGACCAGAAAGGTTTAAGTCAACTTGTTGTTGACGACAGATCCTTTGGAAGCTATGTATCATGTGTTGTGTCCTTGTGAATGATTGAGTAACCCTCCTGTAAGATTTATGATGGTTATGTTTGGTCTTGCCAAGTTTGTCCTTTTTCTTAAGACATTCTCTTGATTAGAAGAAAGTTTAATAGAAGGATTGTTAGGATAGGATGTGACCCATACGAGGTCATTTGTGCGTTTCATCCCTTTCCTTCCAGTTTATTTATTCGGTACTGACATAAAATTAACTGTTATAGGCACATCATCTTAATATTAATAAGTCATGTTGGTTTAGACATTCTCATGTCGATTGATTGTTTGGGATCTTCCTGTGGCATAGTGAATCCTTGGCTTGGTGAACTAACTTAAACAAATAGGGACAGATCACGTTTGAAATTAATTCTCTTCTTGTAATTGTTTTTGTTTCGAAATGTTATTTTGTTAAAATGACGGTCATTATTGTGATATGAGTGAAATTCACTATGATGTTTATTAACTGCTCCTATGAGAAAATGATAATTAAATAGAGTTAGTGTCGTCCCCTTTTATTCAGACATTTTATGCTATTGGACAACTCTTTAATTGCTCTTGTTTAGACTCTTAGATTATTTTTCATAATCAACGGTGTTTTCTTCTTCCTTGAAATAGTTAGATAACAACATATCATCTTAATGTTATAGCTTTTATCGTGCTCAGTTCTTGTGAACTGACATGTGCTAACAAATGTGTAGGAGGATTTCCTGAGTAGAAAAGAAAAAAAAGAGAGAAAAAGAAACACGTGTAGAGAGTGGTTTCCAGCCTTCTTAGGAACTGCTGTTGTACGAATGTTTTCCTTTGCTTTAAAACATTGGTATGGAAATTGTGAAGACTATATAGAAGGCATTGTGTTATAAATTTGTATTGTTCTCATGTAGGTTGTTATCGTTTGAAAGTCAATTTGAGAAATATTATTGTCAATAAGATTAAATGAACTTGTTTTGACATGCGTATCCTTCGTTGAATATTCACTTTTCAGAATATGATTTATCCTTGAATTGTCACACCTAATTATAATTATCTAAACTTGAATCAACTTACATCACTTTGGTTACCTTTGGTCATGTGTCGTTTGGTAGAGGACTATGTTTTGAACCTAGCAAAAAGAAAACAAGAGAAAACAAATATACCTTGTGATCCCACGTAAAATAATCAACAATCTCTTATTGTGGTGAGCCCTTAGAACGGTCTTAAGGTGAAATCAATGATTAAATCTTGGAAGATAATAAAATTAAAATAAATAGAAGGAACTTGATTAAGAAACTCTTCGATCTATCTTACCCATTGAAAATGTAAACAGTATACTTATGTCTATCTCTTCAAGTGAAGCCCAAGTGAAATATTTAATATTTCTAGTTAGACTCTTGACCCCAATGAAACCTCATTAACAACTAATAAAATCTTAATGATGAATCCAAGATTTAGGCAGTCATGTATTGGAATAAAATAAAAAAAATAAAATTGACCGCTTGAAAAGATAAAACATATATGTTCAAAAGCACAACGTCGAAAACAAATTGATGAAGTTAAGAGCCTTGAGAAATTAACTGCCTCCTCACAAATGAATAAGTTAATCAAGTAAATGAAGTAACCTCTTACCATACAATAATTTGTTCACACTGTATATTAACTTTAACAAGGTAGGAGAAAACTCTTCAAAGGAGACATGAACTTCAGATTCTCCTATCATGGTTTCTCCGGGAAAAGTAAAGAATGTAAAAGCACTTACAGCTAAAACATGATTCTAAAGAAACCTTCTGTGGGAAAACCTTGTTGTAAAATTGCATACTCTAGATGTACCATTGTGTCCTAAGTGTGTGCCTCATGTTAGTTGTAACCAGTGTGAGTCCGTGTTGTGGAAAGCATGTCTTTAGTTGATTGTATTCCCTAGAGAACTTGTGTAGCGTCGTATTATCTTCAAGCAAGTCAAAAAAAAAAATCCTGTCTTTTACTGTGTTGTTCGTGTGTGTGATTTTTGGGTCGTTACACTTGGTATCAGAGCATAGGTTCATGCTCTCGAACCTATGGGCCGGATTGGTGTTGTATGATGATGTTGCATGGTGGTGGTGGTGTTACATGATGATACTGCATGATGACGATGATGTTGCATGATGGTGGTAGATATTGGAAGAGTAATGTGCTTTAAACGTGATGTGATTAATGTCGTAATTGTGATATTGTGAACGCACGTGATGTGTATGTCACTTTGTGCGTGTTTGTGATCATGTTGATATGTTAGGGATGGGAGTATTCTCTCTCCTTCTTGTGGATTCTAGGAAGAGTTCACGTGTGAATTATTGTTTGTGATGTGTGAAAAGAATTATAATGTGGATGACGTAGTGTTGGAGCATTGTGGCATATTGTGGTATGTAAGTGTATCAATGTGTTGTATGAATTGATTGATGTTAAAAGAAATGAGTTGTATCATGATGTTTTTACCATGTTCTGAAGAAATGTGTGTACCACCTTGTTATGCAGCGGTAGATGTCATGTTGAGATGTACTATGTTCATCGTATGTATGACTGTGCAAATATGTAATGCCTCATGTTGTGATTTTGGGGTCATACGGTGAGTGTATGAACCCTATCGTATGGTGCTTGCACTTTGGGTGCAGAATGTGGTAAAGTGATGTGTTACACTCAGTGAATGTATGATCGTGATCTACCTTGTATATGTACCATATGTAAGACGTTATGGTAGTTATGTGTGTGTCACCGTTATGTTAGTGATGTTGTTGTATGTTATGTTGTGAACCTTACGCTAACCGACCCTGAGGGTAATCGGAAAAAGTGTATGTTGAGAGTGAGGAATGGTGTACCATGGGTCAATAACTTGAGCCGAAACTCGGTTTAGTAGACAACCGGTGATCCTTCCTCTCTCCCTATGTGGTTGTATGTATGCAACCTAAGTGCAATTATGACTATGTTTAGCCTTGTCGAAGTGGTGGCGGGATGAATCAAATGGAGGTGATGACAGTTGTATTATTGATATGTATTTTATGAGCTGAGGCTCGATGTTCCGAGTGCTAGCAACTCGTTGAGTACCCCTTGGTGGCTAGATAAGGCCACACAGTTATCGTAATGTGACATTATTATAAGTTGATTTTATTCATAAATTGAGCTTTTTACTTTATTTTGTAAGGACCAGCAACTTTTCTTGATTGCAATGCTTTACAATTTTGGGCATTTCCTTGGTTTATGGCACTAACATGGGGATTTTGATACTAACTATGGCTATTTGGCCATTTATTTTGCTTGATTTTGGGTTTTCTTTTAAATTTGGAATTTTTACCGCCTTGCCCAAGGTTTGTACTTTGTCACTTGGCACTTTGATTGGATTGTTGTGCTAGTTCTATTGTCGTGATGTGTGGAATAGGGTCATAGGATGCACCATGGATTGGTTGGACCTATGGACCCGCTTCGTTGTATGGGGGTACGCCCCAAGGAGTTACATATAACTAGCGGGTTGTTGAACCACACGTTATTATGTCACTTGGGTTAGGAGTGTTCGAACTCTATGTGTCTTGGACCATAGGGTCAACCGGCCTCCTTGAGGGAGGCATAAGAGTTTGAGGGAGGCATAAGAGCTTGAGGGAGACATAAGAGTTTGAGGGAGGCATAAGAGACTTGAGGGAGGCATAAGAGTTTGAGGGAGGCATAAGAGACTTGAGGGAGGCCTAAGAGTTTGAGGGAGGCATAAGAGTTTGAGGGAGGCATATGATATTTGTGTGTATGGTTGATGTTTCGGATATATGTTGAGTTATTGTGATGTTTGGTAGTGGTCTTTTGATGTATGTGTTACTCATGTCAGATGGATATGTGTTGTGATGTTGTGAATATGTCATTGTTTCCCTTGTGGACACTATGTACCTGTAGCATGGTTTGGTGTTATGTGATTTTTTCATTGATGCAAATTGAGGAAATGTCTGGTGGATTGTAGTACTCTTTTGTTTGAGTATTTTTGTGTGTCAGTCATTGATGTGTGATGAGTACTACGTTATGTGGACTGTGCCTATTCTATTCCGTATTTGAGTAACCTTTTTGTGGTGTAATACAATCATGAAGTATATACTTGTGTGCTTGTGAATCTGTAGGGTCTTGTGAACCTGATAGGGTGTTGTGTTAGCAGTTCATGTTGGGCACCCACAATAAGGAATAAACCAAAACTCTTCAATGATGAAATTTTAAAAGCAATTAAACTAAGAATAATGCTAATGGAAAGAGACTAATGAAATGATGAACAAGAAAGAACTGCCAATCTTCACAGAACATTGAAAGTTAAAAATTCTACCAAATGTTCCTAAGGCTACCTTGTGACCGTGCTTTAATCAACTAAAATTTTAAACCATAGGGTGTACTTTCTCCTTTACCTGTTCTTGGTTACGTACCTTTTTCCTTTCCTCTATGTTATGTCGCATCGAGGATGATGCTTTCTTAAGGGGAGGAGAATGTAATGCCATGTTCTACGTTGCACCTATTCATCCTGTGGCGATCGAGTGTTGAGCATGGAGTTTCGTTGTGCCTTCGTCGACCTTGATTGTTGACCATTATGACTATAATTGATAATTATTTTACAAGCTGTAAAATGATAATAATGATAATAATAATAATAACGACATTATGATTGTATTATCGATCAACGATTGTATTTTATTATTACCTTCTTTACATCGATTGTTATCGATATCATCCTCTGTTATCATTAAACTATCCTTTTGATTTGTTTGTCGCTCCTGCCTTGACTGTCTGATCCCACAAGCATGCCTCGTTGCAATTCTTAATTCCGGGGTGCACTTATTGTTGCGTCCATTGCCTTTCCTCCCACGTTGGATTATGGATGCGACAGGCTAGACATGAGGAGACGTGGGCTACATTGTTGTCCTTGGACTCTTTATTTCCTTGTTTTCTAGCAAGAGGGGTGCGTGGTAGAGTGTATGGCCTCCTGCCATATTCCTTTTTTATTTTATTTGGTGCCTTGTTTGGCATATGTTGGTGGGGATTAATGAAACTAATTGTTTTCTAACCACCCACCGTATGCCTTCCTCCTTGCTGGCCGCGTAGTTTTCAAAAAGGATCAGATTTTTATCTTCCGTGTGTTTGTCTCCTACTTGCGCCATTGCTTTGAAGACCCTGTAATTTTTTGGCGTGTTGAACTCCCGGCCGTTGGTGGCCGCACCTTACCCATTTATTAAAATTTTGACTTGCCATCTGCTGTCACGTGGGCTACCGGTTGTCTTCTGCCCAAAACCACGAATGCTTGTTGCGCTCCATCAAATGCTGCAACAGATGAATTGCTTACATTTTTTATGGACAGTGGATCCTTTGATGGTTAAATGAAGGTTAAGATGAGTTTGTTTGAGGAGGAAGTCAATCCAAAGAAAGCCAGGTTTACACAGGCTTCGATTGCAAGTCATTTCAGCAACAAGCATGGAAAAGGGACGTCTCTGAATGATGTGTGCACCAAACTTTAAATCAGTGAGCTCACCCTCTCCGACGTTCCTCCCATTAGATTGTCAAAGGATAGAAATGGTGATATGCAGTCTCATCACAATAGGAGACTATGGGTGTTTCGAGAGGCAGGCGTGAGCAACGTGAAATCCCAATTTGTCTGAAAGCCTCTCTCCCATAAGCCGCCTCCACCAGCTGCATCTCGGCATGCCACTTTCTCTCCCAAGGTCCGAGGACAGAAATAATCTACTGCACAAGCTTCAATATTTTGTAAAAACCATTTTCATGAGGCTCTTGCAGAGGAGTTTAGGGGTGAGTAGATTTCCATGGGAAGGGACATATCAGGCCAAGGGCTTTCTTTATCACTATCATCTCATCATCCTTCGCTTCAACAATTTGAAGCAATGGCAAGCCACCGTGCAAATGTCTTACAGGTTGCTGCTGCAACAGAAGCCAAGGCTAAATCAGAAGAGATTTTCAACAGACAAGGCACAAATGGCGGTCCTGGTCCAGGCACAGGCTATGTTTCTTCTTATTCAAGAGAGGAGAATATTCCTGGGAAAGGATATGTGGGGGGAGGTTCAACAATGGAACTACATATGAATGTGGGTCCTTCAGGTCCATTTGCAGGATATGCCACGGTTTGAAAAACTCAAAGTACCTGAAACCTGCTCAAGAGTTATTGGATGAGTTTTGCAATGTGGGAAGAGGGATTCAAACCAGCAACATGCTCAAATAGAAAGTTCTTCTAGATCGGATGATTGGGTCGATAGAAGTTTAGTATCTGGTGCCAATGCAGGTGAGAATAATATTGGCATTAAAAGTGAATTTGGTGGGAAAATTGTTAGCTCCACTGCAGCAGCCACATCATCATCGACTTACGCTTCTGGAGAAACACCCAATGAAAATGCAATGGAGCAGGCAGCCTATTCAGGTGATAGATTCGAAATACAGAGGAGGAAAACTAAGCTTTCAACCATGCTTGAAGAGGTCCACCGGAGATACAAAAGATGATGTGTGAGCAGATGCTTATGGTGAAAACCTCATTTGAATCTATAGCAGGTATGGGGGCAGCTTCTCCATACACTAAACTAGCTTTGAAGACCATGGCCGAGAGGAATATGTGACCCGACCAAACTATGGGCAGAGATGCACTTTTTGGACTATACAATTGATTTTATGAAGACAAGAGCATGGCCGTTAATAGAGTTTGGACCTTCAGCAAGCTGAGGAAGAGAAGTTGCGCTGGTTGGGTTGCTGTTGCAGGCCCCGTCCATCTTGTTATCGACTGCGGGAGCTTAATCAGGCACGATATTCTCTATACCATTGATTCTTATGTTGTTATTTAACTGATTCATTAAATAACTCTACTCTTCATATAAATGTCTCGTGTGATGGTATGTTGTTTGGTTTCCACTTCCCTTGCTCGTTTGTATTTTTTTTGGCATTAGAAATGATTGCGTTGGTTGAAGCCTTTATATTGTTTTCTGGGTTTTAATAAATATTAGTTGGGTGAACTTTGTTCTTAAGACTAATAAAACAAAAGAGGTGGGGTTCCTGTAATGAAAATTCCCGAGTTCTTTGTGTTGGTCTCACGATTTGAATGTTTTATCAAACATTGTCATTGGACTCAACTTTATAGTTCCTGTTTTGTTCTTATTCTTGTTTCGGTTCGAGATCTGTAGTTCTAGTTTATGTTGGGTATTTGCGAATTGGTGATTGAGTACTCATGAGTGCATTGTGTATAGGTGAATGGTGCTATTCCTGTCTCTATCCTTTTCTTTCATTTGTTTAGGTTCTAGTAACCCTTCCCGGTTGGCTTGGTGTGTGCTTAGCTTGACCGATTTTTTGAATTGAGCCAAGTTGATATTACTTTCAACTAGGTTAGTTGCTTTTGTTATTTGTTTTTAATCGCTCGAAGAAATACTTTTATTTTTCGAGTGTCATGGTTGATCGTCATAAATTGATATCAATTCATGTTCACCATTTGGAGATTGTTGTCTTTGGAATCACCTTCTCTCCCTTGGTGACTGTTGTATGTTTTGAGGAATGTAGCTGATCCTATGGAATGTCTTCTTTTGACGATACTCACATTTCTTTTGGATAGCTTAAAATGTCAGAGGAAATACTCTTTTCTTACCTTGATTTTGTTTCACACATGTTGGAGGATACGAGATCTACTTGATCATTAGTGAGGAAGTTTTCAAATCTTAAAGTTGGGATGTTGGTTTTATGCGTAAGAAATTACTCTACGTTTTGCTCCGTAAGGATGCTTAAATTTCATTCTCCTGTGACTTAGAGGTTGGTGTGTTTGGAAACTCAATGGTTGACTGGTTTTTGTGATGATCGTTGTGATACGACCTCCTTGCTGTCATTGTAGTAGAATGGTTATGTGTTGACCAGAAAGGTTTAAGTCAACTTGTTGTTGACGACAGATCCTTTGGAAGCTATGTATCCTGTGTTGTGTCCTTGTGAATGATTGAGTAACCCTCCTGTAAGATTTATGATGGTTATGTTTGGTCTTGCCAAGTTTGTCCTTTTTCTTAAGACATTCTCTTGATTAGAAGAAAGTTTAATAGAAGGATTGTTAGGATAGGATGTGACCCATACGAGGTCATTTGTGCGTTTCATCCCTTTCCTTCCTGTTTATTTATTCGAAGAAAATTAATCAAGATAGTTTTAGAATTAGTCCTAACATGATTATTAATGATCAGTCATAATGAGTTAATGACCCATAATAGAGTCATTTGTTGGTTTAGACCCTTTTCTTCCAAGGATTTTTATTTATGTCCTCACATTATTGACATAAATTAAATCGAGCCTTTGGCTCTTCTCAAATATGGGGTTTCACACATCATCTTAATATTAATAAGTCATGTTGGTTTAGACATTCTCATGTCGATTGATTGTTTGGGATCTTCCTGTGGCATAGTGAATCCTTGGCTTGGTGAACTAACTTAAACAAATAGGGACATATCACGTTTGAAATTAATTCTCTTCTTGTAATTGTTTTTGTTTCGAAATGTTATTTTGTTAAAATGACGGTCATTATTGTGATATGAGTGAAATTCACTATGATGTTTATTAACTGCTCCTATGAGAAAATGATAATTAAATAGAGTTAGTGTCGTCCCCTTTTATTCAGACATTTTATGCTATTGGACAACTCTTTAATTGCTCTTGTTTAGACTCTTAGATTATTTTTCATAATCAACGGTGTTTTCTTCTTCCTTGAAACAGTTAGATAACAACATATCATCTTAATGTTATAGCTTTTATCGTGCTCAGTTCTTGCGAACTGACATGTGCTAACAAATGTGCAGGAGGATTTCCTGAGTAGAAAAGAAAAAAAAAAGAGAGAGAAAAGAAACACGTGTAGAGAGTGGTTTCCAACCTTCTTAGGAACTGCTGTTGTACGAATGTTTTCCTTTGCTTTAAAACATTGGTATGGAAATTGTGAAGACTATATAGAAGGCATTGTGTTATAAATTTGTATTGTTCTCATGTAGGTTGTTATCGTTTGAAAGTCAATTTGAGAAATATTATTGTCAATAAGATTAAATGAACTTGTTTTTGACATGCGTATCCTTCGTTGAATATTCACTTTTCAGAATATGATTTATCCTTGAATTGACACACCTAATTATAATTATCTAAACTTGAATCAACTTACATCACTTTGGTTACCTTTGGTCATGTGTCGTTTGGTAGAGGACTATGTTTTGAACCTAGCAAAAAAAAAAACAAGAGAAAACAAATATACCTTGTGATCCCACGTAAACTAATCAACAATCTCTTATTGTGGTGAGCCCTTAGAATGGTCTTAAGGTGAAATCAATGATTAAATCTTGGAAGATAATAAAATTATAATAAATAGAAGGAACTTGATTAAGAAACTCTTCGATCTATCTTACCCGTTGAAAATGTAAACAATATACTTATGTCTATCTCTTCAAGTGAAGCCCAAGTGAAATCTTTAATATTTCTGGTTAGACTCTTGACCCCAATGAAACCTCATTAACAACTAATAAAATCTTAATGATGAATCCAAGATTTAGACAGTCATGTATTGGAATAAAATAAAATAAAATAAAATTGACCGCTTGAAAAGATAAAACATATATGTTCAAAAGCACAACGTCGAAAACAAATTGATGAAGTTAAGAGCCTTGAGAAATTAACTGCCTCCTCACAAATGAATAAGTTAATCAAGTAAATGAAGTAACCTCTTACCATACAATAATTTGTTCACACTGTATATTAACTTTAACAAGGTAGGAGAAAACTCTTCAAAGGAGACATGAACTTCAGATTCTCCTATCATGGTTTCTCTCAGAAAAGTAAAGAATGTAAAAGCACTTATAGCTAAAACATGATTCTAAAGAAACCTTCTGTGGGAAAACCTTGTTGTAAAATTGCATACTCTAGATGTACCATTGTGTCCTAAGTGTGTGCCTCATGTTAGTTGTAACCAGTGTGAGTCCGTGTTGTGGAAAGCATGTCTTTAGTTGATTGTATTCCCTAGAGAACTTGTGTAGCGTCGTATTATCTTCAAGCAAGTCAAATATATATATATATATATATATATATATATATATATATATATATAAGTAGTTTAAAGTGGCATCCTCGATAATAGGATAAAGACTCGTTGAATATTTTTTCCATATAATTGTTGGCATCTTTAGTTTTTTCGAGGAGGACTTCCATTCCTCGATGATCTTGTCCATATTGGGTGTGAAATTGATGGCGTGGAGACTTAACTCATGTTTGTTGTCTAATTATTCCCACATGATTGATTGTCACATGTTTGGTAAGTCAAATATGGTGTCTCGGTTCATACCCTACACTGGAAGTGTCATCTAACAAAAACAAAGGCTTGCAAACAACGATTGATTAGACATGATTACTTTCTTTCAAAGAGATAAGACAAGATACGTGGAAGATATAAAATAGAAATTTTTAAAAAGGGATCAATGTCAATCCTACATATTGGTTTCAATCTAAACGATCGATATTGATTGCTTTGATAAAACTTTTTTTTATCCAAATACTTTGAAACATATACTTATATCACCAAACAACATCTAAATGTAACTTGGATTATAAAAACTTAATAAGGATTACATACCTTTGAAACTTGATGAAGTCAAATTTCTTTGAGATGTGTAGGATTATTTCTCCAAAGGGAATCTGAGATAACCAGAGATTGTTTTTATTCGACATTCTTTCAATGCAAGAAGGCTGGGGAATCAGACGTCAATGTTGATTGCAGGGTAGTTCTTTAAGTCAAAATTACGCTTGAACAAATGTTGTTGGGAATTCAAAGTTTAGAAAAATAATAATCCTTGGGAATATTACAAGACTTGTTTATATAAGATCGTTGTCATTCTAACGGATCATTGTCGATCTGCATAACTCATTTTTTATTGCGGAATTAGTTCAAATTCTTCCCTTTTATGGAGTTTTTGGTTCTCAAATGGGTTTTGTGTTGTTTTAAGTTTGTGGAAGGGTTTTTTAGGTTCTTTGGATTGTTTTAGCTTGTTTGATTTAATTAATTTTTATTGATAATGTTTCGTTTGTGGTTGCAGGTGGTTATGGGTGTAAAATGGTGAATGTAACTTTGTACAATACGTAAAATAAATGTGTGAGACTATGAATGAGTTTCCTAGAGTGTGTCTGCACCTATTTGAATTAGCGTGTCCTAATTCTAGTGTCCGCACATGTTTCCCACTCTAGTATTATTTTCTTAATACGCCTTTTCTATAGAAATAGAGTTCAAGATATTCAAAAAATATTACCAATTACCTTTTTATTAAGCTTTAATCACTTATCAATAATTATTCAATTAATTAAGATGTTAAATAATCTCATTTGTCTTGAAAAGCATACTCAATCCTAATTTTCTACTATCTTGTTACTTATTGGGTAAAAATATCCGAATTGAGATTTCGTTATTCAACAAGAGATTATAATTTAATTTTATGACTACACTCCTTTTGAAATCATAAGGTATTTTAAAAAAAAAAAAGGGTTCAGATGTTTATGTTTTATGCTAAAAACACTTCCTCTCCTTTGGACCACCTCTATAGCCTATCCCTAATACCTAATTTAAACTATCAATAAATTAGATCCTTTCACCATTAATTTCTATCGGTATATTGATTTTTATTTTATCAAATTGAATTAGCTCAACATGAACTCATGTGATAGGATATTTCCTAACTAATGAACTCCCATGTCGATTGAAACATGGACAAAATTGGACAATACAAAGAGCAATTAAGAGTCAAAGAGAGAGAAAACAAGGTCAAGGTGGATAAGGAAATATTGAAGACGCCAATAACAAAAAAAGGAATGGGGGATTCAGTAAGTAAACTTTTGTGGTATATTACATTCATTCGTAGGATACTAAATAATACTCCTATTTCACGTTCTAATTTTTAATATTCTATTGTAAATAACTCCTCCCAATACACCATTCCTATTATAAATACCCCTTATATTTTTTTTTTTATTAGTGGCAAATAGTTTTTATGAAAGGGACTATACCCTTGTACAGAGATGGCTCAGAAGCCGGATGTGCCCAAGCGAGCAAAAGAACAAAAGATCAAAATCAACAAGGACGCAAGCAGGAAGATATCCTACCAATATCAGCACAAAAACCCACAAAACACAGTGAGTAAACAACAAAAAGAGAACAACGCCGATGAGAACAGTTGCATCCAACCTAAGTGCACGGCGCGCCCCCCACAAAAACCACGATATGATTTTCTACTAACAGTGCTCCACTCCGCATTGTTTTCGTCTTCCACATCCAGAACCACTTCTAAATTGCCTTTTAACTTGGGTGAATCAAAATTTGGATCCCTCGCCTCCAAAGTCAACAATGCTATCTTTTCACCTGAACTGTCCTTCATCCTTTCGCCACGGTTCAAATGAGCATTTAAAAGTCTTTGTTTAGGATCTTTATTAGAGATACTTTGTCGGTTCACTTCCATCATTTCAGACGCCAAATCTGCCGCATTTTCTTCATCCTCTGATCCAGTTTCCCATTCAGAGGATTCACTATCCACATTGTTTGACGCGTGAGCTGTTTTTTTTGGATTTTCCCACTCCTTCTCCACCGTTTTAGCCTGTCCTACGTGGGCAGAGGGATCTCCACGCAGCGCTTCGGCCAGGCCCAGTTTGGACGGGCGAGTTTCACCATTGTTGCAGTCACCTGTGCGCATTGGGCAAGGGATCTCTTCGTTGAAGACCCGCTCTGCCACGCTGTTGTTTCTCCTGCCTATTCCATCCACTTCCCCCATTGAACATGTGCATAGTTTGGCTTGGAAGTTGGCCTTCCAGCATTTGCGACAGACCAAACCATGGTCCTCAGGAATTATGCTCTGCACAAAATTAGGTGTCTACAATATCATTATCACTGTTGAAAAGTTGATCACTATAGAGGTTATATTAAAATCTACAAAAATAATGGCATGGAAAAGACCTTTTAAGATCCATAATTTTGGGTGCCTTGCTTAAATTTTTCATATTAACTTATAGCATAAATGACCCCATATTAGTTTATAGTAGTACTTCTAATATGTGGGATGCACCTTCAAATATGAAATATAAATATACCTTACTAATGCATTTTTTTATGAGTAGTGCACTCATTTGAGCACTATATTACATAGATTATTAGCATCCTGCGATGCTTCGGAGGAAGCATGTAGTGGAATTACAATTACAAGTAAGTGTACAATTAAATTAGTGATCACCTTAAGCTGCTATGATTCATGAGGAAAATCCATCATTGAAATACTTACAACAACACCAATACTTCCTAATACGTATAAAAAAACACACACCTACTTCCCCATAAATGAAATTCATAAGAACTAATCTTATCTAATTTGAGTTTTGATAAACGTTTGTACAACATGGTCAAAATCGTGACGGTGCTATTTGTTCTCAACGTTATATTTGTAAATCCAATGTCTCTGCTCAACGAAACTTTAATGAATATGTAAATACAAATGCAGCTAGTGAAAGTCTCAGTATTCAATTGCGGAGATGTTGGTGCATTGTATTAAGCTGTGGAACCCATATTTCAAATTCTAACTACTTTTTTGCGAAAAAATAAGATAAGTCTACATATTGTTCATGCTGATAATTATCCAAAATGAAACAAAGAGGGGAACACACTAAAAATGCGTAGACAATGCATAGCATTGAACGACTACAAAAGAATTGAGGTTTAAGCAACTGCGTATGGTGGGAGATCGAAAAGTGTCGATCTGGTGATGCTCGGCTCCCTCGTGATCCGCAAATAGGGAATTTTTTTTTTTTTTTTTCATGAACAGAGATAAATTTTAATATACAATTCAGATTATCATATATATTTGTTTATATTGGACTTTACGGATGGTGAAGTAAATATTTTTGTCGGCTTCTTCCATTTAATGTTAACATTGTTAATCCTTGTTAAGCTTGCATGCCACCTTCCTCACTTTTTACCAAATACGTCATGATAATAAATCAAAATTAAGAACTCGTATAATTGACCCTATATTAACAACATTGTTGATCCATTAAATTTATTTTTATTCTAATACTAGTAAGGGGGAATGATGACTTCAACATGACAGATTTAGTGATCTCCAAAATTGTTCACCTCTTTATGTATTGGATAGCTAGTAAAAGAGAAGTTTGCTTGTGCATCCGTAATACATTTTGGTTTTATGACCAAAATTACAACTGTCACTCACACTCAATAATATGACACACTTGGGATAATTTCCACCAAAGATCTGCAAAGTTCTTAAAACACTAGATCGTGCCATATTATCGACAC
Source organism: Taxus wallichiana var. yunnanensis (assembly GCA_018340775.1). NCBI lineage: Eukaryota > Viridiplantae > Streptophyta > Pinopsida > Cupressales > Taxaceae > Taxus > Taxus wallichiana. The sequence goes on from CM031239.1 coordinate 911,118,489, forward strand.
AACCTTTTTTTCCCATTTGTCAATTATTTCCAATTACCGATGGAAGTATTGTCGTATATTGTTATGTCCGATAATTTTTCAATCTGCTTTCAATAGAATGGATTTTTCATCAGCATACAATTCATTACACCACATAGTTTTGTCTCAATATCACCCTTCTTAAGCACGGACCCACATTATACCATATGAAGCCGGCATGGAGCTTAGTGGCAATGCCAACTTGTTAAGTAGGTTGGATAGAGTAGTGGAGGGGTGGCATCAAGTAGGTGACGTGCCTCCTTTGCACATTTTAGCACTAACTAGCATTCATTTGACACAAAGCCTACTTTACCACGACCTTTGAGTTGAGTCATTCATTAACTACTCTAGGGAAAGCACCCTTTCATGATCCCTTGTAATCATAAGGGGATAATATCATAAATGCCTCTAAATCACATATGAATGCAATGTTAGGGGTGCGCGAGATCAAATTCAAGCTTCACTAGATCAAAGTGGAAGATAGAGTTTCCAAACAATTATTCTAATGCTTGAAATCCAAGCACTAGCACTACCAAATCAAGGACATTCAAGAAGGCAATTAGCATCTTACTAAAGAAATGGATGTAGTAAATTCCTTCTCTCAGCATTATAAATAGGTTTTTAAAGCTCAATAACCTTATCTAAAGTGACAAGAAACACTTGATCAATGCATTGTCGTTGTCCCTTGCAAGATTTTTCAAGCACAAAGGGTATCATGTGACCGGATGCTTTCAAGTGAATATCTTTACGAGGTGGTTTCCCACATGGCTAATTGTAAATCCTCTTAGCTGGGATGGTCTGCCTTATGAATATTATAACACCCTTTGGGGTGTTCTCAGAAGAGACCTATTCCAAGCTTATCTTATAAATTTTATCTCTAATTTTCTTGGGTGGTTTATTAACCACGATCATATAAAAATCATTCCCAAGATGGTTGACCCAAAGCTTATCTACAAATAGATGCCAATCAATTTATTCAATGTATTTTATAAACTAATTTCTAAGGCCTTAACAATACGCATCTACAACTTGATGCCTATAACTATTAGACTAGAAAAATTAGGTTTATTCAAAGAAAATATATTCTAAACAATAGTATTGCTCTTTAGGAAGGTATGGACTACGCTTGCTGGTCTCAACAAATCCTTAGTTATGAAAATTGGTTGTTGAAATCCTTTAACATGATAAAATGGCACATAGTTCCGGTAATGCTCAAACCACTTAGTTTTAGGTCAACATTTATCCACTCATTGTCAATGTTGTTTTCTAATGCTTCGTCTTATCTCTTTGTTATTGCTTTATCATCTCATAATATTTTTTCCTCTTGTACATGTGTTGTATGATTTAGCAACCAAAGGATATACCTATGTCCTAGCCAATGCCTCTAAGAAAGGGGTCGTGAAGGGAATATCTCTTCTAGGGTTTCCTCCCACACAACTTGTCAATGGCCACTCCTCGATGTGTTATTTCTCACCTTGTGAGAAGATAAGAATAAGTACATGTATCACACTATGCACTTCCTTGACATTTGTTTCTTAACTTCTAGCTTGAACATTCAATGGAAGTATACCCAATGTAATAGACAATCCTTTCTACCTCCACCTCTATAGTTGGATGTGTTTCAATGGATTAATTACATTCGACGGGAGAAATATTATGATTTATAGGAATTCCTTTTGTATTTCAAAATACCTTCCCTTTTCTTTTAGAAATGTTAGTTGATAGAGTAGAGGAGAGGCTCTCCTATTGGATTGCAAAACCCCTTTTCATGGCTAGTAAGATTTACATTTTCGTCAAGTTCTTGCTTCCATGCATGTTTATTACTCATCTTCTTGGGATCCCAAACTCTTAGAGAAAACTTGAGAAATTGTTGATAGAATTATTACGTGATAGCTTGAAGCTCAAAAAATCTTTTCATACAAATTATTGTGAATTTTTATCTACATTATAAGTCTAGTGGCCTAGGATTCTTGGACATTGGGTGCCAGGCGAGTTCCCTTTACAAAAATGGATGATTCATGATATTGAAGCACTACTACAATGGGGGTCATTTGAGACATTAATAGAGATTTTTTGGACTAAATTGTCTCAAATAGAGACAATACAAAATTTGTCTATCATATCTATTATTGTCTCAAAGCGGGTGTCTCTAATATTGTCTCTAATTAGTGTCTCTCAAGAGACAAGAATGATTGATACATATTTTGTCTCTTGAGAGACAATATAATTTTGTCTCTCTAGAGACAATATCATTTTCGTCTATCTAGAGACAATATTATTATTGTCTCCTTAGAGATAATACCGAATAATAACATTTTGTCTCTCTGGAGACAATACTAATTTAAATTTTTATTGTCTCTTTAGAGACGATACGAATTTAAAGAATGAAAAATATGAATTTTAAAACTACATAATAACCAAATATCATATAGTGCAATCAACGAAGTTAAATATTTAACTATGATGTCGAGTGGTCTTGTAATTAATATTATAAATTGAAAACAATTTTATTTAAATATTGTTCCCAATAAATGGGTCCACAAATATTTTATTAATATCAAATAAGATAAAATACAAAAGGGTGTCTCGAATTTAGTTAACCCTTGAAATACAATGATAAAATACAAAATGGTGTCTCAATTACATTAACCTTTGATATACAATATTAACACCTTCTCTCCACCACCAACTTCAAGTCATCGATATGATTCCCTAGTGCTACTTTGAGGTTATTTTTCTTAACTTTAATTTCTAGTAACTACCATTTTGATCAATTGCCTCTCCATCGGCATCAATCATCTTCATGTTCTTCGCTTTGATTGTCTCAAATTTTATGCAATTCTCTAATATCATTACCAAGTGAAGGTGCATTGGATTCTAAGAAATTATGATCACATATTTTACTCTAATCCTACCAAAAGTATTCACAAATTACATTTAAATTAGGAAAATAATTAGTTTTTACTAAATCGACACGATCTTTAAATTTTGTTCTATAAAATTAGTTATCACTAACTCATTACTACCAATCCATTTTCATAAATTATATCAAGGACTAACCTCGAAATTATAATCCTTGGAATTCCACACATGCCTAGGGAAAATGTTTCGATATAAGCCTATACATAAAAAAAAAAAAAAAAAGCCATTATTCATCTATTTTTTCTTTAGTGGATATTCTACACTACAAGCATAAAAATTGAGTAAAAATGTACAAGCATTATATACAAACAATGCCCAGCGAAACCATGGAGGAATAACACTCACCAATAGACCAGTTAAACCTACCTTTCTTCAAAGCAATTTCAAAGCAGATTGATGACAATGCCCCAGTATAATAGAAAATGAGTCAAGATAATCAACAATAAACATGTATAATTGTGATCTTTGCTCGATTTCTTTTGCAATTTATACTTTTATGTACTTGGTAATTTTCTTAAGTGATTGATTCTCTCCTTGTGGACGTATGGAACATCAAAGCTCCATTTTCAATAAAATTATATTATATTCAACTACATTTTTGTTTTGTCTTTACATCGAGTTTCTTTGCATGTTAGTTTTTGTTGGATTTTCCTAAAGTCGATTGCATGAAAGCTTGACGTTTTGGATCCCACTTTTGGATCCATCTTCGAGATGATAATGGCATCTCCATACCAGTATTACGAATGATTAAAAAGAGAATTACTACTTCATTTGCATCTGCATACCAGTATCCTAATTGTAGTGAACAATTTAATTAAATGAAAATAAATCACAACAATAAAGATGGGTGGATATAAATATGTGATAAGTGTAATTACCACTATGTAAAAGGACAATCCAACCACAAAGCAACTGACGCTCATTCCTCCAGTAGCAATCTAAAGAATTTTTTCTCTTAATATTCATGTAAATAAGCAATGAAAATCCTCATAATAGCGTTTTATCAGAGCCTAAGTTCATACCATAAGAAGTGGTCATCTACCAGATTTTTCCATCAGCAATGCACCTACTATTGTCATTGGCACCTGCCAAGCAATATATACATATTGATAAACATATAAAATGTGCTTTATCATGGAGACCAGCCAAATGGGGTGTTATTATATAAGGAATTAGACATATTTGGCACCTTTGCAGGTATAGTTATTCCAATTGATGTTTCACCTATGCTTTGTCTGAACGACACTGTTAGCTACCATGAATTGTTTCCTGTAAACACTCAAATCCCCATAAATATCACATGAATGAAGAGGTGTCAAGATGAAGAAAAAAAAGTGAACAAACATATAAGAATGTATGAATAATGCATATGATAAGCAAAGACCTGGTATGATGTTGTTATTAAGACTTTGGCACTAGCTTCAAGATATTCTTCATGAACCTAATTAATGATACAATAGTAATGCATATAGGAAATTAGAGGAATAAGACACAAAGTATATTATCTATTTAACATTGATTATCAACAAGAAGAACTAACAAAGAAGAACATGACAGTTTGAAAAAAGGAAAAAAAGGTGGGCTTTGAGATTGTTTTGAATGCATTCTTATGATGAATCTAACATTTGTGTGAATAGTGAAACAAGGGATCAACCTCAAGAAGTTTAAGAATGGCTAAAACCATAAGACACTTGTTGAATCACCAAGGAAATAGAAAAAGTGCAAAAGGACTAGGTTGAGTAACCAAGGGGAAAATTGAACATTACTTGACTCGCAACCTTAAGAGCATATTGACCTTGAAAAGGATGTGATGCTTAAGAATCGGGGAGAAGATATTATAGGCCATGTAATTTGAACTCTATCAGGTGAGGAAATATTTGAGAAAGAAGAACAGTTTGGCTATATAGGATTATAAAGGATACTCAAATTCTAGAGCTAAGTTGAGTTGAAAATGCTATAAATTCTAGATTGTTGATGTATTTATGTGAATGTGTGATTCTTTGTTGCATTAAATAATTTCCTAAATAACAGTTTACCTAAATCATCTAGCAAGAAAAATTAATATATAATATGTACAACAAGTAAGGGAGTTATTATGTCTCACCTTGTTGACCCTTTCTAATCTGGCCCTCCCTCCTATAGCATTTGTTGTCCGAAAGTGAACCTCATACCTACTTGTCCGTCTATGTATGTAGGATTTCATGATAACAATTACAATAATTTAATATCCATTGCGTAAACAATACAAGAACATTGTTGAGGTTAATGTGAAGAACAATCTCTCGAGTGAAGAACAATTACCAAGAGTTATAGGGATTTTTGATTTCAACTTGTTGAACTACGAGTAAAGGTATTTTAAATTGTTAATCTTACCAAAATGAGATAGAATTGTCCTTGTGATATTATTGTGAGAAAATGAAATGTAATATAATTCGGAAGAACTATTGAGAGAAGGTGGGATAGAACCAAGATAAGCATGATGCCTTCAAGGTAAAGATAGGCGATTCTTAATCAAGCTCAAAACAGGGGTGATTGTATCGGTGAAATTATTGTAGCCAATGCTCAATTCAATCGAGATGTGTATTTTCTCAAAGAAATTAGAATGCTTCCACTTTGAGATGATGATCAGATAAGGAGACGATTTATTGGATGTATGCATTTTGAATCACTTTATGTATTTGTAAGATGATAAATAATGGACAGTGAATCAAAAATCACACAGAGATGATGGCAAAAATATTTTATTAATTTCATGGATGGTGGAAACATCAAAAATCCTATAAAATGTTTGGTTTAATCCTTATTTTTATTGATTTATTACTGTGATAAATTGCTAGCTTGTTAAATATTATTTTCACGATATGACTATTTCTATGAAGGAGAAAAATTAGCAATGGCTGCACAGAGCAGGGTGATTTTGAGCATGATCAAAAATCTCCACCTGGATAAGATAAATAACAAGCGTATTCAACTGATCTTGGATGCTATTGATACACTTCCAAATCTAGGAGTGATGAAGGCATTCAAGTGCTTAGTATTGTTGTTGTGGGAGACCATTCGTCTGGTAAATCAAGCGTGCTTGGATCTCTGGCAAGTATTAACCTACCTAAAGGCTAGGGGATTTGTACTCGAGTTCCACTCATAATGAGTTTGTAGAGTTATAAAATCCAAGAGACTAATATTACCATATAATACAATGGAGTGAAGAAAAACATTTTTGAGTATGAAATTACAAAAGCTCTAAATGCCCTACAGATGAAATTACAGGAGCCGGGAAGGGTATCAGTGACACCCCAATTACATTGAACGTAAGCAAATAAAAAATTTCAGATCTCATAATGGTGGATTTTCTAGGCATCACCAAGGTGTATGTACATGGCCACCATTTGAGCATTTATGACCAAATTTCTCAGGTTATCAAACAATATATAACTCTTAAAGAGAGTATAATTCTCAATGTGTTGTCTACCTCTGTCAATTTCCCAACTTGTGAATCTATAAGAATGTCACAATTAGTTGATGAAAATGGTGAAAAAACTTTGGCGGTGGTTAAAAAAGTTGACAAAGTTGTTTAAGGTTTGTTTGAGAATGTTACAGTGGATGTTGTGAGTGTGAATATCGGCCTTGGATACGTCTAATGTGTCGAAATAAATTTGGGAATGAATCAAATTACTAGGAAAGGTAGCTTGAGAAGGAAATGTTTCAAAGAGACCCAAATCTTTCAAAGATCAACAAATCCATGGTTGGAATACCTGTATTGGCTGAGAGGCTGATGCAGATCCAAGCAATAGGTATAAGAAAATGCTTTCCTCAAATTGTGAAAAAAATAGACTCAACATTGTCTAGGAGGCAGTCAGAGATCAATGCATTGCCTAGGAATTTTTCTAACTCAATGGAGGCTATGATTGAGTTCAAAAGACTGATGAATTCCATCAAGGGAATGCTACACAAGCTCATTATATAGGGAGACATCGAGTTGTTTCCTGATGAGCCCGACATGCATTGTATTACTTGTCTCACTAGAATGTTCAAGGCTTACTGGCATGACCTCCTTGCTGCAACAGATGTACTCTCCATGGATAAGTTTCTTGTTGAAGAAATAAGTTTGCTAGAAGAGGCGTAGGGAGTTAGTCTTCCTGACTTATTACCTCTTTCTATTTTCCTAAACCTTCTTCAGACTCATGTTTATTCATTTACTGAGAGGAGCAGAGATTTTGTTTTGTAGGCCTATGATTATTTAGATAGAATCATATATCTTGTGATAGATCCCCAGCCGCAGGCTTCCTCAAGAAGATCCTTTCAAGCTCTTATTGATAGGAAAAGGGACAAATGTATTCAATTCATGGAAGATGCCATGCAGATGCGAAATCCATTATGTATACAGAGAATCCTAGCTATTGAAAGTCCTTGCAGAAAATGCAACAAAGGAAGGAAAGCTTCATTAAATTGATAAGACAAAATCGCAAGGTTGTTAAAATTTATGTCTTCTTATGTCCTGTTTGGATTGCACACCGAATTCAAGCACAACAATGAGATATATTATCAGTTGTGTGACAGCAATACAAGATAACCTTAAGAGAAATTTGGTTCTCGTATAAAACTTATAGTAGTGCAATCAGTAACTAATCTAATGCTAAACTAAAATATTTCAGGGAGAAAAGGGAAGAAAAAAATAAAATTAAAAAGGTTTGTGATGCACCAAGAATGAGTTTGGGGCTCTTTGACTCCTTCCCCTACCTAAAAATTTAGGAAACACAATATACAGACATGCAAGAGGTAAGAAGAAAAATGAAATTAGAGGAAAGACAAAAAATAATCGCAATAATATTCATTAGTGGAGGAAATATACACTATTTGCATACAGATCACAAGGTTAGACACTCATATTCAGCAAATATAAAGCTGAGATAACATGAAACACAATGTGGCTCACATAGGTTCAAGAAAGTGCGCCAGAAAGCCCATAAATGTACAGAGACTCCCTCTACTTATATAATTGAGAAGGAATTAAAATGCTCAAAATATTAACTTCATAGCCCCTTCACTCATGCTCTACAATAAATAATATAATCTTCCTTTTAAGTAGAAGTGACCCCATATCTGTATCAAATCTCCATCCTAATATAACTAGATCTTCAATGATGTGGTCTCAAGGAACAAACAGTCACTTAATTTCCCAAAAGTCTCCATATGCACTCAAGAGACACTGCAGAGCATTGGGACAAATAAAAAATTCAATGGGAGTTGCGTAAGAGAAATATCAAATCTGAATTTGGGCTCATTGGGATCTGAAACAACATATTTTAAATATGCAAAGGCATTGTGATTCATTGGAGGGCTCAAATCATTAAATGAGAGCCTTTGGAGTGGGTGAGAATCTTCTAAAACTTGTTTTGAAAGGAAAACATTTCCAAGGGACTATAATTGTGAACTGTGGGCCCAAATCTGTACAAGTCATGAAATATTTTAATTCCTTTCTCAAACCTAAGGAGGTCAAAGCATCCTCTTATCAAGGAAAGGATCTTTCCATTATATTTCAGATTCGATGAAATCGCTTTGTAGGCTTCACACCTAGTGTCAAAGGAAGAGAAGATAGGATGCCCAACCACCAAGTGCTTCACTTGTTCCCATGCCTTCCAAATTTCCTGAAGACCAGAGGACCCATGAGGAGAAATCAAGCTTGATGGTTTAGGTATTACTCTATTTTGGATTTTGAAGTTACTACTAACATTTATCTTTTTATTTCAAATGACTTCATCTAAATTTCAAGTTCCAAATACAATTTCTATCTCCTTAAAAAATTGTTAGATGTCCCTTGCTAATACTAATACCACAAGCAATTATGGACTCGGCACTACTATTTATATTGGTATTAATTTTTGAGGCATTTTTTCAAACATTCAAAGAAATCCATACTAATGTTTATACTTGGTATTGTGGTCTGCTAATTTTTGAGGCATTCTATTAAACATTAAAATAAATCCTAGGCCTCCTCTTAGCATCTGTATATTTTAGACACGATACCCCAATCAAGAAATTCAATATTTCAGTTGCATAAAGTTACAAATATCTAGCTTGGGGTTAAAATTACCTAAGATATTCTTAAAAACTAATTCGTTTTTATGAGCGTATGTAGAAATTCTTCATGTGTTTACTATATCTAATTAAAAGGTATCCATATAGAAGACTATAGAGATTGAAATGCAATCCCCGTACTTTATACGGATAAATAAAGGCTTTAAATCTTATAACGTTCAAGCTAGTATTCATTGGATTTTAGACAGAGACTTCAAAATGATTTACAAATATTAAGAATATTTGAAAAGAAGAATTAAAAAACTTGACATCATTTCAATGTTTTAAAAGAATAATCTCTTTAGAAATGCTAAAGAATACCCTTATTATTGTTATCTAAAGTTTACAAAACAAAAAAAAGATAGAATCTAGCATAATCGGGATTAAATGGTGTTCGGGTAGTCATTTGTCACAACCGGTTCCGAGCTTTCTTATCTTGCCTATAGAACTACAAGAAACATAACTAATATTTCCTATAGTAGGAAAAAGGATGGTAAATATTGAAAAGAGAAGAAAGGAATGGTTTAAGAGAGAAAATTTGAGGAGAGAAGACTATCTCTATGGTTGTTTAATGTGCCTCCTTGTTAGTACAATTTTAATGGTATAAGATCTACAACCGAGTGCACTGTAAACTTATTCTGTGTTTTGTAAAAGTCTCTGAGCACAAAAATAGGCTATATTTGAAAATATTAATTGGATTAACATAACAAAAACTAGAATAAACTCTTGTCATTATAATATATATTGACAATATCCATGCCTTGAAAAGAGGCTGCTCTACCCTCCTTTGGTTTGAGAAAGGAATTAACATATTACATGACTTGTACAAATTTGGGAAGTGGATGGAATGGACAGACCTTAAAGCTCATCTATAGGATTCCTAGGAATCTGCAAAGCATAAATATACAATTGTGCATTTAGTTTGCAAGGTACCTTTCACTCTTGTAAATGCATGCTACTATGTAGTGTTTGAATTTACGATTATAGGAATATTTTAGCTTTTGTTCTTCATTCAATAATTACGTGCATCATGAGCTTATGAATAGAACATTTCCAAAAATTAAGGACCTCCTTGAACTCTAAACCATATAGTTTGGTGTCTCTATTATACATATTCTCATAGGGATTATTTAGATTAGACATCTATCTTCCAATTTTCTCTGCATCCAAGGTTCTTTGGATCTTAGACCTGAGTTACTTTCAACTCACTCATCAATTATTACATGAAGAGAATTTGGTATACCTCCATATGACTTAGGCCTTCTTCCAACATGACCTCCAACTTCATCTTGGAATGATGATAACGATACTACGTGGGAGTAATATTCTCTGTGAGCACATATTACTACGAGATCTTCATATTGATGATAAGAAAACTTGCGGTTTGTCTCACGAAGTCCCAGGTCTATAGTATAGGAAAAGCATAGAGATATGATTGTGCGAGGCTGTTTGATGAGGTACCTTTGATTCATGTCAATACATTGTCTTTGAGAAGTATTCCAATTCACTTATAGTATTCTCTTTCATCTACTTAGATCTATACATAAGACATGCATCACATGCATATGAATATAATATTGTCAACAGTGTAAGACCTCTTAGAAATATGTACTACTAGTATTATGGGATCTCTGTTATACACACCCCAAAAAGCACATACAAATTCATGGGGATATTATGTATGGAACTTTTCATCCTAGTTATCTCTCGCATCAAAGGTGCTTTTTATTCTTAGAGTATTTTATGCAAAACAGGGGAAAGAAATATCATGAAACAACAACGATGCATATTCCACTTACTAGAAATCATAAAAGAAACCATTTTGTACATATGCCACAATCATAACCATCTATGAGACATCCCTTTGAGGCATTGCATGAAAGAGTTTAAGTGCCTTATCAATAAGTCCATTCTCATGCATACCACCGTAACCATAGCATTCAATGAGACAAGATCTAGTTGACAAAAATTATCAAAACAAGTTTATGCCTTTTCAACTTTCCCACAAATCACATACATATGTAGAAGGGAACTCATGATAAGGTGTCAAAATACAATCCTCCTCTAGCTATTTTTTTCTGTGTGTCTCATATCCATGCTCCAAATATAGAATTTCTTAAGCCAAATCAAGTCCCAAAACACTTATCCATACCTATCATGACACAAGATCAATAATTCTAGGTCTCCTTTATGCATTCAAGATGTCTTTCAACTTTCATGCATTGATTCTTCATCAGTTATGCCCAGCTCAACCTTCTTTATAATCTTTCTTAGTGACTTAGTACAGTCATATACCCTATACAAATCTGATTAGAAGAAGCCTACATGAGTTTTCATCACACATATATGAAATTAAAATATGGGATGGATCTTCACCACACATCGTTGAAATTAAAATGTCTTATCCACATTTAATTTACATGGCTATGAAAGGAATAGGAATGAACTCAGATAGAAAGAAAAGCTCAAGAAATAGATAGACAAGTTACTATGTATGTTGAAGACACATACAATGTATCCTTGTATGAGTTATTGATTTGATTTGTAAGGTATAATTCAAATTTTTACAAGTTCACTAGTATACTTTAAATTCAAATCATTAAAAAAACCAATAATTTCACTAGTAATGAAATAGCCAATAATTCATAAAATAATAGTCAATTTAAATCTATTCAGCTAGATAGGAAAAATATCTATTCTTTTTTCTCCTCTTTTGACGAGGAACTATAGATTATGGTGCAACATGATAATCATCCTAGACTATTGTCTGTTTGATTTCTGGGTTGTTTTCCAAATGATTTGCAAGATGGTCAATCGATTTATTTCTTCCAACAACAAAATCATCACATCCTTCTATGGCATCTTCATGTTCACTGTTAGTTGCATCCTTTAAGGAGTTTGATTGTTTCACATCCTATTAAACAACACAATTTAGTTAATTAAATTACCACAACATTGATACTTAAATGTTTTATTATGTCATCAAATACTATAATAAACTTACCTCAGATTCATTCCCAATGACCAAATTCTCCCCTCGATCTATCATATGTTTTGGAAGCCTTGAACCATGCATTAAAGCATATTTCAGTTCTTCATCCAAGCTTCCTTTCAAAATTGGTGAACCTAAGTGTACAAAGACATTTTAATTTATAAAGTATCATTTGTCATCCAATACATTCAATTCACCAAAAAAATAAAAAAATGAAATTATTCACTTACCAAGCTCCCACGAATACTATTATACCCACTGACCTCAATTTATGGAACCCAATACTTGACAACCTAGCTTGGGTAGCCTTTGTTGTATCTCGAAGGCATCTTTTACCTCCTTCTTATGCAGATGGCTTGTAGTTTGGATTTTTGAAGGACTTTCTCTTTAATTTGGCATCCTTGATAAGCTCATCCCATGTTGTTTGGTTAGTGATCCAAGCTGATCAAGGATATCTCAGCTCATTTGTTAACTTTGATCTTATATTGTCTCTTTTAGAATTAATTAATTTCCATGCATAATCCATTATGGAATCCTTGTTAAAACAACAATTTCCAAACTCTTTTATGACATCTTCAAAGAGTTCATCTTTATTAGAATTGGCTTGCTTTCTCCAATCCACTTGTACGGTATTTCAAAGTAGGCATTCTAAAAGATGAAATAGAAATTGGAAAATTTTTGACCCCATTTCATCTTTTAAGACATTTCCTTCCGAGGTTAACAAGATTGTAACCTCTTTCTTTCCTTTTGTGTTAACTTTGGAGATTGTAGGAGTATGTATACTTCATGCTTGACTGGAACCTACAAGAAGTCGACCTATAATAGAGAATAATATTGGAACCAAAACAAGGAAAATGGTTTTAAAAGTTTTTCAAACCTTAACTATCCCTGAGCAACCTTCATAAAGAGGAAAGGATCATACTTGGCTTATATGTATCCCAGAACCTTAAGATATCTTTGTTTTCATGAGCAATATAGTAAAATTTACATCATTAAACGAAGTGTGCAGATCATTCAAGAGCCATTGAAGGTTCTAGCATGCTGACAAGGTCAAGATAGTTGTCTAGGTAATATTTCATGCTTTGATATAAGGATTAAGTCTTTTCCTTATAGACTTAAAATCTCTGCTTCGGGATTAAATTGAGACAGGATTTGCCTTATGATTGAGGTGAAGTTTTAGGATGGAAATTAAGTTTTAGATTGTATTTCAAGTGTTTTACAAATATTGCATTTATTGTATTAATGTTTCTCAAAAGAGGAGCTAATGAAGTGATAAGTAACTTGAAATCTATCAAATTAAAGAATAATTTTAATACCTTTTAGTTCACTAGGACATAAACCCTCTGCTTTTGGATTAAATCCAATTGCATTTTTTTCAAAAAAAAAGAAATTTATATCGGGAATTGAATTCTAGATTAAATCCAATAGCATTTCCACAATTGGGTGATGCTTAAATTCATTTTACCCATTAAAAATCCAGAAGTCTAGTCATTTTCTTGCACAAAAGGGTATTGTCATGCCCATATCTGAAAAAATGCTTTATTCCTACACATAAATACCATATAACCATCCCAACACCAGCAAAAACTCAAGAACAATTAATCCAACCTCAAGTGCCCTGTTTGAAAGAAAACCCACATTTTCTACAAGTTTAGAAGACCTTAAAAAATGGAGAAAATGGGCTCAAGATTTGGAAAACTCGGTTAGTTCAAGCTATTTAGAAATAGATGGGGGCTTGAGTCTAAAGACATATTGAGAGAGATTGAATGGATTTTGGAAGATGCAATAGTTAGTACTACCCAAATTTAGTAATGCCCCAAATTTTGCTACGAGGGAAAGTATTGAAGAGTTTTATGCATTGTGGACGGAGAAAATTGAGAAGAGGAGGCCATTTCAGTACATTGGGGGTGTGCACATTGGAGAGACTTGGTGTTGTTCATGCAAGTGGGTGTGTTGATTGCAAGGCCTAAGATGCAGTTAACTGATAGAGATTGTTCAAAATGTGATATTGAGAGATGGCTTATTGGGTGAGGGGTTGTGCGTCAATTTTTGTATTGGAAGTGGGTCACTTTCCATTAGGTTGGGGTAGTTATTGGGCGTTGGAGGTAGAGTGGTTGTAGTTTATTTGAGTCATGTTTTCATATCGATTCTTAGGTACAATGTGTATAGATATAACTTGCAGGTATATTGATTTGTTCCCATTCTCCTTTCCTTCATTCAATTTCTTTTATAAGTGATTTGTTCACATTCTTCCTTCCTTCCTTCAAAGCTTAGTTTGAGACTAGGATTTAGCAGGTCCATTTTGGGCTTGGCCTTGGTTCCATATGTTGTCTTTAGTAGCCTCATGGATGTTAAAATATCTTCTTTTTATTCTTCTTAAAGTGTAGTTTTAACACTAGGACAGAGCATGCTCAATTTTAGGCTTAGACTCGGACTGAGGATGCCCAATTTGAACTTGGACTTGGATTCAACAAGCCCACTTCAAGCTTGGACTCAAACTTGGCAGGCCATCTTTGGCTTGGACATGGTAGCTTCATTTTTGGCTCAGAATGGAAAAAACCATCTCAAATTAAAATACCATATATTTTATTGTATTTCACTAAAATAAATCAATAAATGTCAGATTTACATAGATAATTCATCCCGGGAAGTTTCGGGTTCAACCTCAACAGATTTATCAAAGCATTATTTTGGGATTTGGGCTGGGCATGCCCAATTTGTGTTTGGCCTTGACTCGCCTTTACTTAATGGGTTGGGACTTTCCTAGTCCAATTGAGTTTGGACTTGGCAGCCATCTTTGGCTTCAGGCGGAAAAAATGGATAATTAAAAATATGTAAATTCTAGCATATTTCACAAAAATAAGTAAATAAAAGTCATATTTGCATAGGCATTTTGTCAGGGAAAAGTCAGAGAGATTATTACATGTAGTTTGCAAGAAACTCATACATACACTTTGGCAAATGATTTGCATATAAAAACATACATACATTTTAACATGTGATTTGCATGTAAACTCATAGATACATTTTGACAAACAGTTTGCATATAAACTCATAGGGACGTTTTCACAATGGTTTGCATATTAAGTCATAACCAACATAATTTTGAAGGAATATCAATAGGATTCCACAAACACAAACAAGTAACAAAAAAGTTTGTCTTTAGGTGCCAAAATACTAATTAAGAAATTAGTTGTATTTTCACAAAAAAATTGCATATAAACTAATACAGAATTTTGAGTAACAGTTTGCATGTAAAGCTAAAACCATTGTATAGATAATTTCAAAGGAATATCAATAGGAATCCACAAACAAGAAACATAAAACTTTGTGTTTATGTGCCAAAATACTGACTAAGAGATTTGTTGTATTTTCACAAAACGTTTGCGTAGAAACGAGTGTTTGAGGCAAAGCCAAGGAAGATGTTTAATGGATTCAGGGCTGCCACAAAAATATACTTGGGAGCTTCCATTTCAATATTCATGCCTTTTCCCTTGGGTATTACAAAAGCCACTGATTGGTATCCTTTAGATAATGTCTAAGGAAGGGTTTGTTTGTCAAGTTACCAATTCTAGTCGCACCACCAAAAAATCACGGGTTAATAATAAGGTGAGCTCCAAAATTATTGTATAGTTCCTCTATTAAAATTACATAGCGTAAACTCTAATTTCTTGCCAGAGTTTCCTATTACAAAGCTGATGAGAATATCTACCTTTCTTTGTTTTGATACCCTTGTGTTAGAATTTAAAGCAAAAACCACACCTTGTGTTTAAGCCTTGAGGGGTGCCAGGTTACTCCAGTACTAGAGACTACTAAAGTTAGTGGGTACTAATGACATTCCAATTATGAATTATTCACCTACCAATGAATATTCATTTGATAATTTACCAAAGAATTCTAATTTCTATAGATGATAAAGGTGCGAAAGCGAGAAATGGCAACTAGGACAAGTAGAAGATTATGGAAATTTAAATGAGACCAACAATGGGTCGATGAGAAGGTTATGAGGATTTAGTTGAGACCAATTGCTAGGCTGGTGAGAATTTAAATGAGACCAACAACTCAGTGACCTATATGCTAGAAGAATTTTCCATGTGTAGTTGCCTTTTATGGCCTTGATAATCCATTCGAACAGAAGCTGAATGTGTTTGGTGTTTCCTTTAATGTAACAACAGATAGGGTGGAAATCATTTCTTTCTAAGGGTGGATGATTTATCAAAACACTGAATCCTCCATTGCTCAAAGTTCTTCATCAAAAGAAAAAACCCTCTTCTTCCTACAACATTAGTCTCAGTGCTAAATTTTGTATCGATACTAGTGTCATACCCTGGGCCAACACTAATATCATTGAAGTATTCATAGCTCTGGTGTGATGATGGATAAAATATTATTTTAAACGTCTTATAAGTTTTAAGGACACGTTTTCATCATATTTCATGAATTTTGACGAATGTAAAGTTGTGTTTTGCTTTTGTGTTTCTGATAAAATAGGGCACAAAGTGAAAATATCTTTAAAATCATCTTTGATATCCTGTAACAATCGTTGTGAATTTTATGGATAAATTTAAAGTTTGGAGAAAAATATTTAGTACCTGTACTTGACAGCAGTGGGTAATAAATCGAAGGGCGATAGATTTAGAAATGCAGCTGATTTTTCTAAGGCCTTCGAGATTGAAGAGGTATGAATATTTTAAATACAAAAGAGCTTAAAAAAGAGAGCTGATTTCAGAGGTTGGTAGATAATATTAATTTATTCATGGTTTTTGTGTTTAAATTTCTAGCGGGTTCTCCACCGAGGAAAAGGAGTCTAGTTAGAAAGCAATAAGGAGCCATTCTATGTATCAGTAGATAAATTAGATGTAATGAGAAACTCTTTAAGAGTATTTGCTATGGGAAATTGGACAATTGTGGATGGACAATATAGAAAAGAATTTGATAAGCCAAGGTTTTTCAAGCGGATCGTGTGCCAAATCTAGCTATAGATATGTTAAAGCTCAAGCATTTGAAATTCATGGATTATAGTTTAAATCGAAAGAAATTTGGAGTACGTTTGAGTTATGTTTACCCCTTTCTTCATTTTTTTCTTGGTTGCAAATAATTATAGATAATGGTTTTTCAACTGCAATTTTTTTTGTTTCCTTGAATATGTAACTCGTTAGGAATTTTTTGATCTCTGTGATGTTGATCACGAGCCCTCGTTCGTTTTATAATTTATTTGGTTTGGAAGTTCTCAAGCATCATCATTCATGTCATAGAGATGTTGCGATAGAATTGGGTCATCTTAAAAAATTAAAACATCTAGAATTGAGTGGATTTCAGAATAATAAAATCTCAAGATGGAAAAAGCTAAATTTTTTGCAGAAGCTAAAATTATCCAATATTGAAGGTCTCAATGAGCTTCAAGGATCAATTGGGAATATTCAATCATTAAAGGAGTTATACTGTGATGGAATTGAGTAGTTACCAACATCACTTGTGAAGCTCTGATCCCTTTAGGAGTTGCACTTAGTTCAATGTGGGGGATTAAAGTAGTTACTAGATTGATTCAGAGATTTGATCTCCCTTACTAAACTTAGTTTGTGGGATTGTTCCAATTTGCAAGAGCTCCCGTGTGATTTCCATAATCTTTTGGCATTACAATCATTGGATTTATGCAATTGCTATAGTATCCTTCACCTACCAGAAGGGCTTGGAAACTTACAATCTTTAACAAATATAAGCTTGGAAGGTCATGAGAATTTAATTACTCTTCTTCTCGATAGGGAGACGAGGCTGCATTAATGAAGGGCATTATATCATTTCGTGGCTGCTTAAGTTTTAAAGAAATACCAAAAGATATTTTTAAACTTACAATGCTCATAAGGTTATCATTTTCTGGATGTAAGAGTTTAAAGATGCTTCCCATCGATTTGATCAACTCACTTACCCGGAAAACTTAGACTTGACCTCTTTGTGAGATTTTACAAGAGCTGTGTAATGAATTTCATTCCCTGGTAAGATTAAGAAGATTGGACATGTCTCGATGCAAAGGTTTGTCAAGGCTACCTCCAAGCTTCAATAATCATGGTTATTTGGAATATTTAAATTTATCGAAATGTGATAAGTTAGAGGAATTGAGTAGCGACTTTGGTCACTGGGAGCATTGGAAAACTTGAATTTGTTCGGATGTAAAGGTTTTTAAGGATGCCTACGAGTTTTGGTAATCTTGGCTATTTTGAAACTTTAGATTTATGAAAATGTGATAAATTAGAGGAATTGAGCAATGATTTTGGTCGCTTGGGAGCGTTGAAAAACTTGAATTTGACCGAGATACAATAGCTTTGTCAAAACTTTCTAATTCTTTTAGCCATCTTGGTTGCTTGAAAGAGTTACATCTCTCGTTCTGCTCTAAATTGGTGGAGATTTCTAGTGATTTTAATTGCCTTTGATCAGTAGTAAGATTGAATCTCTCAACATGTGAGAGCTTGGATGGAAAATGGATGGATATTGTGGGGGGTATTCAAATTTTGTGGTGTCTAAATATTGCCAACAGTGAAAGGATGATCCATCGGTGGAGAGAAATGGAAAGAGAAAAATAAGAATGGATTTTTGAGGTGAATTGAGATTCACCTAACAACAGAGCGAGAATACCGACAAAAGAGGAAGAAAAAGATTTGATGTTGAAAAGAATGATAACAAAGATATTTGATGAGGAAGGGCTACTGATTGACATTCATCAACTTCCCTTCCATTCATCCTCCCTTATCTCTCGACACACCCTTCATCTTAATCTTTCATAATAACTATTTTCACTGAAACACAAAGCACCCTTATGTTTCCATAAGTGCATATACTTGAACTTACGGTGTGATTGGATAACAAGGGTACTATCTCCAAGTTGTGGGACTTGCTACTTGAGATAGACCTCTAGAGAAAGCTGGTTCTTGCTCCTAAGCTACCTGCCACAATCTACTCTAATGTAGGGGAAACTAACTATTCTAATCTAAATTTCCAAGGGACCAGGGAGAGAGAATGCATGAAATGAATGCCTACACTAAAGTGGTGATACACCAGAAAAGGAGGGTGTGAGAGTAGTCTTCAAATTTGTGAGATGTAGAAGCAAAGTGCACACTTGAAGGGGTGTTGACAATTCTCCACAATCTAGTAAAATGCATTCACAAAAGTACCTCGAACATACACAATGATAATGGATCCTGCAAGAACATAATAATAGACACAATATTCTTGTAATCAAGGTTGAAGGGGCAATAAGGATGCAAGAAAACACTTTGCAGGGGAAGATATATCCACAAACTTATATTTTATTGCTTCATGATATGCACTGATTCAATCTATTACAAGATAAGGGCCTAGATCGCCATGCAAGGAGTCCACAACAAGGGCTGCAACACATTTGCTTCACAAATAAATTTGGCGAGCTTTCTTTCAAAACTACCTCTATTTACAATGAGCCCAACACTCCAATTTATAGAAAAGATGAGAAGAGAGAGAGAGGAAAAATGAAAATCCTGAAATCTATCCTTCAACCACTTGTAAGAGGTATTACATGGAGTAAAAAGATTATATATTACTTACAAAATGCTCCCCATACTGTCCCAAGTGCTACAACAGGGAAAGAATGATGACCATGCCTCTTAATTGCACTCCCAACCACCAAATAAAACACTGTTATTAACCCAGCAATGTTTTCTTAAAAATATCGATCAATATCTCATCAAATATGGAATTTCATGATTTTTGTACATCGGGATCGGAGCCAAAATTCCAACGGTACCAATTTTTTGCGATTTCGTTGAGAAATGCAAAAGTTATGGCCTTCTGAGTGCGGGTAGCTATTTTGGGTCTTGCATGCGTTTTCTGTCATTTGACGGGAATAAGCATTAACTGACTAGAGCCTAATATGTTTCTTTTAATTAAATATATCTACCCTCATTAAAAATCAGAGCTCGGAGTCAAAAGTTATGGCCATTTGAAGTTTCACGGGTCAAACATTGACTTTTCTTCTTTGCCTTCGGCCGATTCTGCTTTCAAGGTCCCACACGTCCTGCGCGTACTTTTGTCCCAGTGTCCCCAGATGAAAATATCCTGCTTCGCCGATTCAGCTTCCTTGTTCCTATTGTCAGCCTTTTCATGTCCCATGCATCCCTCGTATACTTTTTTCCCAATTGTCTCGCACTCTGCACAGGGACAAATATCTCCGAACCGCCCGAAATGGACTATCATCACAAGAAAATCACCGATTCACATCCTGCGCGTACTTTTGTCCCAGCGGTCCCAAAACCACGCAAAAAAAAAAAACTTGATTATTTTCCTTGCTTTTAGCCGTTTGATTTTCACATCCCTCGCGTCTCGATGTCCCAACTGTGCCGCGGACCGCCTGGGACAAATATCTCCAAACCGCCCGATTTCCTTTGTATTTCGGCCCCAAGCTTGGTACGATGAAATTCTTTAAAATAGTGTGCAACCTTATTTTTTGCATTTTTTCCATTTTCTCAACTCGTTGGGATTTTTTCTTGGATGGGAGAGTTAGAAAAAGGCCGAGGGGACCCCGGAAAACATGATTTCGGGCCTTGAATCAATCTACTTGCTCAGGACTGAATAATTTGATGCATGTTATCAAAATTACCTTGAGGGTGAATTTTGGATAACAATAACTCATTGAAATAAATGGTGAATTATTTGAGAAAAATGCGCAACAGTTGGAGTGGAGCACACAAGCCCGGTGAATCATATATTTCAGTGGACATTTTAGTGCATTACCAGATGAGGTGAAGGATAGAATCCTTTTTATACATTTCCTAAAAATTTTAGTACTACTTTCAGCAATGATACAGGTGTAAACTATTGTGATATACCCTCCCGGTATAGGTGTATCACGACAGCTTTCCATAGCCGTGATGGTTTAGAAGAAAAAGGAATAAGATGTCCATCATTTTGGGAGGATATCTCATATCATGTACACAAAAAACTAGGACCTAGCAAGGGTATTTCAAACTGATAACTAGGTAGGGAGAACAATGGGGATGATGCGGGCGGGGCCAGAGCCATAATTTTGAAATGCACTCTCATGCCCTCCTGAGTAGTTGAACTAACCAATGAAGCAGACAATGCATGCCACAATATAGATGGACAAGCCCCGAGCCATGAATCTAATATGGAAGACCCAAAACCAGGGCACAAAACACAATCATGGGGAAAAGGAAGGGCATGAAAAACTAGATACGAATACCCTCAAGAAGGGTATAGATGTAGGGAAGAGGAGCCACGAACCAGAGACAAATGTGCCCTCACAAACCAAATTGAAATCTGATTTTTTATAACAACATTTTTATTGATATCCTTGTATATTTCTTTGAAAAGCAGTGTCGATTCTTGCATAAATGTAAAAAAAAAAGGGCAAAAGAAATATTCGATGCGGATACCTGCTCGCCCTCCTCCTTGCCTAAGATCTACATGCCATGAGGATGAAATCCCCTCTAGCTCAATGTCACTTTCCATTTTATTGGCTGCATTCATTTTCCCATATTTTCCTGCAAATTAAGCAACAACTACAAACAAAAGAGTATTTTTAATTAAAATTTGTTATATCAACTAAGGTATTAGCTAGAGACAAAAATATATTTGTGTCTCTAATTAATGTCTCTAAACACCCCTCCATGTAGTAGTGAAGGGAATGAAATTTGGAAAATCCTTCTGCGTAATTTTAACTTAGAAGGCTCTCCAAAAAGGCATATGACTTGGAAAGGGTCAGGATATCGAACCTAATCATCATTAAAGATTCAATAAAACTAATGTTCTCATACATTATTTAAAGAATTTGTATGTATTGGGAAAATTCAAACCTTATCTTTTACGGAATGAAGATGAGTTCAAAAATGAGCTTTTCCATCAATGATCACTTGGTGTAGTGATGCCCAATTATTGAATTCCTTAATGTTTCATTATCATAGGTACCATGGATGTATTCCTTTAATATATTCAGATGAGGAATTCACATAATACATGTTAGCATATGTTGGATAACTAATATTTATTAGGTGTCTATCCTATCTCTTTATCTCTTCTTCTATTATTCCATTATTCTCTCCTTCTATTGTGGATCCTCTCCATTCATTTAGGGGAGTCCAGTACAATTTCTTTCCTATAAATACTGTACGTGAGCTTTGTGTTAGATAGAATAATATGAGATATACAATCTCTTCTATTTCTCCTTCATTCTCTGTCTCTCAGTTTGGTATCAGAGCAAACTAGATCTCTGCCTGTGTGTTGGAAAGGAGAGACTGTTTCTCTTTCTGCCTGTGCGTGGAAGAGTGTGGTTAGGGTCGTTGGTCTTCTATTGTCTTGCGTACATGGGAGAGGAGTCCTGCTGTTGCTGCTGCGTGGAGATCTTCAGCCTGACAGGAGATCTACTGCTGCGTGAAGACTTCAGCGTGAAATCTTCTATTTTTTCTGCCTCTACCTGTGCGTGTTGAAGACTGCTGCTGCTGCATGGAGAGGAAACAATCTAAGGATCAAACACAAGCTAGACGTGGAGATTTACTCAGCCACCTGCATAAAAACTTTCCCCTGCTAACATTCAGTTGTTGTTGCATGGAAAGGAAGAATTCCTTGTGTATAAGTTTTGAATTATTATTTTTTATCATTTTTCTACGCTGAGAGAAAAAGATTCTTCATACATGCGTGGAAAATATTGGAATCTTCTATTGCGTAACTGATTTGCTGCGAAGTGAAGGAAGGCAGCACGTGGGTAGAGAGAAGACTGTCTGCGTGGAAAGAAAAACGAGGAGGTCTCACCAGGAGAGAGAACTTATTTCTGTGCGCGGAGACCTTCAACCTGTGTAGTGCTGTCGAGGTAGTTTTTGAGTCTACAACAGTTTCTTCAACACTACGTCGAATGTCGAGTGTAGAAAACTCGATTGAGAGCATCAATAACACGGTCGCCATAGCTGAAAGCCACAATATTAACTCACCAGCCAGAGAACACCGTGGAGAAGCTCCTGAGAGCTCCGGGTTCTACTTTTCTTTGCTGAACGAGCTTCAAAATTCCGGCAATCTTGCATTCGACAAACTAGTTCGAGAAGGACTCCTTGAATACTTTCTTTTCGATGTCAGCTGCTAAGCAAAGCGAGTACGGGAAGAATTAGAAGTTGGATATGACGCTGATTGTGATGACGAAGAAGAATGCCCTACAAAGCGTCATCGTCTCACAGCACGCGAATATCGCGAGCATCTACGAGCCAGTAATTCTCGACAGTGAGTCCAAATTGTAATAAATTTTCAAATAAATAATTTTTTTATTACAATGTCTGCTCCAAATTTACTGCATCGACACTCGATTGCTCAAAGGGCCTAATTTTACGGCCTGGAAGACAAAAATGAAGACAATCCTTCAGTTTGAAGGATTATGGGGAATTGTCACAAGGTCATGCACTGCTCCCTCAGACCCCGATGAACTAATAAAATGTGACATGGCTTGTGCTAAAGCCTTGATGCTGATAATGCTCAGTATCAGTGATGATGTGCAACTACATGTTCGGAATGCGGAGAAACCCAAAGAGGCCTAGGACAAGTTGGAAACCATTTATGAAGCCAAAAATCAGACAAAGATTCTTCATCTTATGTCGAAGCTGCACACCCTCTCTATGGGGTCTGACAAGAAAGTGGAGGAATTCTTGCATCGCGTGGCTGAGCTGAGATCGGAGTTATTAGCGCTCGGTGAAATGGTAGACGATAAAATTCTCATCCCAATCACCTTGAGAGCACTCCCTTCTCAATTTCGAGTGTTCGTTACAACACTGAATGTGTCTAAATAAACAATGACATTCGAAGAGCTTGTGAATTTGCTGCAGCAGGAAGAGGCTATCGCTTCATCGCATGGGGAATCTCAGGACAAAGCCTTGTTCTCAAAGCCTAATCGTGGCCAGAAGAATCGGAAAGGTCCCCCAGAGAAGCCAAATCCAGCGCAACCCAAACAGAAAGATCAAAAGTCAAAGAGATGGTGTCACATTTGTAGAACCAATACTCACAACACTGATCACTGCTGGCACAACAGCTTGAAACAAGGGCCTTCAAGCCATACAAGCACATCCGGGTGCGAAGATTTTCAAAATTCCAAACAACATCCCCGCTGGAGAAAGCAAAAAGGACATCTTGCAGCCCAACAAGAAGATGATGAATCTGATGAGGAGACATCAGAAGGAGCCCATTGTAGTAAGAATCTTGTACTCGTCTCTCAAACTTCTCAGCCCACAAAGAAAGTCTGGTTGATAGAATCAGTGCAAGCAAGCATATGTCAGGTGACAAGAAGCTGTTTGATTCACTACACGAAGAGCCAACCGGAGATCGAGTTTGGATAGCGGATGACAAAGAGTACATTGCAGAAGGAATAGGGAATGTGACCATTCCTCTGGGGCCATGAAAATGTACACTTACAAAGGTACTATATGTTCCTGGCTTGACTAGCAACCTTTTGTCAGTTACTCAGCTCTTGAATCATCACCTTAAGGTTGAATTTCTTGTTCAAAATGGCATTAAATCATGCTTAATCTCCCGACAAGGTATGGTTCTTGCTAAAGCTTTTGTAAAAGATAAGTTATTTGCTTTAGATACTGTTTCATCTTCTGCAGTAGCTTTATCTGCTTCAACAATAGAATCAACTGCCTTATGGCATTTTAGATATGGACACTTGTCGGTCGGTTCATTGCACCAGATGAGTTCAAAAGCAATGGTCCGTGGACTACCCAAATTGTCCAGTTCCTTGCCTATTTTCCTGGCTTGTCTTGCAAGAAAATAACACATAGATCCGTTTTAAGTGAGCACCTTCCATGCCAAGAAGTGTCTGGAGGTAGTTCATACTGATCTAAAAGGCACATTGCCTACTTCGTTTTCAGGATACAAATACTTCCAGTTGTTCGTGGATGATCACTCTCGCAAGATGTGGGTATATTTCCTAAAGCAAAAAAGTGAGGCTCTTCAACACTTTCAGAACTTCTATCATCATGTTGTCAAAGAGTCTGGACAACCACTTCTTCTACTCCGCTCAGATCGAGGGGGGGAATTCACATCAAAGAAGTTCTTGGCCTTCCTAAACCATCACGAAATTAAGAAACACACGATCAAGCTCCCTACACGCCCCAGCAAAATGGCATTGTTGAGTGTCGTAATCACATAATGATGGAGATGGCTCGCTGCATGCTATCAACTACAAAGCTAGGAGAACGCTATTGGGATGAAGCAGTACAAACGGCTGTATATCTTCTCAATAGGGCACCAACAAAAATTCTACTGAACAAGACACCAGAAGATGTATGGAGTGGTAAAAATCCATCAATTTCTCATTTACGAGTATTTGGTTGCACAACATACATGCATGTCCCAGTTCAGAAGAGAAAGAAGGTAGAGCCAAAAACACTCTCGTGTATTCTTCTTGGCTACAGTACTACCTCGAAGGTGTATCGTCTCATGGATCCTGAGACAAAGAAAATATACGAGAGTCAAGATGTGGTTTGTGATGAGTCATCCTTTGACTCAATAGTATCAACAGAAGATCCACTTCCAAACACATCTCACCGATTAGTCTCTGAATCAGATGATGAGCCAAAGGAGACTACTCAGAGAAAATAAATGCTGCCAGGAGAACTATTTGTTGACCTTGGAGAACTGGAGAATGTGACTCCACATCAATCCTCATGGAAACGACACAGTTCTTCTCAAAAGTAGTCAAGTTCTCGTCTGAAGTGGGTACAAAGCACTATCAAGGACTCACATTTGCAACAACTCCTAGATACATCATCCGGAGTCAAAACAAGGAGTCAAACAAGAAATGAGGTAAACTTTGCACTCATGCATTCACTGATGAATAACTCCGAGCCAGATAATGTTCATGAAGCACTCAGTCAAACTCAGTGGAAGGAAGCTATAGAAACAGAATATGACTCGCTCATGAAAAATCAGACATGGGAAGTTGTCGATCTGACTTACAGAAAGAAACCCATAGGCTGCAAATGGGTTTTCAAGACAAAATATAAGGCAGATGGATCCATCGACAAATATAAAGCATGAATTGTAGCCAAAGGATATGCTCAGAAAGAAGGCATCAAATATGAAGAAACCTTTGCACCCACTACGAAGATGAAGACCATCAGAGTAGTTTTCACACTTGTAGCACAGAAAGGATGGAGACTTCAGCAGATGGACGTCAAGAGTTCTTTCCTAAATGGTGATTTGAAAGAAGAAGTATACATGACCCAACCTGAAGGATTTGTTGATGAAAATCAGCCTAAAAAGGTATGTCATCTCATCAAATCTCTTTACAGGACTGAAACAAGCTCCTAGGGCATGGTATATCAAGATCAACAATCACCTTTTGCAGCATGGTTTCACTCATAGCTCCTCATATTCAAATTTATATATAAAGAAGGTAGGCAAAGAAATTTTCATTCTGGTTGTTTATGTAGATGATCTTGTGATCACTGGTAGTTCAGAAGATCAGGTTGATATTGTAAAGAATGATCTCAAAAGAACCTTCGACATGACAGATTTGGGGCTACTACATTACTGTCTTGGCTTGGAAATATGGCAAAAGGAGCATCACATATTTGTCTCCCAGACAAAGTACGCTAAGACACTCTTGGAAAAGTATAGAATGTTTGACTGTAAACCTATATCCACTCCCATGGAAAAAGGCTTGCAACTTTCAAGATTCCAGGATTCACCTCAAGTAGATGCTACTCTCTACAGGCAATTTGTTGGAGGGCTCATCTATTTGACATACACCAGACCAGATCTCTGCTATGCTATCAGCTATCTTTCCAGGTTCATGCAGGAGCTAAAGAAATGTCACTGGAATGCAACAAAGCATGTTTTGAGATATGTCCGAGGAACAACTAATTATGGTCTGGAATATAAAAATAATGATCAATTATTCCTACAGGGATATGTCGACTCGGACCACGCTGGATCTGTTGATGATAGGAAGTCAACTACAGGATACATATTTCATCTCGATCTGGACCTATCTCGTGGATAAGCAAGAAGTAGAATGTTGTTTCTATCTCATCCACAGAGGTAGAATATCATGCCGCACGAGGAGTTGTGTGCAAAGTGATATGGATATGTCGCATTATGGATGACCTGGGAATTCCTGAAAAATAGTCACCTATTCTCTATTGTGACAATCAGAGTGTGTTGAAGCTCGTGCAGAATCCAGTCTTTCATGAATGAACAAAGCATATTGAAATTGACTACCATTTCATTCGAGAGCACGTCTTGAACCATCAAATTCAGCTCCAGTACTGTCCTACTGAAGCACAAGTTGCTGACATTCTCACTAAATCCCTTGGAAAAGTGAAATTTGAATCTTTCAGAGGTCACATTTGCAAGAATAATGTAATAAGGGGGGGAATGTTAGCATACGTTGGATAACTGATATTTCTTAGGTGTCTATCCTATCTCTTTATCTCTTCTTCTGTTATTCCATCATTCTCTCCTTCTGTTGTGGATCCTCTCCATTCATTTAGGGAGTCCAGTACAATTTATTTCCTATAAATACTGTACGTGAGCTTTGTGTTAGATAGAATAATATGAGATATACAATCTCTTCTATTTCTCCTTCATTCTCTGTCTCTCAGTTTGGTATATTAAATAAGGTATTAGCTAGAGACAAAAATATATTTGTGTCTCTAATTAATGTCTCTAAACACCCCTCCATGTAGTAGTGAAGGGAAATGAAATTTGGAAAATCCTTCTACATAATTTTAACTTAGAAGGCTCTCCAAAAGGCATATGACTTGGAAAGGGTCAGATATCGTAACCTAATCATCATTAAAGATTCAATAAAACTAGTGTTCTCATACATTATTTAAAGCATTTGGATGTATTGGGAAAAATCAAACCTTATCTTTTTCTCGGAATGAAGATAAGTTCAAAAATGAGCTTTTCCATCAATGATCACTTGGTGTAGTGATGCCCAATTATTGAATTCCTTAATGTTTCATTATCATAGGTACCATGGATGTATTCCTTTAATATATTCAGATTAGGAATTCACATAATACATGATGTCAATTGCCACACCCAAAAATTTAATTTCATCGCCAAAAGCTAAGCTAAAATTATATTTGGCCACTTGTGATCGTGAATATTTCAAGACAATTCTTGATACTATTTAAGAGAAAATGTCACATACAATTGGGGTTTATTTTTTCATTCCATAAAAAAATTAGAAATAGTGTAACCCCCACAAACTCGACGTTCAAAACTATACTTATAAAACCTATTAATTTATTGGGGAAAATTTGTGGAAAAAAATGTGTTTAAGGGGTTGCAAGAGTGATACTTTGGTCACGATTTAACTAATTTCTGATTAATTATTTATCTCATTTGAACACTTAAGTCCTTAATAAATTTTATAAAACAATTTTTAAGTTACAGTGGTTACATTTACCTATGTCGTTTATACCCTTATTACACCTTTATTCTAATTAATTAATTTTCATATAAACACTTTCCCTTTTAACCCCTTAATTAATTTAATGAAAAATGTCCCACTAGCCACTTGAGTTGTAATAGCTAGAAAAAACATCATTTACTTATTTATTAACTTCAAAGTGGAAGGGGAGGGGGTCATAACATAGTCCAATCCACAAGTGTAGGTACCCTAGGACCTTATTAGTTAATTAGATTTACAAAATTTTGCACATACTCATTCCTACAAAATATAAATCACTTAAGTGATGTAGTATTCATTCTAAAACATTGGATTAGATCTATCTTGGCCATTGGATCTAAGGTTAGACTAAAAACCCTAGAAATCATTAAGATCTCTCATCTTATTCTTTTCTTACCCTATTCATATCATTATCACTATTTTGTTTTGCAGGTTTGGGAGAATGGAGGCCATGAATGGAAATAGAGATTATGAAGGATTGTGCCTTGTTAGAAGGATATAGACACCATTTTGGGTATTTATATTATATGCATCCCTCTCCTAGGGTTTGCTTTACATTTTATTTGTTATTGTATTATTACTTTTTTTGGGTTTACCGGATTTGGGTATGGAAATTTTTGCCCCATTTTATTTCTGGATCTAAATGAAATATATACACAATCTAGGTTATATATATATATATATATATATATATATATACACTAAACTAGGTTATGGGTCACCCGATGTATATAAAAACAACACGAGTATATGTTTAGCAGCCATGGCTAAAAATATGTGCGGAGTTAAGGTTTGGGTGGGGCATGTGCCCCCACCCCACTCCACAATGTAAAATGGTTTGGGGTGGGGACATCACCCCCACCCCTTTTTTGTTTATCATCTACAAAGGCTTGCCCACATAGGCCTATTCGGCCCAATCTATACACAGTCCTTTTCTTATATTCAATAAACTAGGTTCTATTTAAACTTTTTCGCACCAATTTTTTAATATATAAACATTCAAATTAAAACTTCTTTATCTGTGTGTGTGTGTGTGTGTGTGTGTGTGTGTGTGTGTGTGTGTGTGTGTGTGTGTGTGTGTGTGTGTGTGTGTGTGTGTGTGTGTGTGTGTGTGTGTGTGTGTGTGTGTGCGTGTGCGTGTGTGTGTAATATAATATAAATATTTTGTTAAATAAATATATACGATTATAAGTTATATAATTATATAAAGTTAAATATATAAATTTATATATTTCTAATATTTAATTTATTTTTTTATTTTTTTGTGTTTTATTTTATTAAAACAATATATCAATTCAAATTATTTGTATAAAAACTATAAGAGTATGAGTAGTAGTTATGATTTCACATTTATTCAAGTATGTGGAAATAGTATAAACTAATAACACCCCCCCACCACCCCTTTTTCTTGTGTTTATAAGTATATATTTGCCTAAGGAATTTAAGCAAGTTTCAACACAAGTAAATAGAAGGAAACATTTCCCTTACAATAAGGTAAAATTTGATAATAAAATTAACTCAAATCATTTATATCTACACATTCCTTTGAATGGAATGAAAGTAAAACATTCATAAATGAAACTTATTCCTTCTTTCTTTTAAATCAAATTTCCAATTTTACAAAAAGAGAATGAATATATACTTTCCAAAATACAACACCATTCTTTTTACATGAAGATCCATAATCCATTTTTGAATCAAAATTTAAATATGAAATAAAATTTTCCATTCCAAATAAGGATAGTTTTCCTTTGATAATCAAATTCTCTCTAGGTATAATTTACAAGTTCAAAGGAGGCATCATAACAAGAAAATGCATCTTCTCATGCCTCCTTTCCAAAATATACATTTTTGGATAATCAATACAAATCAATCTTACATAATACATTTACAAGAAGTTGAAACTTTTTAAAATGTAAGTTACAAAGTCCTCCACTTAGGTGGAGACAACATGGCAAAAATTTACAAAAGTTGGAATTCTTCCATGGGCTCAACAACAATAGTCTTCACTCTAAGATCACCCCTTTAACTCCATATCTTTTCCTTTGTTAAAATCACAAAACAAGGGAGGAGGTGTAGGCAACACTTACCTTCCAACCTTTATCCCAATGAGGGGAAGAATCCATTCTCCTCATTGGCCCACGAGCCTTAACCATAGTGAAATAAAAATGTTTGCAGAACCAATGGAAATGTTTAAAAATGCTTCCAAATTACATCACACATACCTAAAATCATTTTAAACACACAAAAATAAGCACAAAACAACAACAACAACAATAATATGCACCTTTCAACTCACAAGGCTTGAAACTCAAGCCAATGGAGCAAGGAAATATGGGGAATCACTTATACCTCAAAATGTGTTAAGTGTCCACGTTGAAGCCTCCAAAAACACAAAAACACCCATATAATACTCTTATACCTCCTTCAAATCTCTTATGCCTCCTCAATCTCTTATAACCCCCTCAATCTCTTATACCTCCCTCAAGTAAAACATACAAGATAAGTAAGAATTTCTCTTATCTAAAAAGGTGGGACACCTAACCACAACTCCCTATAAAATATGCAACAATAGTATTATGCATCCATCATAAGATCCCCATAAACCTTCTCCTACAGATTTAATTAAGGTCATTCTACCCAAGGTCCAAAAATAAGAACACACATAGCCATTCAATTACATACAACACACACATATATAAAAATAAAACTACATGGGTGTAGTTCCTACCTTGCCCTGCAAGAAAATTGATTGTAAAATCAAAACTCTAAGCTCCTTCCAAGCTCAAATCCAAATCCAAAGAATCTCCAAGACTCCCAAGAAATAAAATCAAGCTAAAACTTCAAAATACCAATGCACAACAAAACGAAGTAAGCCCAAAAAAATCAAATAAACTTGTATAAATAGGAAAAGAGAAGAGGAGGGTGAGGTGGCTCCATGTAGGATGCCACATCACTTCTCCTCAACCCGAAATCACGAATTCAAAAATCAAACCCAAGGCTAATAAATTGGTGGGTGAGGATATGACAAGCCACTTATACATACTAACCCTCACTCCATACCTCTAATGGACACCATTAAAAAATCATGTAAGAAAGTAGAATAATTTACACTTTTTGCCTTCCAAATCATACAATGGGGTCTAAATTTGACCCCTCACCCCATATGTATAGTTGGTGTGTAAATTTAAGAGGTGAGGGACAATCTTAACATGTCCCACAAGCCTCAAAAAATGGCTTAAAGGTAGAATTTCGGATTTTGAGAGATGGGTTAAGTACAAACCAACCAAAATCAATTAAAATCAACTCAAATCAAAAAGTTCACAAGGAACATATACCCCTAATAAATGCCCTTTTTCGCATGCCAAAAATTAACTTAATTAACATAATTAATTACTAAAATAGAGAACATTTAATCAACAATACAAAAGAGAAATACAATGCAATTATAAAATACATACTAACAAATTAATCAAAAGAAAAGGAGAAAGAAGAAACACATATCCCACGGTCACAATTTAAGGTCATCCCCCCCATGGGGACCTTCTAATATCCTAACAACATACAACAATAACATAACACAAAGTTTTGATTGTGATCATCGTTGCAACCATCAGATATTCCACTACGGTTGGTCTCCTAACCCCCTTTTGTTTGTTGTGATACAATCACCTGCAAAATCAAACAATACCTCCTTTGGCCTTGTGGCCACATCAAATACATCAACAATAAAATATAAGCACATTCATCAATAAACATCATCATATCATGAAACTAAGTAATGCTATAAATCATTTACAATTTCATAAACATTTCAATTCTACCATTTCATCAATATCAGTGAGATCACAAGATTAGTTCGAACACCAAAACATGGTCAATACAATGAGAATTAATAATGTCGATATATATATATATATATATATATATATATATATATATATATATGCTAAAAACACATCATCATCATCAATATAGAATATCTATCCATGCCTTTAAGATTCCATACAAACCATAATATGAATCACAACATATCAATAATCAGAATATATCGACCATCTAACATCATGGTAGTCCAAAATAACATAATAAGGTCAATTTATATAGTCCATGATAAATAAAATCATAGAATAAAAAGTGTCAAAGAGGAGTGAGCACTACATCCCCCTCCCCTTAGACTTTAATTGCTCCTAGAAGTCACTAAAATAGGTTTGTAAATCGGGCCTGTAACAAAGTAGCATCTTCTCATGAAGTGGCACTCTCATTATACCTATCCCATTAGACTCGCACGTGATCAATCTCATGGCCTCATTGGTCGGGGGTCTTGCACTCTATAATATGTACGGATCTAAAGTCACTGTCCCTACTCCTACACCTGCAATGTAGTTAAATCCATTATATGAGAAGGATTTGGAATGTATCTCCATAATACATAAATATGGAAAACATCAAGGATGCGAGAAAAGCTAGGTGGCAAGGCTAGATGGTAAGCCAAGTGAACGATCGAATCCAAGATCCCAAATCGACCCAAAAATCTAAGAGCTATCTTATAGGCTTCTCCCTAATAGATAGGGATATTATGAGGGTTGAAACAAAGAAATTCCATCATGTCAACCTCAAAACTATAGTCTTTCCTCCTCCAATCTGCATTATTCTTCTACCTATCCTGAGCCTCCTACAATCTCTTCCTAATCAAGATAACCTGGTTCTCCATGTCCTATAACATAGCTGACCTAAGAGATACCCTATCCTCTAACCTATCCTGTAAGCAAAAGCAACCAAATAAAAATACTCCTCCCATCTCAAATGATGATCCATGGTGTACATCCAAAGCATGTCCTCTAAATTTTGATTCATCCACTGTGTCTGATCATCTGTCTCAGGGTGAAAGGTTATACTAAAATTAATTCTTGTACCAACAACATGTTGCATGGTAGTCCAAAAGTGTGAGGTGTACAAAGGATCATAGTCATAAATAATCTTCCATGAAATACCATTAAGTCTAACTATCTCATTCAAGTACACTCATTTCATTGTACTATCTCGTATATGAGGTCTTCGCTAGAGAAAAATGACCCACTTTTGTCATTTTATCAATCGTTATCATGATGGCATCATGGTGATATCTCGACATCGGTAACCCAACAATGAAATCCATGGAAATGGTGTCCCACTTTCATTCTGATATGACAGATGGATAAAGAAGGAAAAATTGATGTTGATGCTTTTCATTCACCTTCTGACACTCTAGACATCGAGACACATAATGAGTTATGCCTCTCTGAAGTTCTCTCTAGTGATACAATTGTCTCAATATGGCATGCATCTTCTTCACCCCAAGATCAACTGAATAAGGTGCATGATGAGCCTCTGCTAATATATCATGTCATAACCCATCATCTCTAGTTTGAAGAAGGTAATGCCTCTTTAATCAAAGAAACAATTGATGTTAACATCGGAACGGAAGATGAACCAAGGATATTGAAGTTAGGATCCTTGTTAACTCCAAAAGAAGTAGAAATACACACTCAAATCCTCATGTTTTATAGTCTTAACAAGATCATTCCCTTGCAAAAAAATGTATTTGATTCTAAAAAACCACTTGCAATCCTTTAGAATAAGATGGGGAATTAATTGTTTTTATTACCAAAGTATAGTATGGGGTTATCACCTAGGTGAAGAAAAATGGAGGAAATGTCTTTTGGCCTTTAATGTAGGATCCATCTGTCTCAACAACCAGATCAGATTTGATATGTTTCCGTCGTTTCCACTTCTTTCAAGGTGCCAAACCAAGGATCGATGCACAAAATTAATGAGTGTAATTAATCCAATATAGTTAGATTTCTCTTAGGTGTTAATTTAATTATTATGACCTATGTGTCTGATAATTCCATCTGCCTCTATTTTTAATCCTTCATACTTCCCCTCAAGGAGTCTCGAGTCTCAATCACGTGTGGTCTAGGATAGGTAGAAGTTGTAATGAGGAAGTTAGTGCAATATCATACTCCATAAGTCTATATCTATATAAGTAGCCATAGCCAAATGCCTTCAGCTTCTCAAAGTGTCCACAACCATATTCTCCTTCCCCTTCAAATGCTCAATCTCCATGTCATACTCGCATAGAATCTCTATAAAACATCATTGACGGGCATTGAGATTGGGATGTGTGAAGAGATGGCATAGGCTCGAGTGGTTTGTCCGAGAATGAACCTCTTGTGTTAACAAGAAATGGTGCCACCACACTAAAGCATGTACCACTGCTACAAGCTCAAGGTCATAAGTCAGATAGTTGAGCTCGTAATCATTGAGTTTTTGAGAGTCAAAAGAAACCACATGGAAATCCTGCATAAAAAATATTTTTATCCTCACAAGAAAGTATCTCGTGTAAAAAATAATCCCCTCTGTGGATTTGACATTGCTAAAATAGGATATTTAGTGAGGCACCCCTTAAGAGTCTTGAAGGCCCACGCATAAGTTTTTGACCAAATAAACTTCTTCCCTTTCCACTGAAGGGAAGTGATTGGATGAGAAATGTGTGAGAACTCTTGGAAAAATATTTTATAGTACCCTACCAATCTCATGAAGTTGTGTACCTCAGTCACACTAGTTAGAACTGGATAATTAATAATACCTCTAATCTTGGAAGGATCAACAATGATAACTTCCCCATATATGATGTGGCCTAGGTACTGAACCTCTGTCTAAAATAACGGATGTTTCTCTAGATTCCCATAAATCTTCTGCTCTTAAAGACAACTTTGTAGAACCTGTAAAAGGTACTCCTTTTTCCTCTCACATGTGCGTTAGTATATCAATGTGTCATCTAGAAACATGCGTACAAAACATTCCAATAATTTCCTAAATACACCATTCATTAAACTCATGAATACTGCAAGGGCATTTCTCAAATGGAATGGTACCACTGTGAACTCGTATTGGTCATATCTCATGCGAAGCTTTGCATTATGAATATCTACCTCCATGATCCGTAGTTGATGATAACCGGACTTAAGATCTATCTTGGAAAACACGGTATCCCCCTTCAAATGATAATATAAGTCATCAATGCATGGAAGGGGCTAACGATTCTTAATTTTTACCTTATTCAATTGTCTGTAGTCAATACACAATTTCAAGAATTTGTCCTTCTTCTTCAAAAAATTCATAGGTGCACCCCAAGGGGATACACTAGGATGGATTACGCCCTTCTCAAGAAGGCCCTCCAGCTATAACTTGAGCTGACTAAGCTTAGGGGTAATCATCCTATATGGTGTGTGTGAGATATGATTTTCTCCAAGAACCAAATCTATATGAAAATATATGTCACATGGGGGTGGAAAACCAGGTAGCTCACCAGAAATTTTTTGATAACTCTTGTATAATTGGGTGATCATAAATTTAAGGCCCATTCGTCTCATCCTCTATTCTATAACTAACAGTAATATCATACATCTAGCATCACCGACATGTACACCACTTCATCTACATAGAGGATATGGTATGAATAGAAACAAGTCTCCTAACCCCAACTATCAGCGACTAAACCCCCAAATCATCTGCGCAAGATATTATCTTTCTCTAACAATCTACTCTATCTCTATGTGCGAGATAATGAATCAATGCCCAAAATGAATCCAAAAGAACACAAAGGAAGGATGTGAATATCCAAGGTCATGGTGAAGGGTCCTAGGTCAACTACACACTCCTTAACTAAGGATTTCATTGAGCGCTTGGCTCTAGAAGCCATATCAACATCCTAACTAATGCCCCGCCTAACTACCATGATCCTACATTTCTCTACTAATAATGGAGATATAAAGGAATTAGAAGAGCCCGAATGAAACAATATTGAGGTAGAAATATGACCGATGCTACCTAAAGTCTCAATCACTATTCACTTATGCTATTCTTGGTAGTTCTCAATCTGCTAAATAAATTTTGTGGTTCTTGGCCATGTCACAAATTGTAGTCTCTAAAATGGGTCCCTTATCATTTTTATTAGTGTTCTATGGATACTCTTTCTAATCATGTCCATGAACATTACATCTGTAACAACTATCTGGTCCCCTCCAATGAGATGCAACTCTTGCAAGTAATCTAGTGGTCTATGGTGTGGATCGTGATGATCCTGCCATGGACTTATATAGCCATCGGGCGATGAGCTCCAAAGAAATGAGCTATAGGTACTCCCTATGTCTTGATAGGTCCTCTATGAGGAGGCCCCATACTCTGTTGTCTCTGAGTATTAAATCTCTATGGATGTCTAAAGAATGGAGAAGTTTATTTTTATTGCTACAGAGGTGGATATTATAGTGGCCTAAAAGAATATGACCCCCTCAACTTACCCCCTCTACTTACTATCCTACATCTAATGAATACGGCTCCTCACACTATATCTAGTTTGATGTGTCTACCCCTTGGTCTCTTCTAAAATGTAGGAATTTTCAATGTCTTCAACTAAGGTCTTCAAACAATGAATGCGTACTGCACCTCCCACATCTAAGTTGAGGCCCCTGATGAACCCGTGACTCTAGACCTACTTATCCCGCATGTATTCTACATCTTGAAACCAGTCCAAAACAGATCACTCATACTCAACCACTCTTATTGAATTTTGTCATAGATCATGAAAATCATCAATCCTTCGCTGAATAAAACTCCTAAAAAGATACCAGCTACGGAAATGCTCCTCAAATAGCTCCCATGTAACATTCTTTGAATCCACGTGGAAATTTTTCTCCTATTTCCTCCACCAAACACCTGCTTCATCTCTTAGAAGATGAATCACTACATGATCCTTTGTGTTACTAGTACATGGGCACAACTTGAAGCATTCGCTCAAGCTCACTAAGTAAGCATCTTCCTAGAATCCTCTTGTATCACTAGCATAATGGGACGGATGAATTTTCAGGATCTCCCAAATGTGATCTACCACTGATGTATGTCAGCCCCTAGGTCTCCCCACATCATCATCCCTCGGCCTAGGCCTCCTAGATCTATCTCTATCTACTACATCCCTATCTCCATGTCCTCTCTGTGGTGAATATGGTCTAGCTAACTCCGCATGGGATTTCTTCTCTTTATACTCCTCGATATGTCGTGAAGGGATACGAGCCTCTATAGATGGCTCTCTGTCATGCTGGCTAGATTGTGCCCCTACTTCTCCACCCCATACAGCTGCATTGACCTCTTGAAATGTCTATAGGATCTACAGAAATATAGAAAAAATTGTCTACTCTTGCGCTGGTATATCTTACTCCATGTGAAATATACCCTATTCTAGTTCACACCTCCTGCATAAACCAAGACGAGAGTCAGTTCATCATCATTTAGGTTCATTTCAGTTTTCTAAGTGTTTTACATTTCCATTTATCAACAATGTTGTGTACTAGGTGTAGATTATGCTAGGTTAATCATTTTTGTTTCCATATGTGCCCAAGGTCCAAGCATTGAACCCATGGCTCTGATACCAAGTGTAACACCCACAAATTTTACATTCAAAACCATACTAAAACCTATTAATTTATTGGGGAAACTTTGTGAGAAATTTTGTTTTTATTTTAAGGGGTTGCAAGAATGATAATTTGGTCTACTTAGCCTTTGTGACCTTCTCACTGAGATTTGGGGTGCCGAACACTCAATCTATACGTCATTTACATTGGTATCCACCTTTGCTGACCAATGCATGTCAACTCTTACGACGTTGGTTAAGCTAATGAACATTGGACATTCTCTTCTATAGCTGACATTGGTCTTGGTGGTGATATTAGTTCTATTCAACTAATGTCGGTTTAGAATGACTCCACACACCGATTACTGTAGATGTATTTTTAAATCGAGAATGAGTTTTCTTTCACAAAATTTCCAACCAGTTCGTCTTTAGGTACCAAAATTTATCTTTGTACATTTTATTTTTATTTCATTCAATGTCACAACTCCTAAAAATCCTGCAATCTTCTAAATCCCAAAAGCTGAATCAAATCACTAGAGCCATAACAGATAAAAGTAAATCTTATGGATTTAGCATAGAACTTATTTCTATTTTATTTATCAACATACACAGCATTTTCTGAACCAAATACTCTAAGAAAAGAAAGATCTACCTCATTTTAGTCCAATATTCTTCTAGTATTCCACCATCCAGTGCACTTGAAGGTCCATAGTTAATTAAATAAGACTCCATGTCTCATCTGCTTCTCCCCAAAACTACAAGGGTAATCCATCATGTATCCTCATGCTTCTTGCACATTCTATGATTTTCCTATTCATTCTTTGAGCAACACCATTCTCCTATGGTGTTCTAGGAATGGTTATTTATCTACGTATTCCATTCACTGAACAATAATCATTGAAATATTTGTTGCAGTACTCACCACCATTGTTAGATCTAAGGTATTTTAACTTTTAATTTCATTCATTTTACATAAGGAATTTCCATCTTTTAAAAGTATCAAAAACATCATATTTACGTTTAGTAAAATAAATACATACCTTTCTTATGGCATCATCAATGAAAGTCACATAGTATTGGGATCCTCCATGATAAGCTACTTGGGCTGGTACCCACACATCTGAGTGCACAAGCTCCAAATTTTTCTCCTTCTTTATTTTCCCAACTTTGAGAAATCTCACTCTTTTTTTCTTTCTAAACATACAATGCTCATAAAAACCAAGATCTACATCATTCAAATCTTAGCGTTTAAGATTTTCATTCCTTTTTGACTCATATGGCCTAGCCGGTTATGCCACATGCTTGCATCTGAATCTGAAGTAGATAACACTGAAAAGGAATCAGTAATACAGGTAGATAAATACAATATTCCTACCATTTTTCCTCTTGATACAACAATAGATCCCTTGGTAACCTTCCAAGAGTTGGCTATGAATGTAACCATGTAACCAAATTCACCGAGTTGTCCTACAAAAATTATATTTCTCTCAAGGCTTGACACATGCCTCACATCTTTCAATATCCATGTATTTCCATCTTGTAATTTTATATGAACTTCTCCTTTAACAATAATACTTCATGGCTCATCATCTCCTAAATAAACATACTTAAAATTACCCTGGACATAATTTCATAAATAACCCTTACTAGGCATAGCATGGAAAGAAGCTCATGAATCTAAAACCAAGGATTCAATTTTATTATCCAAGGAGAGAATAATGGCATCTTTCATTACCTTATAATATGCAACATTTTCCTCTTTACATTTCTCTGGTAAATTCTATTTATTTTCCTTGAACAAACAATACTTATTTGCATGTTCTTTATTTCCACAATTTTGGTAGGTTATTCCTTTACCTCTAAATTTAGATCTTCTATTATAAGACTTTGATTTCCCATTATTATTGCTCTTGGATCTGTCCTTCTACCTTCCCATTATTTCTACATTTAAAGCATTACCGAACGATGATTCTCATGCACTTTTCCTGCATATTTCTTCAGTCAGGATTATACTAACCTCATCATCAACCTTTAAAATATTAAAAGTAGATGATATATTACTAACAACCACTACCAATTTATCCTAGCTATTTGGCAAATAGCATAAGAATAAAAGTGCTTTCTCTTCATCGTCAAACATAATATTAACCGATTTTAATTGATTTACAATAGAACGGAAATCATTTAAATGACTTGATGTAGATTCACCTTCTTACATCTATGAGTTAAATAATTTCTTCATCAAATAAAATTTATTTAAAGCACTAGGTTTTTCATACAAATTAGCTAAAGATTTCATCAACTCTACCATGGTTGTTTCTTCTATTATATTTGAAGCCACAGATGCTATCAGGAT
Source organism: Taxus wallichiana var. yunnanensis (assembly GCA_018340775.1). NCBI lineage: Eukaryota > Viridiplantae > Streptophyta > Pinopsida > Cupressales > Taxaceae > Taxus > Taxus wallichiana. The sequence continues at coordinate 911,158,750 of CM031239.1, forward strand.
CAATCTTATAGATCCCGACGCCTTTCTATTAAGAATTTTTCATTATTCATCAGTCATCTTTATAAGTCTTGCCTTCTCATCTAGCAGTAGGAATAAATATTTCTGATACAGATAATATTCCACTTGCATTTTCCATAATTGATAATTACAACCATAAAATTTCTCAACTCTCTATTTTCCATCTTTTGTCATTTTGGTAATTTCCACTCAATCAGAAATCCCTCGTGAGTAAATTTTTCAACATACAAAACCCTCAAACAAAAAATATTTGATACCAGTTGTTGGAGTTGAACACACCAGTTGTACAGATATATATTTATATCTAAGCATACAAACAATAAATATGGAAATAAACTAGAAGAAAAATACACAAGACATAATGTGGTTCACCCAATGTGGGTTACATCCACCAAGAAAAACTCAATATATTATTCAAAATTTTATAGAGGAAATACAATGAGGATCTGCAATCTAACAAACCTCTCTAGATGTATAGTACTTTTCCTTCACAAGCTTCTCTTTTTCTCTCTCCAAGAATTCCTTCTTATAATTATGATCCACCTTACTTCTAACCTAACTTTCTAGCTTATATAAGTATAAACATACTTAGGGCAACTTAGCTATGTAATTACAACAATTAGATCACCTTTTAATCAAAGGTTAGATCTAATTCCTTTGACTTAAATAAAATCAATCACACACAGGTAACTAATGTCGGTTACCCTAACCGATATCGGTTCTTACTTTCTTGACTGATGTTGGTCCCCAAGTGACCAAGGATGGTCACCCGATTGATGCCGATTACTATGTATTCCAATATGTTCATAAAGCATGCTATTTATGAAGAAATTAAGATCCACAATTCAATAAGAAATTAAAAGGGAGATCATTTTAAATTTATATTGGATGATGAATAAACATTTTTGGTGTGTTGTGCAAGAAATTTGCAATGTTAATTGGCAATTTTGATGATTTTTTGTTAGTAATGCTAACATTTTCCTAGATATGGAAGCAAGCTAGAAGAGTGGAAGTCAATATAACATGATTATTATCCTTTTATAGTAAAAACTAGAGATGTTGGATTCCAAGACAAGCCTAACAATTTTTTTTTTAGGTTTTGATTATCAAAAGTGTGATTTTTATAGCTAAATCTATCTTTTTTTCGCTCAAACTAGGGCATAATCATAAAATACGTTTCCATAAATGAAATTGGCTTATTTTTGATATGTTTGTGGGTTTTTTACTACTGCAAGTCTATTAAGGTTTAGATCCTGATAGTGTATGTCAAAATAGTTATTTACATTTTTCTTCTTCGTGGGAATAAATTTGGGCAATTGATAAAAATAATTATACAAAATTAAATTCGCTGAAATTTTCATAAATGCTCTATCCTATATATATATATATATCGATTTAAAATAAATTTCAGATTCTAGTTCCATGTGTCGACGAAGATATCAATGACAAACATTTTCAGTTTGTGTGGGAAAAAATAGGATTCAAATTTGTGTTTTTTTTTTTTTTCATTTCTTTGAGAAAATGAATGTTTAAAGCGTAATGTTGATGATAATGATGTTTTAGACCATTTTCAAGATGTTGGAAAGAATTTTAAGATCTAAGGATCTGATTGAATGATTGTCACAGAATAATTCTGAGTTAGAAATCTAAGAAAGACTGTAAATTTTGTGTTTGGTGCAATTTTCATGCAAGGATTCCTAGGAGAAAAATATTAGTGTCTTATGGTTCCTTAAGAAGGATTACATGAAACTATTCTTGAGATTTGAAAACTCATAATTTTGAGGATTACATATAAAAAGGATAAACCAAGATTGAAGATAAAGAGCAGGGCATATGCTTATGTGTGGATGTTTTAAGAGGATAAACACTTTTAAGCTATAAGTCCATTAGATTAAGGTTTCATTTATAATTATATTGTAAGATCCTCATATGAACCTTGATTGGATTGATCTTAAAGGAAAATATGAATGCATGAGAGATTGTTACACTACTAAAAATTTAGCAACAATGTTACACTACTAAAGTTTGTGTTAAACAATAATAAGGTGCATAATTTTTTGTATCATATATTGATGCTCTTTATATAATTATTTATAATAATTATATCGTGAAGAGATTGTAGGGATACATAAAATTTAAATTGAAGGAAGAGAAGTTGAAAGCAGTCTTTGTTTTTTTTGAGTGATTAAGAATGTATTTATCAAGTAATCTTGAGATCTTAAGAGAATTGGTGAAAGGAGGATAAGAGAGGAAAGAAATATATAGTGTGAGAGCAGAATCCCTTAAGCTATAAAGTCTTGAAAAGTGAAGAAGATAAATTGAAGCTCAAGAAAAAGATAAGTCAACACACCAAGCTGAATTAGACTTGGGTGAGACTTGAGTGAAGAAGAAGAAATACCAAAACACCATGTTCATAAGAGAGGAAAATAACCTAGGTGAGGTATCTAGTGAGGTGAAATAGACTTTCTCAGAAAAATATTCAAAAGTTAAAAACAAAATGAGAGAAAAAAAGAGATGAGATGAAGGGCTTAGAGGAAAAGAAGAGTCACAAGAAAGAAGATATGGATGTGGAGAGAGAGATAGCTGAGATCAAGCTAATCTTGGCATGTATAGAGGAATTATTTGAGGAGACAAGATAGAGATTCTTTGTAAAAATCATGAGCATAGTAAATTGGCCTCTCAGAAGGATGATTGAAAAGAGAAAGAGAAAAAAATCATTCAGCTAAGGAGTAAAATTAGATTGTTGACAAGGAAGCTTGAGAATGATAAAATGGAGACAAATTAGTCTCATATGTTTAATTCTAACCATTGCTTGACATGGGTGCATACAGGTGAAAGTTAAAATGAAGGAAGATGTTTCAAAAATGATAAAAGAGGATCAACAACAATAATTTTGCATGGAAGATCAAGTGAGCATGTCATTTGAGTAGGAAGAACTAGAGGTATTCTATCCAGAGGAAGGAGAAATGTTAGGTGAAGGTGAAGGATTGTTTGTTGATCCATGTCATCAAAATTTTCTTTCTAATATTGTATTTGATGGATAAAATGTAATTTTGTAAAAGGATGAATTGTATAAACAAACCATAGAAATTTTTGATAGGCTAATGGAAGATGGATACATGAAAGAAGAACCTATTGAAGTGCTTATAGAATCTGATATACAATAGGAATAAGTGTCTTATATGACACAAAAAGAAACTAAAGCATTTTTGAATCAAGCTATGAAGGGAAAAGAAGATTATTTGTAGTAGGTGATGAGAAAAGAAGAGAACTTAAACTCCAATGGAGATGAAGAAAAACATGAAGAATGAAGAGATGGATTTATTAAAACTCTTGAATAAAGAAAATGTTGATGGAGGGGCATTGTTTCCTAACGTTTATGCATCTAACATTAGTTTTTAGTGTGTGCATGAAGGTTTAGAATATGAATTATCAAAAGAAGGAGAAGTGAATAATTCATTCACTTATGAAGGTCCAGAACAACTGGAGGGTGAAATGAAAGTCTTGGAAAACTTGATCCACCATGATAGTACAGTTGAAAATGATTGTGAAGAAATGAAAGTAGAGTCATATGCGCTAATAGTTATGAAGAACATGAAGAAAAGAAGATGGAGTCTTTTCCATTGGACCTAAATAAGGAATATAAAGAAGATATAGAGTTGTTTGGACTCATACAACATGAATATTTGAGTTCAAAGGAGTAAAGCAAACAAAACCATGCCAAGACAATGAATAAATTCAAGAACTAGAAGAGAAGAAAGAAAGAAGAATACCACTCCATTTGAGCTGGAGCTCAAAACATTTCCCACCTGGGAGTCCGATGAAGGATCATACGCTCACAACCAATCAAGCGTCATGTTTTTCATGTAGTTTCAAAGTGCTCAAGTGTATTTCTCTCCATCTTGTGTAATTCAAACTTTCAAAAATTGTTTAAAAGTCATGAATATAGAGTAAATAAGGTTGTAAATGTGTGTGAGGAGGTAAAATGACTTGGTTAGGAGCGGTTACAGCCAAATAAGGCCATGTAATCCAATTCATAATGTAATATATGATAAATACGAGATCGTGAGGTGTTTGTAGGATGATATTAATCATATTTGCAAGTTTTGTGTGTGGTTGTGTCAATATTGATGTTGTTGAGCAATATTAGGAGTTAGTTTAAGCATTCTAAGTTTGGTAAAATCCATATTTGGAGGAGAAATTTGAATGGAGAACATTGTAAATTTATATTGGATGATGAATAATGGTTTGTCGTGTGTTGTGGAAGAATGTTGCAGTGTTAATTTGCAATTTTGGTGATTTTTTGTTTGTAATGCTAATAGTTTCCTAGACAGCAGGCAGCAAGCTAGAAGAGTGATTATATTCAATATAATGTGATTACTTTCCTTTTATGGTAAAAAATAGATGGAGGATGCAAAGACAAGCCTAATAAAATTTATTTTAGGCTTTTATTATCAAAATTGTGATTTTTATAGCTAAATCTTTGTTTTTTTAGCTCAAACTAGGGCATCATCATAAAATACGTTTCCATAGATGAAATTGGATGATTTTTGGAATTTTTTGTTGGTTTTAAAAGTACTCAAATTCTATTAATTTAAATATCCTGAAAATTTATATTAAAATATTTATTTGCATTTTTATTCTACGTGGGCACAGACATGGGCAATCGATAACATTTTTTATACGAGATGAAATTGGCTGCAATTTTCAAAAATATCTGACCTATATAGAATTAAAATAAAAATAAACTTTAGATTCTAATTCCATGTGCATATGAATATATCAATGACATAAATGTTCAGTTCGTGTGGGCAAAAACAAGATTCAAATTTGTAAGTTGTCATTTCTTTGATCAAATGAATGTTTAAAGCCTGAGGTTGACGATAATGATGTTTTAGAACATTTTTAATATGTTGGAAAGGTTGTTAAGCTCTAAGGATGTGATTTGAATGACTGGAAAAACATAATTCTAAGCTAGAAATCTAAGAAATACTTTAAATTCTATGTTTGGTGCAGTTTTCATGCAAGGAAGCCTAGGAACAATTTGTTAGTGTCTTATGGTTCATCAAGAGGGATTATGGGAAAATATTCTTGAGATTTGAAAACTCATAATTTTAAGGATTACATATAAACATGATAAACTAAGATCAAATATATAGAGCAGAGCATATAATTATGGGTGGATGTTATAAGAGGATAAATACTTTTAAGGTATTAGTCAATTAGATTAAGGTTTCATTTCTAATTACAGAGTAAGATCCTCATATGCATGTTGACTGGATTGATGTTATATGAAAATATGAATGCATGAGAGATTGTTTGAAGCTACCAATCAAAAATCATTCTAATTATAGAAGTATGTTAGCAAAATGTCAACAAAAATTCAGCAACATTGTTACACTACTAGCATTTTTGTTAAACAATAATAAGGTGAACTAGATTTTGGAGTGCAAATAATTCCAATATTTGACATTTACGAATTAAAAAAAGTAATATTGGATTCTAATATTGGCTATAGTTTTTAGCCTCTCAGACTAGAATAAGTCCTAATTTAGTGAAGTAAGGGTTAGAGGTTAAAGTAATTGGTTTTCTTCTTCAGAATTCATTAATGTGCTTCACTCCAAATTATACGCATGTTTACTCTTTTCATTTGGAAGGAAAAGGTGATCTTTATATTTCTGTGTCCCCTAAATTTTATGGCATGATCTCTTCCACGGGTCATGATCCTGATAATCGGGTCATGTGGGATATTATTGGCTTTTCTTTTGATGTGCTCAATCTTTATGCATCTAATTATGGCCCAGAAAGGTCAGCATTATGGCCTTGGTTAAGGAATAATTTTCCTTTCTCCTATTGGTTTCTTTGTCGTGATTTTAATATGGTTGAACATCAAGGGGAAAAAATGTGGGCCCTTCCTATGCATTGGTGTATTGGTGAGTGTGAAGCATTTTTTTAATTAAAAAACCGCTAGAGCCTTAATGACCGAGTTTTTAAAAGCCGATGGGACTTTACTTCTCAAAAAAAAATTATGTGGTAATATTTTAGAGAAGTACTGGCACATGTGCTCAAAAGGATAGATTGTGGCGTGTTATCTCAACAACATTTATTTGATCTGGAAATTAATGGTCACTCTTATATCACTACCAGCTAAACATTATTTTCTCAAATCATACCGCTATTTCCTTCAGAGTTATGTGGGGTGGGGTCCAACTAAAGGTTCCAAATAATCAATTCTATATGAACGTTTCTCTGTTGAGTCATCTAGGGGTGTTGGCTCTTATTTCCAAGGTATGGAATATGGATCCACGTCTGCCTTATGTTTCTAGCTAGGTGTCTTGTTGGAATGAGGCAATTCAATGAACTACTAAATTTATTCGTCATTTTGGCAAGCAGGTTGCCCAAGATCGAAAGAGGGTCAACTTTTATCTTCACTGGGAATTTCAAAAGATTTCCTACTTCTCGAATCTCAACCTTTTGATGTGGAAAATCAAGTTTGGGATACTCAACTTAGACACCAGTTGAAGGTCATAGAACATCATAAGGCCAAGGGTGCTTAGGTATGTGCTCGGATCCACTGGCTTAAAATATGTGATCGAGCTTCCAACAATTTTTTTAATCCCTTAGATCTACATATGCCAAGGAGAAAATTAAGGAAATTCAAATTTCCCATGCTCAGGTCACAACTATATTGGATACTACCATAGTGTTTGTGGAACATTATAAGGTTGTCTTCCAAGCATGGAAGCCTTTATCTGAGAGTCAAGCAACTCTGCAACAATTTATTGAAATTGTCCCTAGAAATTTTAATTAGTAGGAGAGTAGAAACTGTCATGCCTCTCTCACCTTGGAAGAGCTTCATGGTGCCCTTTATTGTCTTACTGATGATAAATCTCATGCGTTAGATGGTTTTCCATGTAAATTATATAAATTTTTTTGGCATGTTGTTGGTAAAGATCTTCTAAGGATGTATCAAGAAGCCTTGTAGAATTGGTGCCTTCAAGATATTATTAGTAAAGGAAATATCAAGTTTATCCCTAAAGTTGGGAATATAGAGTTTATTACTAGCTAAAGGCCCATTACTCTTCTCAATGTTTCATTTAAGATTCTGGCTAAGCCTCTGGCCATACACATTCCTTTGATTCTCCCCAAGATTGTGTGACTTGAGATATCCTGGATTTGGCAATGACCGTTATGTTCTGGATAACCTTATTGCTATATGGGAAGCTATGGAATGAGCTCAGACTTCTCTGCAGAGTTGATTTTTTTGAAGATTTATTTAGAGAAGGAATATGACTGAATTTAATGGACATTCATTCTTTCTATGCTTCATACTTTGGGTTTTGGGACTTTTTTCCTCAATTTTGTTCAGACATTATTTGCAAATGGCTCCTCTTGTCTTAATATCAATGGTCATTGGTCTTCTTCAGTGGGGTTGTTAAAATCTATAAGATAGCATTTCCCTCTTGCTTTGGCTCTCTTCGTCTTGGTGGCTAGTGCTCTTGGTTATCTCATTATAGAGAGAGATGATTGTGGGCACATTCATGTTATGTTTCTCCCCGATCACAAGACTCAAGTCATCAATGGGCACTTCGTTGATGACTATTTTCTCACTTTAGTTGCTCTGAGCATAACATTTAGGAAACTTATCTTGTTTAGATTTTTTTTCCAAATCCTCAGATTATAATGTTTAGCTCACTAAGTCTTTGGGATTTTTCCAAATCTCTTGGCCTATGCATGATTGGTTGATGGTTCACCCTTGGCAATGGATACAACAAGGAGAAAAAAATTGGTTTCTTAGTATCCCCTTTACCTTTAACAGTAATTATGCTACTCTATGGTAGTTCATCATTGATCGGGTTGAAGAAAAGGTCAAAAAATGTTTCTCTTAACCCTTGTCCTTAGTAGGAAAATTCCAAGTGTGCACTAAGATTTTGATGCTACTCAGGTTTATTATGCGGCTTGACTTTGGTGCCCTTTTTGTACTTCCTTTGAAAACTTGGCTAAGTTATTAAGGGCCTACTTATGGTCAAGTTATAGACAAGGAGGCTTCCACTGAGTGGCATTGGAGATTTGCACACTTCCATGGGACCAGGGTGGTATGGGTATTGTTGATGTGTATAGACAGAGTAGCTCTCTTTGTTCTAGCTCTTCTAGCTCTCCTCATGGTAAGAATTTTTGGAAGAATATTAATTTTCATACTTTATTAATCACTAGAATTCTAGGTAAAATACCTGGTACATTCATGGTGCGGAGAATCTAGAAACATTTTGAAGCGGTGAAGCACCTTATGCGTTGGGTTAAAGATGGCTTCAATTCTAGCCTATCCTTCAATGATCACAACATCTCATGGTCATATTTTTTCTCATCATACAAGTTTCCCCTTGTATATTTTCCTGATGTCAAGGTGTTGAGGCTTGCTAGGAAAGGCATCTCCACTATTATATATATGGTCTCTATAATAGATTGGATCCCTTAGCCGCAGAGATTAAAACAGAAATTTCAGCTAGCCAATACAAACCTACCTTCCGTTCTCAAAATATAGTCTCTTATTCTAGGCGTGATGCTTTGCACAAAATTGAACTACAACCACCTATTGCTTAGTGGAAGGATTGGAGATGGATTTTGGATATACCTTTGTTGAACTATAACTCAAGGGTCATCTATTCCTTTCTTTCCCCTATTACCAGATGGAACTTGTACTCTTCCACTACCAATTCGCTTCACCACATCCATCAGTCTTGGAATCCTTAGTTTGACCCTAAGTTGAATTTATTTCTTTGGTGTTTAATCTACCAAGGCATACCTTTGGGTGAGCGGTTAAGCCACATTGACATCGCCAACCCTAAATAATTATGATGTGGTTGACAAGAGTCTTTTAAGTATGTTTTCTAGTTCTATCTCCATGCTCAAATTGTTTGGCATTGGATCCACTTCATTTTCCAGCCTTATCATCCTGAGTTTTTTTATTGGAAGATGACCTTCTTTGGATATTATGCTAATTGGCCTATATACATTTCTTCAATTTTGAATTTTTTCTGTTCTGTTATTCTCTTTCAACTTTGGAAGGCTTGGAATAATCATTTTGTTTCAGCAAGGTGATCTCACTTTGGATCCTTTTGTTAATGAAAGGGGGTGATTATTTCTTCTGTGTGTATGTATATCTAGGCCTAGGCTCGAAAAGAGGCTCTAGAATTTTCTCACCTTCTACAATTTCTTGACATGCACGATTGGTTGGGTCCTTCTAAACAATGATCCTCATACTCCTCCTACTCCGCCTCCTAGACGTCACACTCACACTCACAACCACTCTCAGAGTGCACGACCTTCTCCTCCACAAGCTCGCTTTGGTTCCTCCTCTTCTAGGCCCGACTGGAGTCCTCTTGCAAGAGAAACATTTACCGCCAACTCTTCAAACCTGGGTTCTTTGCTTGGGGGAGCGCCTATATCTGGAGGGTCGCTTCCACCTAGTTCGGGGATTATTGTTCTGCTCGATATTCAGATGCTGGATAAGGATGACTAGATGTTTGACCCCTACTGACGAGCATAGTAAAATTGGCTTAATTCTTTTGAGAGATGATCCACCACAACCTCTAAGTTTTTTTGTTGCATGTGCATGACTATGTGTTAATGTAGTTTCTTTTTTATTGGTTTTATTTTTCCCTCATGGTTGTTCTCTGATGCCCTTGTGGCCGCTCTCTATTTCCCTCGTGACTACTTTTTTTTCCCTTATGACCTTTTTTTTGTGTCGTCATGTGGGCATTGTTGGAATTTGGGTCATGTTCATTGCTAGCCACCTTTAATATATAACATTGTGTATTATTTTGTTAACATAATATAAATTTGGTTCCAATAAGAACAAGTTTATAAAAATAATAGACATATAGCTAACACTAATTGTAAAATTTATATTCTAAGTGATTTGAAATGTAATTGTCGTAAAATAAATTGTGTTTTTATAAATTTAAATGTTATCCATAAGGAACATTTTTGGAAATATCTTTCCAAACCCCTTAAAAGGCCGGTTCTTCTCAATGCAATTAGAATGTGTTAATGTGAAAAATTAAAATTAAAAATATTATCATACCACAAAACTAGGTAGATGATTTTATTAATGAGAAATAAAGGTTGATATTAAATATGCCCTGTGACCACTGCATATATGTAAGGGTTAAATTTTTAAAAATATAATTTAAATAGCATGTTAGTCATTTGGAGCTCAAAAGAGCATCAGCATAGGGAGAAAGAACAAAAATATAGGGTAATTTTGAATCACGAGTCAATATTAATGAATATGTAAATCAAACTGGTTTAAAAATAGGATAGTATCTGTGAATGTTGTGACATCTAATAGGACCACTCTAGATGGCTATTAATAGTTATTTTTTTGTTGAGTAGATTTATTTCTTACTATAATTTTTTCTATTTGCAATCCTATGCATGTGTTGAATCGATTTCTTCAAATTTTGTCTTTAAATAAGATTCCTAATTGAATGTCTATGCATGTGGAGTGAATATTATTATAGGTGTGGAAAGTGGGTTTTTATATGTACATGCATTAATTTATATGTGAGATGTAATTGGACATAAATCAATTTTAATTAATATTGATATTTTATTATAGAAAATATGGCTAGTCTAGATTATATAAAGAGTAGGGAATTTTAACATGCTTATAAAGTTCAAAACATTATGATTTTGTATGATTATCTTTGATTAGACACTTAAAATATGTCTTTTGAGTCCCACATTGAGTAAAATAGGTCTAGATTTCCTCATGAACAATTATAAAAATTCAAACTACCAAAATCATGCAAGAATTTTCATGTGTTTGGCTTAGCTAGTTCAGTTTCAAATCAATGTGAAAGAATTATTGATGTAGTTAATGTTGGGGGTCCTAACGAATTGGTACCTTATATTATGCTAGCTTAACAAATACAGGCAACAACAAAAATTCAAAGAAACGAACAAAAATATCTTGTATTTACCAACCAAGAATTCTACAAAAAAATTTACGCTCTACCAAATTTCTCTTATTACACACATAATTCATATAAGATTACAGAAATCCAACACTAAAGTATGGCCCAAGTTGATACGATCCCTCTAGCCCTTTCCCCATATATGTGCACATATACCAAACATAGGAACCTTTGAAACCACATATTTAGGCTATGTAGTCACGAGATTTATGAATTCATTTCTCAAGTATTGTTATGCATTTATAAAGATACATAATCAACCATTTACAAAATTTTCTTTTAGTTCTAAGAACCAATGTGACATTGAATATGTATCAATCTTCTATGTAAGTTAAGGCCCAAATTGTAACAAAACTTGATGCATTTGACTGATATTAAAAAATTCAACTATGGGTTAGGTAAATCCTCACTAAATATTTATCCTATGATATTGAAACTTTGATGTTTCACAAGGATTGCATACAAACTATGCCTTGAAGAATACGACTATGCCATCAAATTTGATCCAACCATATTATTTGATTCGTGAAATTAAATATAATTACTATATTGGTGCACACAAGATAAAGAACAAAATTGACTTTTCAAGTGTAAAAGGCACCAAAAATCCTACTAAAAACATTCATTCTTATTTTTGGAGTTGTGGCCAAAATAATAAAAGACCTTTCTTTCACAAAACTTTAGGAGTTACAATGAACAAACCAAAAAAGGAATGCATGGAAATTTTTGCATATAACATTACAAACATAGACATGCTTGATAGATCTAGGTGAAAAATAATACACTAAATGGGGATACTTGTACATGGTGCAAAACAAAATACAATGTTTGTGTAATCTAAAATTTATTTAATTTTGATGCAAAATTTTCTTGTAAACTTAAATGCTCTGCATAAGTTATCTTTTGTAAAAATCATAATCCATACTTAACTCTTTACAAAACGGATAACAAATAGGAGATGTCGACAAGGACCTTTTTAACCTTCCACTATTATATGGACCGTTATAATTCAATAAAATTGAAATCTACACTCATACAGATTGACAATCAATCCTATCTCCAAATTGTTATCTTTTAATACATGAAATACCTAGTATTGTGTTGAATGAATCCTTGAATGTTTTACCTAGTTTCTTCGTATGGTATGCTTCATAAATAAAATGATTTAGGGTAAGTGCATGGAAATGGGGAAAAAAGGGGGTCAAAATTGGCTAGCATTTTCCTTAAATTTGTAAAAACTAAAGCTCAACAAATAATTTGGCATGTATATGATCAAAATTTAACAATGTGATAAGAATAAGACTCGTAGTGCTAGGAATCTAGTTTCTAAACTAATTTTTGTTTTAAATGGTGGAGATTAAGAAGGTCAAATGTTTTCACACACAAAGTGTGCCTATTTTTGTGTCAAAATGATAACAGGGTTTTGTGTGTGCGCTCCCCACACGCACCAATCCCCACCTCCATTTTTAGTTCCATAGACTATTTTACAAATCCCTTTATTATAAGTTAGCTAAGAGATTGTATGAGGCCCCACTAAGTTTTCATATTTTTTAGAGGAATATATAAAATATTACTAAGTTCCAAAATCAACACAACCCAAAAATGAAATATTTATAAGTACGCCCTACTTATTCTAATAAATATAGTTGAAATTTATTTTTCTAGTGTGTATAGAATTGAGTTTAGATCTAGCCCTTTTTTATAAAAAAATGGATGATAAATTCGTAAATTATCTTTTAAAAATGATAATTGTGTTTTACCAGGAAAAGAAGGCACTAATAAAAGAAATTAAGAATGAAAATTTTAAAGGGTAAGTGCACCAAGATGATGGACAATTAAGTGGACATAAAAACCTAAAATTTAGGTATCGTGAGCACGGTTTATAAACTGCACTTGCACTTTTTAAACAGTGCTCACCCAACTGTTTTTATAATCTCGGTTATTTCTAAACCTAAAACCGTGATCATGGTTTACAAACTGTGATCGTGGTTTATAAACCATGATCGAGGTTTTTAAACCACACTCACGGTTTCAAAACATGATTGTGGTAGTCTGAGACAAAAACTAACAGACCCGCGACTCCTCATTTTCCCTCATTTTTCCTTTCCAAACTTGATTTCTCCTAGACCTTTGGCACTCACGCTTTGAATACCCCCTAAAAATTACTCTTCAGACTTGTGGATCACGATAGTTTCAACCATACTACCAAGACAAAGAGGTAAGCCCTCAATTTTGATCAATTTGTTTTCATTTTAGGTTATTTTTTGTTATTTTTATGGACTTTTCAATTTTTTATTTTTTCAATTGCTTGGAAAGCTTGTAATCCTACAAACCATAAAATTATTCCTCAAAAACCCTCCAAACAATCCTCAAAACCCTCCAAACAATCCTCAAAATCCTCCAAACATTCCATAAAACCCTCCTCCAAACATAGACCAGCCTCCTGTGTTTCGTTTTGTCCCCACGAAAAAATAGGAACACAAGCTGATATTGTTGGAAAAAAATGACAAAATAAAATTTCCTTTGAGAACCTTATTTAGAATATAAGAAAAAATCATACCACAAATCCATCCCACATGACTTTAGCCAAGACATTGCAAACATTGATTTGTGAAGTTGACTCCACAACCAATCAAATAGACAGATGGAATACCTTTAGAGGTGATTGTAGGAAGTGGTATGCAAATACATTATCCCATGCAGCCGTAAAAGACACAAAAAAATGGAAAAGACAATATTTTTTCATGATTTACTGACCTAAGAACTAATGCCCCTCCGACAGTTACTTACAAACGGTTCCTAGTCTATTGGTGCTATGATGACCGAATCAAGAAATTTTTTTGGGAACGATGGTGGAAGGTTTTTGATTATCCACCATGCAACAACAATGAGGTTCCCCTCTATTTCTTGAAGAAATTATACTGCAAGTTCGTGCTTAATGAGGTCTCAAATTATTTTGACTTTTGTAATTTTTATGGACAAGGTGGTGGCTCTACACAGAGTAGACTAGGTGCACACATAGGTCAACCAAGGATCCCCATGCCCCAAAATCCCAACTTCCTTCAGTTATCCCTCCTACAGTGAAGGAGATTTTTGAGATTGACACGCTATATGCATTAAGGGAGCTCACTGACACTCTGACCTAGCATAGTGAGTAGATTACATCTGGTGATGTTGGTGGAGGCGCCAGTTCTAGTGCACCACACCACTTTGGATCATGTGGTGCCGTATGCATTGTGGGTGAGACATCATTTGCTGGATCACATGATTTCTTTTCTCTAGATGAGATGATGGCGGATGTTTTTGGAACTGGTGCAACAGATATTGGTCTTACACAAGTAAATGTCAAATAAATATTTAATGTATATACAATAGTTCAATTCATGTTTGAGATTTGAATATATATGTATTTCATTGTACGTTATGTAAATACATATAAAAACTAATTTTTTATTTTATTTTAAATAGCAAGAGCCAGTGAAGGAAACATCCAAAGATATCTAGCTCTTTGCTCATTGGGCATCTTCTGAAATGTAAGTTTCAAATTATACTTAAATTTCCAATTTCATTTGATTGTGCACTTTTATTATTACAATGTTTCATCTGTACATGTACATATTAATATATGTTTGTCTTTTATACGTGTAGGAGCCAGGTGGGTCATCATATTCTCTAGGAATTGAGGCTATTGGCATGCCTCACGTGAATTTTACATAGGTTAGTTTCTCTTTACACTTTGTTTCTAATTGTGGAAGTTCACGTGGATTATGCTTTGTCTTTGTTATGTTTCAGTCATGTAGATTAATATTGATTTGTACATATATTTTGTTTAACTTATGACTGCCATAGAGACTCTTGCATATATGTAGACTGTGGAGGCTACTGTAGATACTCCCATAGCATCTGTAAATCCACTAACTGAGGTATACTTTTTTAAATTCGTTAAATTTATTTAGGAATTATTTCTTATTACTTAAATCTATAATATCAAATTTTGTAGATGAAATATTTAATTTTAAATTTAATTATTTGTATGTAGCTTAACTCTCATGAGTCTACTGTTGTCCTTGCCATGCATCAATGACAAAGTGATAAGGATCACGACATTGCGGTATGATTTCACATGCATTTAAACTAAATTATAAGTTTCTAAATTTTAAATGTATTTTAAAAATATGGGTGTTAAAAACTTGTTGTTTATGAATGTGTAGGTTAGGTTATAGGCCTGCTTAGAGACACCTAGGAACACATGAATGAAATCCATAGTGGCATCTCCCTCCACTACATCCCCGTGTCATGGACATGCTACTTCTAGAAGGGCGAAGAGAGGGAAGATGTTTAATGATTAGATTCGTAGGACATGGATGTACATAGATATTATATAATATATATATATATGGGCCAGGTAGTCCTAGTTCATGATTCTTCATAGGACATTGTATATATAGCCTTATGCAACCACATGTGGTCCTATATGTATGACACACTTGGTTCAATATGTACACATGTTATGAAATTATATTTTAAGAGACGTGCATTCAGCACACTTAGTTTGATACATTATATATCGATGTGTTGGTTTTCATAAAGATATTACTTTTATATTTGATTTGAATTCATTGCACATGATATCCTTTTATGCATGTATATTTTATGTATATTAATTCTATATGTATGTTTGATTTAAAATTTAAAAACTTTGTATGACATATATGAATATAACTTTACTATGGTGCAAAATTGCATGGTACAATTGTTAATAAATTAAGGGAACCATGTGTATTCCTCAATCAACATGGGAAACTTATCATTTTCCTCTTAAGTCATGAAAAAATATTTCTTACCTTGAATCTTGAAATAAGATGTCTTCCCTTGGGTAATTCAATTTTTGAACTTTGTATTTAATATTATTTATCGAAGGATATTATTAATTTTACCATTGATGAGTATGGTGGTGTATAACCAATCCATCTTTATATCCCCACTAATACCATGATAGAAACTTTGGCTCAACAATATACCATAGGTAGCTAGCATGTCTTCCACAAGTATTTCCATATTGATTTTCTTGTCAGGGAAGTCTGCAAATTCTGGCTTGAGAATCTTTCACCGGCTAAAAAAGAGGTAATTATTTTGTTTTCATGTAGTAACAATGGCAAATAGTAATGCTGAGAGTAATACTAATAGAGTTAGTAAATTTTATAAGCATGAAATTGTTAGAGGCGCCAGAGTCAATACCATAATTTTTCAATTTATAGTTCCATTGACCAACAAGGAAAGATAGAAATCTTCTTATTTCCTAGAAGAGGAGGATTTTAAGGAAAGAAGGTTCTAAGAATGAGTAGTTACGGGAGTGGGAAGTGATTCTTTAGTGTTGGTAGGATTCTTGGAACATGTATTTTTACTACTTCCTTTGATAAACTAGACAAGGGCTAAAGTATCTTGCTATGGAAGTAGAAGAAGAGGCTTATTTATTTTTTTATGAGTGGGTGAACACTAAACAAGAGTAACTATTCATATCATCTATCCAGATTATTTAGGATCTTTGTTGGGTGAGAATTCATAATAACCAATAATTACATAACCATCTTCTTCTTCTCTTTCAATTTCTGATTCAACAATTTCTTGAAAAAGTTGTAATTGTTGAAAAAGTTAAAAAAGTTGTAAATGGTGGATCGTGGATTCAAACTAACTATGTGGAGACATCTGGGTGGCCAATTGAATGCTATAGGAGGTGTCATTTTGTTCCATGACAATGTCATTACTTCCGGGATACCTCGTTCGGGCGAAGTCCCTTAAGAGCCCTGAGACAAAAAAATTGTTCAACTTCAATGGGTGACTATGCACACTCTATGGCACCTAAAGACAACTCGTTTGATTCTACACCTTGGCATATGTACCCTATAAAATATCTTTTCTTATTTTTTTACTTCTCCAATCGGTGCTCTCGCTGCCCTACTGGTTGCGAATGCGCATAATAGTGTAGTTTGAGACAGTGTAAGGATGTCAAACGGTATATTTTAGAAACGGTGGTTCGTGGCACCGAACTGATTATGCAGACACATATAGGTGGTGAGGTGAACACTAGAGGATGTGTCATTTTGGTGTGTGACAATGTCATTGCTTACGGGCTACCTTGTTC
Organism: Taxus wallichiana var. yunnanensis; assembly: GCA_018340775.1. Taxonomy (NCBI): domain Eukaryota; kingdom Viridiplantae; phylum Streptophyta; class Pinopsida; order Cupressales; family Taxaceae; genus Taxus; species Taxus wallichiana. The sequence continues at coordinate 911,175,889 of CM031239.1, forward strand.
GGGTGTAGTCCCTTAAGAGCCCTAAGACCAAAAAATCATTCAACTTCAACGAATGACTACGTGCACTCCGTGGCACGTAAGGACATCTCATTTTATCCAAAACCCCAACATAAGGACCCTCTACAATGGCCTATCTTATTTTTTTCCTTCTCCAATCAGTGCTCTCACTGCCCTATTGTTTGCAAATGCATCGAATAGTGTAGTTTGAGCTAGTGTAAGGCTGTCAAACGGTATATTTTCTAAATGGTGGATCATGCCACTAAACTGACTATGCAGACATGTCTAGGTGGCCAATTGAATGCTAGAGGAGGCATCATTTTGGTGCACGACAACATCATTGCTTCCGGGATACCTCGTTTGGGCGTAGTCCCATAAGATCCCTGAGAGTAAAAAATTGTTAAAATTTGATGGGTGACTACATGCACTCCATGGCACCTAACGATGTCTTGTTTGATCCTACACCTTAGCGTAGGGACCCTCTATAATATTATGTCTCAGTTTTTTCCTTCTCCAATCGGTGCTCTTGCTGCCCTATTGTTTGTAAACGCACCGAATAGTGTAGTTTTAGCCAACATAAGGCTATCAAACTATATATTTTGTAAATGGTGGGTCATGGCACAAAATCAGCTACGGGAAAAAATTTAGGTGGCTAGGTGAACACTAAAGGATGCATTTTTTTTCATGCGACAACGTCATTACTTCACAGGCTACCTCGTTTTGGCGTAGTCCCTTTAGATCCATGAGACCACAAAATTGTTTAACTTCGATGGGTGACTACACAGGACTCTGGGCACCTAAGGACATCTTGTTTGATCATAAACCTCAATGTAGGGACCCTCTATAATAGACTATCTCAGTTTTTTCCTTCTCCAATCGGTGCTCTCGCTGCCCTATTGTTTGCAAAAACGTCGAATAGTGCACTTTGAGATAGTGTAAGGATGTCAAACGGTATATTTTGTAAACAATGGGTCCTAGCACTGAATCAACTACACAGACACATCCATGTTGCTAGGTGAGCACTAAATCAAGCTTCGTTTTGGTGCATGAAAACGTCATTGATTCTAGGCTACCTCGTTCGGGTGTAGTCCCTTAAGAGCAGTAAGACCAAAAAACTGTTCAACTTCGACCAGTGACTACGTAGACTCCGTGGCATCTAAGGATGTCTTGTTTCATCCAACACCTTATCGTAGGGACCCTCGACAATAACTTTTCTTGGTTTTTTCCTTCTCTAATTGGTGCTCTCGCTTCCCTATTGTTTGCAAATGTGTCGAATAGTGTAGTTTGAGCCAGTGTAAGGATGTTAAACGATATATTTTGTAAACAGTGGGTCATGGCAATGAACCAACTATGCAGACATGTTCAATTGGCCAAGTGAATGCTAGAGGAGGCATCATTTTGGTGCATGACAATGTCGTTGATTCCAGGCTACCTCGTTCGGGCAGAGTCCCTTAAGAGCCCTGAGACCAAAAAATCATTCAACTTCGACGGGTGACTACACAGACTCCGTGGCACCTAAGAATGTCTCATTCAATCCTAAAACTTGGCCTAGGGACCCTCTATAATAGCCTATCTCAAGTTTTTCCTTCTCCAATCGGTGCTCTCGTTACCCTATTATTTGCAAATGCACCGAATAGTGTAGTTTGAGACAATGTAAGGATGTCAAATGGAATATTTTTTAAATGGTGGGTAATGGCACCGAACCGACTACGTAGAAACTTCTGGGTAGCCAAGTGAACACTAGAGGATGTGTCATTTCAATGCGTGACAACGTCGTTGCTTCCGGGCTACCTCATTCAGGAGTAGTCCCTTAAGATCTCTGAGACCAAAAAATAATTCAACTTTGATGAGTGGATACATAGACTTCGTGAAACCTAAGGACATCTTGTTTTATCCTAAACCTCGGTTTAGGGACCCTCTACAATATCTTGTCTCAAGTTTTTCAAATCGGTGCTCTCGCTGCCCTATTCTTTGCAAAAGTGCTAAATAGTGTAGTTGGAAACAGTGTAAGGCTGTCAAACGGTATATTTTGTAAATGATGGGTCGTGGCACTAAACTAACTATGTAGACACATCCAGTGGCCAGGTGAACACTATAGGAGGTGTCATTTTAGTGCGTGACAATATTTTTGCTTCCGGGCTACCTCGTTTAGGTGGAGTCCCTTAAGAGCCCTAAGACCAAAAAATCATTCAACTTCGACAGATGAATACACAGACTCCATGGCACTTAATGATGTCTCGTTCAATCCTACACCTCAGTGTAGAGACCCTCTAAAATAGCCTATCTCAATTTTTTCCTTCTCCAATTGGTGCTCTTGTTGCCCTATTGTTTGTAAACACGCCGAATAGTGTGGTTTGAGATAGTGAAGGATGTCAAATGATAAATTTTGTAAATGTTGGGTCATGGCACCGAACTGACTCCACAAAAATTTCTGAGTACCTAGGTGAATGCTAGAGGAAGTGTATTTTCATTGCACGACAACGTCATTTCCTCTGGCCTACCTCATTTGAGCGTAGTCCCTTAAGAGCCCTGAGACCAAAAAATTGTTCAACTTCGATGGGTGACTATGTGCACTCTGTGGCACCTACAGATGTCTCGTTTGATGCTAAACCTTGTTGTAGGGACCCTCTACAATAGGTTGTCTTGGTTTTTTCCTTCTCCAATCGGTGCTCTCACTGCCCTATTGTTTGCAAACACACCAAATAGTGTAGTTTGAGACAATGTAAGGCTTTCAAATGGTATATTTTGTAAACGGTGGGTCACGGCACCAAATCAACTACACAAAAATGTCTAGGTGGCTAGGTGAACACTAGAGGAGGTGTCTTTTTGGTGCCCGATAATGTCATTTCTTATGGGACACCTCGTTTTGGCGTAGTCCCTTAAGAGCCTTGAGACCAAAAAATCGTTCAACTTTGACGGTTGATTACGTGCACTTCGTGGCACCTAAGGATGTCTCAATCGATCCTACAAATTGGTTTAGTGACCCTCTACAATAGCATGTCTCAGTTGTTTCTTTCATCGATCGGATCTCTCGCTTCACTATTGTTTACAAACGTGCCGAATAGTGTAGTTTGAGATAGTGTAAGGATGTCAAATGGTATATTTTATAAACGGTGGGTCATGGCACCAAACCAACTACACGAAAACATCCATGTGGCCAGGCGAACACTAGAGGAGGCATCATTTTGGTGCACGACAACGTCTTTGCTTCCAGGATACCTCGTTCAGTGTAGTCCCTTAAGAGCCTTGAGACCAAAACAAATTTCAACTTCAACGGGTGACTACGCGCACTTCGTGGCACCTAAGGACAACTCATTTGATCCTACACCTTGGCATAGGGACCCTCTACAATATCCTATCTCATTTTCTTCCTTCTCTATTCGGTGCTCTCGTTGCTTGATTGTTTGTAAATGCACCTAATAGTGTTGTTTGAGAAAGTGTAAGGCTATAAAATAGTATATTTTACAAACGGTGGGTTGTGGCACCAAACTGACTGCACAGAAACATTTGGGTGGCCAAGTGAATGCTAGAGGAGGTGTTGTTTTTATGTGTGATAATTTTGTTTCTTTCAGGAAACCTCCTTCAGAATAGTCCCTTAAGATCCATGAGACCAAAAAATCATTCAACTTTGATAGGTGAATTCACGCACTCCGTGGCACCTAAGGACATCTCAATCAATCCTACACCTCAGTGTAGAGACCCTCTAATATAGTTTGTCTTAGTTTTTCCTTCTCCAATCGGTGCTCTAGCTGCCATATTGTTTGCAAATGCACCTTTGAACAGTATAGTTTGAGACAATGTAAGGCTGTCAAACAATATAGTTTGTAAATGGTAGGTCGTTGTACCAAACCGGCTGTGCACACGCGTAGGGACAGTCTTGTAAACACTTGGGGAGGCATCATTTTGGTTCTCTAAGCTCTAGGTCCTTCTGGGCTACCTCCTTTAGAGCCAAGAACCCCCTCCATAGGTACATAAATCATTGTTAATTGCTTCTCTTAGCTTCGAGAATTGATAATTCTCTACTAATTCAAACCACATGAAGGTGGAAGCTTTTCATGCACTCCTAACTCCGCATATAAAAGTGTTAGTCAAAGAAATTTATGTTTCAAATAAAAACCATACTAGATATATGCAAAATACACAAATTTAATAAAATATATGAACTTAAATTTATCTAACTAAAAATTTATATATACCAAAGAAATTATATATACCAGACATGAGCATTGTAAATTCATTCCAATGAACCATCAGGATCGAATCTACTCTAAATAGTTGACATGATTGCTTCATGATCGAATCTCGAACCTTCCAAAGAATTTTTTATTGGGCCCTCCTTGATATCTATACAGCTGAATATTTTTCGCTAGAACTAGATGCAAATATAAGAGTATTTTCATGTGTATCTCAAAGTCTTCAAACACCCAAACAGAGGAGTTTTTTAATGGATACTATCGAAGCCAAGTTCTAGTAACTACAATTAACCCTATAGGGTACTCAATATCTTTGCCATCTATAATAGGAGAAGTCAACTTCTTTCTTCCCTTGATGAAACTACATAAGAAATAGTTTGTTCCATCTTCAGTGTCTTCTGTCGCAATAACTACAAACACATGTCCTACAAAAAAGGTTTCAACTCAAATTTAAATTGTACATATTAAAATTTCAATGGACATAACTCAATACAAAAATTGTAAATAACCATAAATACCTTGTCCCACAAAAATTGAAATTTCGTCAAAGTCCTTGGATGTTGCAACTTCATCTGTAGAAACAAGTCATAATGCTTATGGAGGTTGATAACTAGGAAGCAGATTTAGAGGCCTACAAATCCATCCATCCACCCATTCTTGTGAATCACACTTAGCAGCGAAAAAATTTATACAAGATGCACAAAAACATGTCAACTTTCTTTTCCATGTGGCCCATGAAGTAGCATTTGAGCTAGAAAATGAGTGCATATCACTATACCCAGTGAGTGTCATATAATCCTCCTATTTAGCAATTTTTTGTTCCTCTATCAACCAAAAATATCTGCGAACCATGGAAATTTATTGAGAACCTCAGGCCATGTTGTCAATACACCATTCCACTATGTTCTTTTCATCTTTCAATTTAGCACCATCTTTGTACTTCAAATCTTCTCTTGCAAGATCTCTTTCGACACATGCCCCTACACCATCATGCTCTCCTATATATCATGCCCCTACTCATACGTGTAATTATTTGACCATATATAATGTTGTTTGAAGTGGATGTCCCTATCAGACAAGTTTCCATAAAATAACTAGAAACACCCTTGCCCAAATTCAGTAGAATGAGTACAATTATCACTGATATAAAAGTGGTACTCTCTTAATAAATTTTGATCATTCTCTATATTGTCAGGGGAATGTATAAATGTTATATGCATAAAAATGGAAACTTGTACTAGAGTTGTAATATTGTGATTGAACCTCCATTTGTGGTTACAATGTGTAATTCTCTTCAAAATAGACCACTGAAACAATAGTACCAATAGAAAGTGTGTCTTTTCATATCTTGAAATATTCATCCAACCATCGAGCTCTGTGTGTATGCCTAGCATACTCATAAACAATTTCATGCTTAAATTTTCTACTAAATTGAAAAACAAGCATATGTTTTGTAACTAGCTCATACCGTTTATACTCTTTTCCATCTTTCAATTGGTAAGCAACTGATTTATATCTACCAAACTCAACTAAATTATTTCCTATTGCACCTTCAATTTTCTCACGGATGTAACTTTCCAATTTAGGTAATCCGCCACATGTACCACAACTTCCATCTAAACAATCCTGACTATAAAAAAATGTCCAACTTCTTTTTCACAAAATATCATAGGAATGAAATCCTGGAAGATATTGGTGGAACTTGAACACCGATTCCGATAACGTAGTTTCAAAATGTAAAATAGAACAAATACATAAAAATTTAGCATAATTCATAGCAAATTCAACATGTTGCCTACAACAATAAGTGGTGCGGCGTGGTTTATTTTCACATAGAATGGTTTTAACATTTCAAAAAATGTTGACTAATTTTAATTTCCAGATGCTCTTGTTCAAACTAACGAAAAAATGAGTTTGAGTGATATCTACTGAAATTCTTTAGATGTGATTCACACTTAATAGAACCAACTCTCTGTTTTACAACATCTCTTATATCAGGTGAAACTCTAGTGTTATCATGCCAAAATTGAATAACAAATTTTCTTATAGCATTAGTATTATATTTTTTCTTACATGGTTCTCTAGCATAAAATGCCCAAAAATCAGTGTTATTGAGTGATTAAAGGATATTACATATTTCAATTACTTTCATTAGAGTTTTTTGATTAACTTGCAACATTCAACTTGTTTTCATAATCAAACGTTGTTTTTTATTGATTCACTTACAACCCTAGTAACAAGTATATGACACGTAATATTACTATCCCTAGTGAGTCTCTTGACACCAATAGTGTGATATGCATCATGAATGTTTTCAACAATCGTAGCGATTTGACCAGTATATTAGATGTTGTCAATCCTAAGGTGTTTAATGTAGGTCTCATTTTATTCAATTTCATCAAACTAATCAACAACTGACATCTTTAGGAATCATTTAAAATTTCAAAATGATTATCCCAAATTTTAGTGGCTTTTCTTCTTATTTGCCGTTGAGAAAGTTTGTCACACATTGGTTTTAAAATGTTTTCTTCAATTTCAATAAAATAATTAGGTTTCTTACTGAAAAATCCTAAGAGGTTTTTTTGTCAAATTTGGTTTGTCTACGCTTTCAACTGAATTTCTTTATTCAAATTTTCATTGTTTCCTTCATTTTCAGCATTTGCTACATCACAAGTATTTAATTCTTCTTCAACATTAACAGCAAAAACATCTTCATCACGAGTATTTAATTCAACTTCAACATTTGTAGTAGAAACATTACCTAGTACCTTATTTCTTACAATAGTCGGGGTTGAAGATGAACCTCTTCTTGATTCACAAAGCTTCGCATTCATTTAGCATTTTAAAATCTATTTGCCTCTAATTCGTTTGGTGTTTTTAGTTAACGATGATGTTTTACTTTGTTTCTTGTCTCCCATGATGTTTTACTTCCGGTGATAAGAAAAATGTGTAAAAATGATAGAATTTCGTAGTAATTTGTATAGTAAAGTCAAACAGTATAAATCACATGGTAATTTGAACATTGGGATGCGTATAAATATGATTTATGAACCATGATCATGCTTTATAAAGTACAATTGTGTTTCTTGTTTAAAAAACCATGATCACAGTTCTATCTGTATCGTCAAATCTGACCCTAAGGCTCGAGAAATATTTGTTTTGCCCCAACCAAAGCTGTGGAAGGTCATTATGAACTGTGAAGGGTCAAAAAACTTCAAATTTTCTCTTCCACAGACTTGAACATGCTAAAAAACTGAAAACATTTCAAAAAAATAGTGCCATCGCATAGGGGAGACAGTTATCTTCATTGAAATATTGATTTTAAAGTGAATAGAATAAGATAAATATAATTTTATAATTTTTTACTAATAATAGGTCTTTAAGACTTTTTTTCTCGTGAGTTTTCATGTCTACGTTTAAGACTGCAAATTTTTTTATGTTTATCAAAATGTGATAAAACCTATACCATCTTAAGCATGGAGAAATTTTATACACGTTAAAAAAATTGATTTCAATATTTTTTTATATAGTTATGGCGGGCAAATGGAAAGCACTAGTTATGCAAAGCACTAGTTATTTTTTGATTTAATATAATTTTTATTGATTTTGTTTCGTTTGTGGTTGCAGGTAGTTATGGGTGTAAAATGGTAAATGTAACTTGGTAGAATAGGTAAAATAAATGTGTGAGACTATGAAGGAGTGTCCTAGAGTGTGTATGCACCTATTTGAATTAGGGTGTCCTAATTCTTGTGTCCGCACATGTTTCCCACTCTAGTATTATTTTCTTAATATGTAGTTTCTCTAGAAATAGAGTTCGAAGATATTCAAAAAATATTACCAATTACCTTTTGTTAAGCTTTAATCACTTATCAATAGTTATTCAATTAATTAAGATGTGAAATAATATCATTTGTCTTGAAAAGCATACTCAATCCTAATTTTCTACTATCTTGTTACTTATTGGGTAAAAATATCCGAATTGAGATTTCCTTATTCAACAAGAGATTACAATTTAATTTTATGACCACACTCCTTTTGAAATTATAACATATTTTGTTTTAGAAATAAGGGTTCAGATGTTTAAGTTTTACGCTAAAAACACTTCCTCTCCTCTGGCCCACCTCTATAACCTACATCTAATACCTAATTTAAACTATTAATCAATTAGATCCTTTCACCATTAATTTCTATCGGTATATTGATTTTTATTTTATCAAATTGAATTAGCTCAACATGAACTCATGTGATAGGATATTTCCTAACTAATGAACTCCCGTGTCAATTGAAACGTGGACAAACATAGGCAATACAAAGAACAATTAAGAGTCGAATAGAGAGAATACAAGGTCAAGATGGATAAGGAAATATTGAAGACGCCAATAACAAAAAAAGGAATGGGGGATTCAGTAAGTAAACTTGTGGTATATTACATTCATTCGTAGGATACTAAATAATACTCCTATTTCACGTTCTAATTTTTAATATTATATTGTAAATAGCTCCTCCCAATACACCATTCCTATTATAATAACCCCTTATATTGCCGGATGTTACATATACATGTCTTTTTGGTGACATTTTAAATACCCCTTATTATTTGTATATCTTTCACGTTGAATGTGTTCTTTGAGTTTTAAAACATTTGGTTAATGTTGAGATGTATTGACCTTTCAGAATGATGAAGAAGTCAAATTTAAACCAAACATAAAAATTTGTGTCGATTCTAAGTTTCACATATTGGTGAAATTTATTAAACATTAGCTTACGAAAGTCACAAATTGTTTTGAACCTTGCACAAGAATCAAAAATATCAAGAGCTTCAAGATATGTTGAACACTGATTTTGGACTATGTGTCCATGATCAATGTGCCAAGCGTACTAGAGTTTATTAACATTTTACACACCAATACAAAGATCAAAACCTCACAGAGTGTAATACATCAATATTTGAAAAGTGTCCATAATTGGTCTTTGATAGTGTTTGACCCTTGTATGAGGATCAAAATTTCAAGGCTATGTGGTGCAAGGTTTCACTAATCAATGACAGGTGATGTCCATTGGCATAATGGAGAACCAAAGTGTTTGTAGTGGAGACAAAGTTCTAAAATTTTTAAAGACACAACTACACCAATTAATGCCCCTTCACCGCTTATTACATGCCATTATATTGGCTACAAGATTTACATTAATAGAAGCCTCTTTATGAACATACATGATAGGATAATTTGTAGAATGTGAAGCCCCCATGGAAAAAGATGAGTTGAAATTCAAATAACATAAGAAACATATGGAAACAAGAGCCTATTTTTTACCCATAATAAATAAACTAGCACGAAAATAATTGTTTCTAGTGTCATAACAAAATTAGGTGTCTACAATATCATTATCACTATTGAAAAGTTGATCACTGTAGAGGTTATATTAAAATCTACAAAAATAATGGCATGGAAAAGACCTTTTAAGATCCATAATTTTGGGTGGCTTGCTTAAATTTTCCATATTAACTTATAGCATAAATTACCCCGTGTTAGTTTATAGTAGTATTTTTAATATGTAGGATGCACCTTCAAATATGAAATATACATATACTCTACTTATGCATTTTTTTTTGAGTGGTGCACTCATTTGGGCACTATACAACATAGATTGTTGGCATCGCTGCTCATGCTTTGGAGGAAGCATGTAGTGGAATTACAAAAATTACAAATACAATTAAGTGTACAATTAAATTAGTGATCACCATAAGCTGCTATGATTCATGAGGAAAATCCGTCATTGAAATACTTACAACAACACCAATAATATTTCCCTCTATAAATATTTCCTTCATTTCTTTCATTCTTCATCTTCATATCCATCCCCACCTGCTAAACAGTATTACATTTCACCTTATCTTTCTCAGCCAGCTATCTTTTTGTTGAGTTATTCAGTTGTATCCTGAACAGATTAATTGTCGAAGGCATCTCTGAAGAAGTTAAAATGGCAACAACAATGTTTATCAAAATCGTGACAGTGCTGCTTGTTCTCAACGTTATATTTGTCGTCAATGTCTCTGCTCGACATAACTTTAAGGAATATGTAAATACAAATGCAGCTAGTGAACGTCTGTATTCAATTGCGGAGATGTTGGCGCATTGTATTAACTGTGGAACCCATATTTCAAATTCTAACTGCTGCCGAAAATAAGATAAGTCTGCATATTGTTCATGCTGATAATTATCCAAAATGAAACAAAGAGGGGAACACACTTGCTAAAAAATGCAGAGACAGTGCATAGCATTGAATGACTACAAAAGAATTGAGGTTTAACCAACCTGCGTATGGTGGGAGATCGAAAAGTGTCGATCTGGTGATGCTCGGCTCCCTCGTGATCCGCAAACAGGGAATTCTTTATTTTTATTTTTCATGAACAGATAAATTTTAATATACAATTCAGATTATCATATATATTTGTTTATATTGGACCTTGTGGATGGCTGAAGTAAACATTTTACGTCGGTTTCTTCCATTTAATGTTAACATTGTTAATCCTTGTTAAACTCGCATGCCACCTTCCTCACTTTTTTCCAAATACGTCATGATAATCAATGAAAATTAAGCACTATATAATTGACCCTATATTAACAACATTGTTGATCCGTTAAATTTATTTTTATTCTAATACTAGTAAGGGAGGAATGATGACTTCAACATGACAGAGTTAGCGATCTCCAAAATCGTTCACCTCTTTATGTATTGGATAGCTACCAAAAGAGCAGTTTGCTTGTGCATCTGTAATACATTTGGGTTTTGTGATCCAAATTACAACCGTCACTCACACTCAATAATATGACACACTTGGGATAATTTCCACCAAAGAACTGCAAAGTTCTTAAAAGGCTAGATTGTGCCATGTTATCGACACAACCTTTTTTTCCATTTGTCAATTGTTTCCAATTGCCGATGGAAGTATTGTCCCATATGGTTCTGTCCGATAATTTTTCAATGTGCTTTCAATAGAATGGAATTTTCATCGGCATACAATTCATTACACCACATAGTTTTGTCTCAATATAACCCTTCTTCAGCATGGACCCACATTATACCATATCAAGCCGGCGTGGAGCTTAGTGGCAATGCCAACTGGATAAGTAGGTTGGATAGAGTAGTGGAGGGGTGGCATCAAGTAGGTGACGTGCTTCCTTTGCACATTTTAGATCAAAATAGCATTCAGTCAACACAAAGCCTACTTTGCCACCACCTTTGAGTTGAGTCGTTCATTAACTACTCTAGGGAAAGCACCCTTTCATGATCCCTTGTAATCACAAGGGGATAATATCATAAATGCCTCTAAATCACATATGATTGCAATGTTAGGGGTGCGCAAATCAAATTCAAGCTTCACTAGATCAAAGTGGGAGATAGAGTTTCCAAAAAAATATTCTAATGCCTGAAATCCAAGCACTAGTACTACCAAATCAAGGCCACTCAGGAAGGTAATTAGCATCTTACTAAAGAAATGGATGTAGTAAATACCTTCTTCCGCCATTATCAATAGGTTTTTAAAGCTCAAGAACCTTCTCCAAAGTGACAAGAAACACTTGATCAATGCATTTTCGAGCACAAAGGGTATCATGTGATGAATGCTTTCAAGTGAATATCTTTATGAGGTGGTTTCCCACATGGCTAATGGTAAATCCTCTTAGCTGGGATGGTCTTCCTCATGAATATTATAAAACCCTTTCGGTGTTGTCGAAGAGACCTATTCCATGTTTATCTTACAGATTTTAACTCTAATTTTCTTGGGTGGTTTATTAACCGCAATCATATAAAAATCATTCGCAAGATGGTTGACCCAAAGCTTATCTACAAATAGAGACCAATCACTTTATTCAATGTCTTTTGTAAAATAATTTCCAAGGCCTTAACAATACGCATCCAACACTTATGCCTATAACTATTAGTCTAGGAAAAATAAGGTTTATTCAAAAAATATATATCTTAAACAATAGTATTTTTCTTTGGGAAGGTGTGTACTACGCTTGCTGGTCTCAATAGAAATCCTTATTTATGAAAATCTATCCTTCGAAATCCTTTGACATGAAAAAATGGCACTTAATTCTAGAAATTCTCAAACCACTTAGTTTTAGGTCATTATTTATCCACTCATTGTCAATGTTGTTTTCAAATGCTTCATCTTATTTCTTTGTTATCGATATCATCTCATAATAGTTTTCCCTCTTTCATTCAATTCAATAGTTCTTTCCTCTTGTACATGTGTTGTATGATTTAGCCACCAAAGGATTTACCTATCTCCTAGCTAATGCCTCTAAGAAAGGGGTGGTGAAGGGAATATCTCTTCTAGGATTTCCTCCCACAGAGCTTGCTAATGGCCACTCCGCTGATGATTTGTTTCTAATCTTACGAGAAGATAAGAATAAGTACATGTATCAAGTTATGCACTTCCTTGACATTTATTTCTTAACTTCTATCTTGAACAATCAATGGAAGTATACCCAATGTAACATAAAATCCTTTCTACCTCCACCTCTATAGTTGGATGTGTTTCAATGGATTAACTAGATGTAACGACCCAAAAAAATCCACACACAAACAACACAGTGAAATACAGGATAATTTTTTTTTTTTGACTTGCTTGACACATAACATGACGCAACATGTCATCACCAAGGATACAACTAACACTGAGGACAACTTGATACAAGGATGGCCATAAAGGCAGCACGGAAACGTTCACACATATCAAGGACAATTTACTTTTCTTTTTGACAAGACAACATAGAAGTACAATCACAGAACACACTTACAGTTAGGGCCAACCACAAGGAGATATTCTTGAGGGTTATTTATTTTAAAAGGACATCTTGCAATTCTTAGCTTATGTTTTCAAGGAGACTCAGGATATGATTCATACAATTCATCTTACCAAGTTAAATTTATTCTTTTTACACAGAGTAATTATCTTTAAATCTTCTCTATTATGACCTTTATTTGCTTAATTCGTTTATCAAGAAAAAGGAGAATTTCAATTCCACAAGGCCATCTGCTCACCACTAATGCTACTAAGATTCATTCTTGCCCACAAGACAACAGGGTTTTAAGTTCAACACACTTAAGAGAAGAGATATAAGGTGCTTTGAAAAAGGGTTAGGGGGAGAAGGTCGAGATGAAACATTTTTAGGACCTCATCAGTTATTGCTAGTATTAAATGGAAGCTAGGGCTCTTAACCAGATTTAACAACTTTACTTAGGCTTCGCTAAAATTATTATCAAGGAGTAAAAGAATTTACTTTCCAAATGGCTGAGAGATAGATTGTGTGGTTTCAAAATTGTTTTCTCCTGTTTATTAAATCTTATTATCCTCAGACAATTAACAGTTCATTTCACCTTAGGGTCATTTTACAAATTTTACCATGAAAGGCATAATGTTCACTAGAGGAGCTAGGGTTATCGTGTTATAAAGTTTACTTGCAATGATAGTCTTGCCCTTGTTTACTTATGACACTTTATTACTAAGTCATATCAAGGTTTAGCTCAAAATTTATTCTCAAGGCAAGGTTATAGCAACACTCATTTACAAGAACCAAACAAGATTACATCAATTCTTAAAATACTGGTACTCCAGCAAAGTCACTCAACAACAATAACCAAAATTTTCTTATAATTTCAATGATGGTCAAACAATACAAGGTTTCCAAAGTTCAGATGACAAGTCCACAATACATTATAGTAAGACATTAATCCTCTTTTAAACTTTCCACTGGACATTAACAACAGTTGAACAACATAAAAAGGTTTCGAGCAAAGGAACTTCTCAACCGAGGTTGATGACAAAAGTCTACAAATTTATCCCTCATCTACACGCAAAATCCATCTGCAGCAAATTTTCTACAAGAGTCAGTTCACGAGAACTGAGCAAGATAAGGCTACACAAAACCACCATAACTATTATTTAACAATACCACGAAAAGGAAACACTATATTACAAGAATTGGTTCAAACCTCTAAACACTATTAACACATCAAGTTATAATAAAGTCTTCATCATGCCAATCAAAGAAGGAGAAGACCTTGTACATCAGTTAGGGGTGAAAAGCAACGAAAGTATAACAATTATATGAGAATGGCCCTTGGCCCTATAAGGAGAAAACAAATAATCTAGCAAAAACAGAATTCCCATCAAGTAAGTAATCTAACCATAATTACAAGATTAAGATCTGATATATACACCAACCATCAAGAAATTTATCAAAGGTACCAAACGCATAGACCAAATTAATATATTCCTAAAAGAACTAGAGTTGATCGGCCCAAGAAAGGGGAACCACGGGTTTCAAAAATTAACACAAAAAGCCATGTATAATCGAGTTTCAAACCAGAAATCAAATAAAGTATACACACAACATAATTTTCGAGGCGAAAGCAAAGTATACAACAATGTCATCAACAAATTTTTATAACACTAAAGATTTGCAAACCTCCACTACACTACTAATGTTTGGTTAATTTAAAATAAATTACCCATATCCCAAAATAACCATATTTTAATGCAACCCTTGGTAACACAGTCAACCGTCGCACAAATAGATACAACATAAGTTCTAAGTGACCTTATCAAAAGAAAACCTTCCCTATGAATCTATAAGACTATCAATTGAAAAGCTATTTTTTTTTCCGAAGATTAATCACATTTAAGAAAATTTCCATCACAAACTATTACGGTAATTACGTGCATAAAACCGACCAATATTAATTAATAGCATTAACATTACAAGGGAGAAAATAATGCAAGTTAGGAATAGTCGAAGAGCGCCATCAGCAATAATTCTGAGAGGGGGATTAGACCAAACTATTCTAGTGTCAACGAGGTACTGGATTCACACAATGAAACCTCCAGCTTAGTTGATCCGAAAAGCTAGTTATGGTTCAAGTTGATAGGGATGGTCAAGGTACTTCTTGAGGATGGCCTTAAAATCCTAAAAACAAGATGAAAGATAGTATAAGAGTCTAAACACGCGAGACGGCAAAACACATTTCACACAAACCTTTTCATTCTACCATTTTTAATTCCAAAACTCTACGCTGGCTAGCCCACGCATTGCTCACACCATCCTACAACCTTTCTTTCTCGATGCCAAAAGGTTATCAAAGGGACTTGCGAAGGGGCTAACAAAAATGTCAAAAGACGACTTGGGTGCTAGGGAGGAGCTTCATAGTTATCGTAACTTACTTCCATAATATCGAAATACTAGTTGATCAACATAATAACTTGCAACTCAATCGCAGAGAAGAGTTAATGCATAAACATACAGACGAAGGTCTATCATTCGAGTAAGAGAAACATAACATTCAGAGGAGAGGGCACACGCATCCTTTCGACCCACATACTGTCATCGATAAAAGCTAAAACAAGAAGAAACAAGCAAAAAGGGAAATCTCCCATCATGACATCCAACTGACAAATCAATGCAAGGAAAAGTGGTTCAATTTCACAATATTTTTAAATAAAATAACAATAGAAAAGTGTAGAAATATCTTGCCTATTTCTCCAGCTTCAACAGTCATACAGACTCCACATGAGCCAGCATAAAACAATAGCATGAGACAAGGATGTGAGTACTGCTGCTGGCGATGTCAAAGGGCCAAATGTGATAACTGGATAGACAGATGGGGTAGAAAATTTAACAGTTGAGTCCTTTCACAAAACCACCTCACACCACCTTGTAGTACACTTCTGCACTGGAAACAACTCGAGGAGATTGTCTTCCATCTTCCCTCGCTTCAGCAGTCCTATGAGATCATCAAGGCTGTTATCAACCAAGTACTCCTTGAAAAATTTTGTGACGAATAAAAGCACGATGCCCTTGGCCATAAGACAACCCAATTAATCCAGAGGAAAAGACCATACAGAATGACAAATTCGGAGAAAAGAAATATCAAGAGATGCTCTCCTCGTAGTCTCCTAGCATTGGATTTACTGCAGGCTCATTCTCACATTTCCTGTTCTGCCCAAGTAGCTTTCCATTTCCTTCAAGCAGTACTCTCCTGCTTTTCCCAATCTCCACCTACTCTTCTTCTTGATTTTTTTTTAATCCCAGAGATGCATACCATACCTCAGATTTGATGAAGTAAACAACATAGTCCAGTCCTCTTAACATTCAGAAAAGAATACTTTTTCGAAAGTGAAAAAAAAAAAAAAGTCTGATTCCTTCTTATCGCTGCAAGTTCCATATGATGCACCTTGTTATAGTGCAAATGTGCAGCCCATTGCTTACAGCTTGCTTCACTTAGCAGCACCAATAATCTCCATAAGAACATTGTCATTGTTTAAGATGAGAGAGCTGGATTGCATTACCCACAACAATTTCTCTAGCAATATAATCTTGGAGATAAACTTGGTTGCAGTGTGGCAGTCAACATCTGCTAGAAGGCTCTTTTGAACTTAATATAATAGAGTGTTTCTCCACCATGCTTGTGCCACAGAGACTCGATATCATCATTTCATCTTTGTCCAATGAATTTTTGGCTTTGCTTCTGCCTCATCTCCAAGTCCAGGCTTCTGAAAACATGCAGAGGAATCTAGGGCTTTTAGTGCACTTATATCTATCTTTGCTCTCATTCAACCCGTGAACAAAGTGTGTGTGGTTTCAGAGTCATCTGCTGCACCTTCCATTCCATCATGGTACAAAACCTCAGAACTCTGTAGCACTCCCAAAGGACTCTTTTGGACAGAGTCAACATGTTCCATGTGTTCCTTTTGGGTGTCAAGTTCCATGATTTGGAGTTCGGACACAAGACATAATGATTACATCACGCTCCTGGCTCTGAAAGGCATCTACTGTTATGATAAATAAACCTTTTTCCTTCATCAGATTGAGGACAGCATCAAACTCTCGGTGTAAACGTTTCAGCTGTGCTTGCAAGGTGTGATAAATCCAACAAAAACCTTTATGCCTGCCAACTTGGTGACTCGTTGAAGCAGCTCATAAAATTGCAAGAAAATTGTGTTTCAGGAATATTCTGATAAGAAACAGATCCACGCCTTTGAGATTCTCTTCCATGAGTTACATCGTAAAACAAGTAAGGTCTCAGTAGAAAATCTCTGCAATAATTTTCATCAGGTCTCCTGGTAACACTCTCACTGTCACTTAATCGATTTGATAACAATATCTTGTAGGAGAATCCCGAATTTGAAGATGCATTCGATACAGAACAGATAACAACGAAACAACACAAGGAACAAGGACAATAGAAATTTGAAGAATAAAAATACGCCTCCAAAAAACGTATGCAAGGAGACAGGGTCCACGCAGCGTGTAAAACGTGACAGAATGCCACAAATCGATGGGGGGGAAAAGGTAGAAATACACAGCAAGGAAAATTACTTCATCTAGCCACCGTCAGACCCATTACTGCGCTCCACTATAATCTTTTCTCTGAACTTCGCGAGCGGGGAGGAAGGGAGCAGGAGGCTGCAAACCAGATCCCATGGGCACGAAGTGAAACAGCTGAGATCATTGGACAGGCTGAACAAAACCACGGCAGAGACTCCACCCTACAACTCTCTGCTCTCCAATGCAAGCTTCACACCACTGATCTAGCAACCGAAACCTTCCTGTAAACACCAATCTCCATGCCTCTATACTTGTGCTAACAACAATACTCCTCTGTCCATTTTTCACACAGCACATAAAGAACACAAGGTAATAGAACACACCACGCAGCACTCGAGAAGGTGGAGGTAACACGCCTACTCAACCAGCTATCACATCAATTGAGACTGCATCTAAAGCATTGAAGGAGGAAATCAAAAAGAGATCTTGGTGAAGGACGTCAAGACTCCACCGACTCCCACTGTCTCATGCCAAATAGGAAGCATAAATTGCCACCTAACTGCCAGCTAACCATAGAAATTTTTTTATTTTATCTTATTTTTGGAGCCCCACGCTTTGGGGACAGGCCGCTTGCCAGGAGCTACAATGAATGGGCATTACACTAGATTTGACGTGGAGAAATATTCTGATTTATAGGAATTCCATTTTTATATCAAGATACCTTCCCTTTCCTTTAGAAATGTGTAGTTGATGGAGTGGAGAAAAGGCTCTCCAATGGGATCACAAAACCACTTTTTATGGCTAGTAAGTTTCTCATTTTCTGCCAAGTCCTTGCTTCCATGAATGTTTATTACTCATCTTCTTGGGATCCAATACTCTTAGAAAAAACTTGAGAAATTGTTGAAAGAATTATTACAAGATAGTTTGAAGCTTGGAAAATATTTTCATATAAATTATTGTGAATTTTTTTTCTACATTATGAGTTTAGTGGCCTAGGATTGTTGGGCATTGGGTGTCAAGTAAACTCCCTTTAAAGAAAATGTGTTATTCACGATATTGAAGGGAATGAAGTTTGTAAAATCCTTCTGCATAATTGTAACTTAGAAGGCTCTCCAAAAAGGTATATGACTTAGAAAGGGTCACGATATCAGAACCTAATCATTATCCAAGATCTAATATAACTAGTGTTCTCATTCATTATTGAAAGCATTTGGAAAAATTAAACATTATCTTTTCTTGGAATGAAGATGAGCTCAAAAATGAGCTTTCCATGAATGATCACTTGGTATAGTGATGCCCAATTATTTGTAACATTCCCATTTTAAGACTTTAGAAACAAGGGGGAAAAATTGCATAAAGTTCTCTCTTCTAAATTAACATAAGTTAGAACACATATTTGAAAGCCAATCTATCTCATAACAAAAACCACATGCAGCTGTAAATGACTCGGTGAACACCGATCTCTCACTTCATGACTCGGTATCATACTGATATCTCATGTTAAATTTATAATGTGTATACTATGTATAATTAATTTTGTTACCCTTTTAGAGGTATCAAATATTTTGTTTAAGAGGCCTATCTAAATATTTGTTACTGATACTCATTTCAAATCCTGCTTCTTAAACTAGGTGACATAGGACAACACAACCAGTAGATTGTGATACTTTGGCCAAATATTTTAAACATATTGTTCATGTTTATATTCATAGATGACATACTTGTCAAAAAGAATAATCCATTCACCCAACTTTATCTGTTATCTAAAATGGTCTTCACTGACTTCTGTCAGTCCACTCATTCAAGGTTTAACCCTAGACAAGGTTAGCAACATGGCCAAGTGTGGAGGAATTGCTTATGGTGACTAAGGGTACTTAGACATACTCAATCAACTTATGTCAATTTGGTGTGTTTATTTATCCTAAGTCAACCTGAGTTACCCCGACACTAGATCATGCCCCTATCTTTACCTAGGGAAGAACTATGATCAAATCAAAGTTTATGTTAGTCTAGTTGAAGAAACTCTAAAGGGTGTTTAAACATTTCAACTGCAACATAGTATCCTCGTGAAGACCCTTGTCATCATGAAGGTACTATGCTGCAATTGGCGTGTGTCAACATCCAAATGTGTTTTCCTCATCTAGATGAACATACCTTAACTAGGAAGTTATATCTTATTAATTTCTTTGTAACTAATTAATTACATCAACCCTACTGAACAACTAGGTTCTTTAATTGCTTAGCTTCAGAGTTAAAACTACATTAGATGAAGTTATGCAGATAAATTTTCTTTCTATCCAACTCACATGCTATGATTTGAACTATTAACAACCTGATTCAAATTTTACATTAAAGGCCTAGTACACATGGAAGTGTTATTTATTTACTCACTTAATACAACCCTAGCTTATTTAAGTTTCGAGCAAGTCCCTTTTTCCATATTAGACTTCATTGAAATGAAGTCTAATTCCCTTTTTAATTCTTTTCTACATTCCTATATTTTAATTAATGAAGTCTACATGAGAAGTCAAACATTCTTTAACTACAAATAACAATAAGGATTCATATCAAAAAGGTCTTAAATTAGGACTATGATTCATTTCAAGGGAATTTTCTTTCATTTCCCTTATTAAGGGTTAAAGTCTATTATAAACCCATTGTACATTATAAAATATTATCAAGGTTTAATTCTCATAAAAACATTTGATTTAAATATAGTCATAGAGATATAGTTGAGTATCAATGTAAGAAAGTCAACTTTATAAGTTGCATCCTCACTAGAGAGGGTAATACATCTAACACCTCATACTTCTATTTACTCCATTCCAAACCATAAAAATATGTTACTTTGTGAAATAGAGTAATATTCATTATTTCCACTCATTGCATGCCAAAAGGAATTACATCAAGTACAAAAAAATTTCACACATCTTTCATTCAACAAGGAGGAAATTATACATTTACAAGTCCAAACGCTTTAGATATTACTAATATCAAACAACACTATTTCAATCAATTTCAGATACAACTTTCTTTTCCATCAAATACATTTTAGTAATGAACCATATTTCATCATAAAAATATCCAGTCTCTTTGATAAACAAATGTAACTTCCTAAATATATTTCTCCTTTCATCACTTACAAAGTCCATCTACAAAATTGCTAGCATGGGTTAGTTCATTAAACTAAGCATGATAAGCACTAAATCATTAAAATAATGTGATTTTAACTAACTATTTCATAAAAAGAACTCTGTTGTTATGAAATAGTCCTGAAGCAATTCAAAAGACATACCAAAAGGAGTTACAATACTCAAACAAAATAAAAGAGAGAAAGAGATATACAACAAATCAAAAGTAAGGTTAGGTCATGAAATATAACAACTTCATCCATCCATACTATTGTCTTTTATCAAAAGAATTTAAATAGTAATTCAGATAAGTAACATTTCATCAGAATTTCACTACTACTTTCATACATTTCTTTTCATGATCACTCATTTGATTAGATCCATTTAACAGAAAAAGGTAACTATCCTAACTAGCTTTAGGCATAGTTCAACAGTAGATCATTTACAACAATACTTCCATCTCAATATTTCCTTAACCTAAATTCATCCTAAAATATGAGCTGCCAACAATTGAACTTAAATATCATAAGAAATAAGTTAAAATAACCAAATCATCATAACATTTAAGTGTCCCGGTTTAGAGTATCCTAATACTCAAACTCAAAACTAGGAACCAATTCAAGTTAACAACCAAACAAGATAAATCAGACCACTTAAAGATGTAAGATTACTTCCAACAAGAAAAAGAGTTACACTCCAATCTCAAAAATGATGCACCATTGCAATCATTACCTTAAGTAGTTAGAATGGTTAAGTTTATACTCTATACTCATTAAACTAATTACTTCCATTAAATGATTATTCCATTAATTATTTCAACTTCAGCTATACTTCCCTAACAACATTTTGCAATCATTCTTTACTGTATATTCAAAGAAGTTAGCATAATGAAATAGACCAGAGTAAGACAACATCTTCACCTCATAAGTGCAAAGCTGAAAGAAGAATAAATGAAGGAGAGGAAGAGATATCACTACCCTCAACTCTTGTATGATTAAAGAGAACCTTAAGAAACTAATAACCTATATTGACAAGGTCATTTATCTAATGTTTCAAACCAAAATCCAAAACATAGATCTAATTTGGGTTTGAATTGATTGAACAATAAACAAGGAGAAGGAAACGAAAAGAGATTCCATTACCTTTCATCATTCAAGGAGATGGTAAAGATAGCCTTGATTTCCACAAGATAACAAATAAACCATTACTCAAAAGATACATATGGAAGGAATAATTTTAATAGATGGTGAAGTTTAAAATAATCTTCCTATATCATATCCATATAGGAGAAGAAGTAATCAATATGATTTAACCTAATAGAAGTCATCATTCCATTTTCATGAAGAAGACATTTCCTAAGCTCTGTAAAGAATCAAAATGTTTAATGGCCCAAGGTCTAAGAAATATGCTAAACAATACATCATAAATAATATCGATAGAATTATCAAGAATTTCAAGTTGATAACAACAACTAACCAAAAAATAGGTAAACCAATACCAAGAGGGTTTTTCCTTTTTAGCACATATTTCCATAATTTCATAGGTTACCCAAAATCCAATAGAGTAGAAAATTGAATATCATTTCCTCTTATGGGAATCCAAAAATTAGGCTTCCAAAAATAATAAATCAATTCCAGAGAATAAACGAAGTATACTTTTGTAGGACTTTTAAAAATAATAATCAAAAGAAATTAAACAAGTACATGAAGATGTTTAAAAAATTTCAAAGAAAAAAACCCAACAATTTTATCTTTCCTTCATAATCATAGGGCCCGAGTCTATAATCAAATAATACA
The DNA here is from genome assembly GCA_018340775.1 of Taxus wallichiana var. yunnanensis. Taxonomy (NCBI): domain Eukaryota; kingdom Viridiplantae; phylum Streptophyta; class Pinopsida; order Cupressales; family Taxaceae; genus Taxus; species Taxus wallichiana. The sequence goes on from CM031239.1 coordinate 911,198,340, forward strand.
AACAAAAACCTAATTTACAATCACAAACAATGATAAGAAAATAGAACGTTTTCCAATTTAAGCCTTCCATCACTATACAAATAAGAATATGTTAAAGCAAGCATCATAGAATGTTATCTTCCCTGAAGAATCATGTAAGATTCAATCAAAATCAAGTATTTAAAATAGTTTAATAACTAATTTTTCCCAATAGAGAGGAAACAAGATCATTTTAGAACAAGATCCAAAGATTAAAGCAAACCAAGCTACCTACAAGATTTAAATAGTTCAAAAAATATCACAAACATTTTTTTGACTTGATCTCAAGCCCATGTAGAAATATTAAATCATAACCCAGCTATCAAATCAAGAAAATCTCAAAACCCAGATCACACTTTCCATCATTCAAATAGAATCAAAAAAGCATTCCCAATAAACAACACAAAAACCTCAAGCGAGGAAATCTTATTAGCATAATGAAAACCAGTCTATTCCAAAGAGAAGATTTTTTTTTATGAAAATTTAAGTAAAAGAATAAAAATTAATGGATAGAGCCTATCATGCCTAATAGCGCTCCCTCACCGATTTCAGCAAAAGTATCCAAACAGAGCTTCAATCCTCCTTTCAAAATGTAAAAACCACACAAAAACTTCCTCTATCTCCTTCTTATAGTCTCATAGTGCCAACCCTTTCTTCCACACCATGCAAGGAAGGAAAACTCATGCATTGACACATTGCATGAAAAAATCAAATTAGAGGTTCAAAAAAAAAAAACAACCACATGTAGAGCTCTAGCTCCAAAACCAAATGAATCAACAAAACCAAACCCTCTATCTTCTTCCTAGGCGGTTTCACCAATTTCAAAAATTAAATGCAGAGTAGGACTGTTAGTCCTTCCTATTTTCCGCCACCACCATCTCCAAATTTGGAGTGGACTTATTTCAAACAAAACATGCCTCATAAAACTTTGGCAAAAATTCCAACTCATCCATCTTAAGTTTCTCAACTGCCTTTTCCAAATTTGGTCAGAAAGAGATAAGGCTTAATAAATTGCCTTAAATTCCTTGAATTTGCTACCTCCCACTTTCCTCTTTCCCCATGTCATTTCATATGGCCCCTTAGGTTAGCCATTCCCTTAGTTAGGTTAGACACTAATTTAAGAATCAACATAGGTCCATAGGTAAGTCCATAGTTTTAGTCTAGGTCCCTCTTAATTCTTTTTCATCCCAATTTAACAAAAGAACATATTAACTTAGGTTAGGTTTAACCCTTAGGATAGAGTTACTAGTTTTAGAACATAGTTCTATTAGGTCCTAGGTCCCCAATGAAAACTTCATCATACCATAATAGAAAAATAAGAACCAAATTGTTACTTGATTAAATGTGACAAAGCAGAGATCCATGGAGAGGTTCATTCATAACCTTTGCACATTCAAGGTCCAGAACTCTTCCATCTATCCAAATTGGACATCATGACAACAAGACATGAAAATTAGAAGCATACCTTGGATCAATGGAATTGATCCAAGGTAATGTTGTTTGAATCCCCATAAATTATGAAAACTGAAACTCAAATTCATAATCCCTAGCAATGAATTTATTTTACATAAAAGAGATGGATTGCTTCATTTTCAATTAAGAAAAACATGACAAAATGTACCTATTCCCAACAGATAACTTCTTATCTTTTGCAAACATGATTTCTAAGTCATAAGAGTACACCATCTTAAGACAAAATCACATGTCAACATTTGTACCTTCTATAGTAGAAGTCATCATAGGTACCAGTCATGTTAGAGGTGTTACATACCTCCCTCCTAAAAAGCATCATCATCCCGATGATTAACTTAGTCTAATAACTTTAAACAAGAATATAACCAAATTATAATTCTTTCATCCATAAGTTCATAACATAAACCAGATTTGAAAATTCAATTTTTCATAATTATTCAACAAAAAATAGTTGTTTCAATACTAATGAATTTAGTATCTTCCCAAAACTAGTAGATTTATTGATATAATAAGAATAAAATCTTCAATTTTATCAATCAATAGAATCAACTCTGTTCAAATAAATGTGGAAAATAGTTTTCATATCTTCGAGGTTTTCCCATGTTGCACTTTCTTCATTAAACTGGTCCCATTAGACCTTGCATTGACTTATTTCATGATTTCTTAAGTGCATTTGGTGAGTTTCTAGCACTTGAATGGGTTTAACCATGATTATTCCTAGGTCTTGACCTACAAGGAATTCCAATTTAACACATGTGATAAATTTAAAACGTATTTCTTAAGTAAATAAATATGGAAAACATCATGCATTCATGCTAAAGCAGGTGGTAAAGTTAAACGATAAGCTATAGGGTTGATTATTTCAACAATTTCAAAGGGTCCCACATAACGAGGTGATAACTTGGCAGCCTTGCCAAAGGTTATAGAACTCTTTTTTGTTTAACCCAAAAATACCTTTTCACCAAGTTCAAATTTCTTGTCAACCCTTTTTAAGTCTACATAAAATATTTTCCTATCTATTGCTTCCTTCAAACATTCACGAATCATTTTAACTTGTTGTTCCATTTCAATAAGGATCTCAGGTCCAATTACCTCTTTATCCTCTATGTTATCCCAACTAACTGAGTTCTACATTTCCTTCCGTATAATGCTTTCGAAAGGTGCCATTTTCAGAGAGGCATGATACATGTTATTATAAGAAAATTCAACTAATGGAAGGTACTCTTCCCATTTTTATTTTGATCCATGTAGTACATTCATAACATATCTTCCAAAAATTGATTAACTCTTTCAGTTTGTCCATTTGTTTTAGGATGGTATGTTGAACTAAAATTCAATTTAGTTCCTAAGGCTGCATTGAGTGTTTTCCAAAATCTAGATTTCATCTTTGATCTCTATCTGATATGATCAATTTAGGTACACTATGCAATCTAAAAATTTCATGCACAAAATATTTTTCTAAAACAGGTGAATCATCCTTAAGATTACCAACAATAAAATGTGCTACCTTTGTTAATTTATCAACAACTAGAATAACATCATGCCTATTTCTTGACATTGGCAGCCCTTGAACAAAATCCATGCTAATTACTTGCCATTTATACTACGGTATGCTATGAGGGTACAATAAACTAGCTTGGATGCATATGTTTAGCCTTAACACACTAACATTCTAAGCAGTGTGTCACAAAATCAATTACATCTTTTTCATCCCTTTCCAAAAATATTGTTGTTTTATATCAGCAAGCATTTTCATAATTTTGGATGCCCTGAATAAGGTGAATTATGAAATTTAGTTAACAACTTCCTCCTTAATTCATTTCCCGAAGGTATATATACTCTATTATCATATCTCAAGATTCCTTCATCATCAAAGTGAAAACCTCTATATCTCATATCATTTGGATCTGTAGCAAGTGTTGTTTTTACTTGCTGAAAATAAGAATCAAATTCCATGATACTTTTTACTTCATCCTTAAACTGAGTTCTCAATGTTATAAGTGCATAAATATGTTTCCTACTGACTTAGTGCATCTGTCACTTTTTTTTCCTTTCCTTTTATATAACTTATGTCAAAATCATACTGAGATAGAAATTCTAACCACCTTCATTGTCTTGCATTCAAATTTGGCTGAGTGAAAATATACTTCAGCCCAAGATGGTTAGTATTTAATTCAAAAGGTCTCCCTAAAAGATAATGCCTCCATACTTGAAGTGCATGAACAATGGCAGCAAGCTCTAGGTCATGGGGAGCATAATTCAATTCATGTAACTTGATTTTTCTTCTTTCATATGCTATAACATGCTCATTTTGTAATAAAATACCTCCAAGCCCTTCCCGGAAGCATTTGTTACTACAGTAAAGTCTCCATTTGGATCAGGTACAACCAAAATAGGTGCAAATGTTAGTTGATTCTTTAGAGTCTTAAATGCATATTCACATTTTTCACTCCACAAAATTTATTATCTTTCTTTTGTAATGAAGTTATTGGTGCAACGACCTTTGAAAATTCCTTAAAAACTTTCTATAGTAACCAACAAGACCCATGAAGCTTCTGACTTCATGTACATTCTTAGGTGTAGGCCACTTAGTTATTACAACAATTTTTTATGGATCTACTACTATTCCATCTTTACTTATGACATGCCCTAGATAGTGCACTTTTGTCTCGTAGAAAGAACATTTAGATAACTTACCATACAATCTTATTTTTCTTAATATTTCCAGAACTATCTTCAAATGCTCATGATGCTCATCAATGCTTTTAGAATATATGAGAATATCATCCAAGAATACAAGAAAAAATTTGTCCAAGTATTCTTAAAAGATATTATTCATTAAATTCATAAAATTTGTAGGTGCATTTGTCAAACCAAAAGGTAAAAATGTGAATTCATAATGCCCATACCTTGTCCTAAAAGTTATTTTATGAATATCTTCATCTTTGATTCTTAATTGATGATACCCAGATCAAGATCTATCTTATAATATACTAATGCACCACATTTGATCAAACAGATCATAAATTCTAGGAAGTGGATATCTATTTTTGATTGTTGTCTTTGTTTAACATCCTATAATCAATGCACAATCTAAGTGTTCCATCTTTCTTTTTCACAAAAATTACTTGGTGCTCCCCAAGGTGAGACACTTGGTCTTATCAAACCTTTAGACAACAGTTCTTGTAATTGTATTCCTTAAGCTCTACTAGTTCAATGGTAGTCATTTGATATGGTTCCTTGGAAATAGGTTCGGTTCCCACTTGATCTCAATCATGAAATCAAACTCCCATTTGGGTGGAAGACTGGGTAGTTCTTCCGAAACACATCACTAAAATTTTGTAACAACGGGTATCTTTCCAAGAAATCACTATCCCCTTTAGTTGTTTCAAAAATTTTACTATATACAGGTGCAACCTTTGTTTTTGGCCCTTTTAAGCTACATGGCTGATAATTTTCTAACTAAAATCTCACTTTTACCCCTAGGATGTCTATTATTTTCTGCAGATCATCTAGACAACTAATATGTTTTCAAAACAATCAACTTTTTCTTTATGATCAGAAAATCAGTTAACACCTATGATTACATCATAAGACCCCAAAGGAGAAATGTAAAGATCAACTTCATTGGAAAAAATAGGCAAGTCAAGGACTACTCTAAAAGACACATACTAATTATGTGTGGACAACATTATTTCCATAATGTACAACCCATGATTTATCCATTTTTCCATCTTTTCTTTTTAATTTTGAAGCTAATTTAGTAGAAATAAAGCATTCAGTAGCTCCAGTATCAAAAATTATAGTAACATGTATACCAAATAACTTACCTAGCACTTCTATAGGCATAACTTGCTTTTCATCTTGTTTGTCAGCTACTACAACATGTATCTTATGTCTGATTGTGGTCATCCTTCCTTAGAGGACACTTGATTTTCATAATGATCTTTTCCACAATTATAGCAGCCTCCATGGTCCTTTCTTAGGCTCAAATTTATTTCCGGCCTTAAAATTGTCATTTTGTCCTCCATAGGACTTTTGTCCATTATTATTGTTCTTAACAAAATTGTTTCAAACATTAGCAACAAGTTTATTTGTTGTAGTTTTCTTGTTATTATTTGTTATTAGCACCAAAATTTTTTCCATGGTCCCTTTTTGGGTGCAAGGATGAAGAAGAATTAGGAATTTTCTTTCTTATTTCCTCCTTATGGGTAGAGATTTGTTTTAATTTTCGTTCTTGCCTTATGGATTTTTCCACAACCCCTTCCATGGTGGTTGGGCTATGTGAACATCTACTTCACCACCTATAATAGGATTTAATCCCATAATGAATTTTTGTATTCTAAACTTCTCATCAGTTTGATACTGAGGTATGTACTTGAGAAGCTTAGTAAAATTTTCCTAGTACTTCTTACAATTAGCTTTCCTAAGCTAAGTTCTGAAATTTAGTCATTTTTTTGATCATAGTAAAGTTGTGGCAGCCATTGTTACCTAAAATAATTTTTAAATTGATCCCAAGTGATGTTTGTTTCATCAATGTTTAACTCATCCTTACGGTTGTCCCACCAAGAAGATGCCTCATGGGAAAGCTGATAAGCTCCCATATTGCTTTATTTTCCTCAGAGAAGTTCCTTATCACAAAGTACTTCTCCATTTTGTTGAGCCAGTTCTCAGCTCCATCTCCTAGTGTAGTGCCATCAAACTTGGGTGGACTTATCCTTTTTATATCATTTGTGAGTTCATCCACCAATCTCACCTTTTTATTCTCAGGCTGATTGGGTACATTTACATTAGCATTGGCAACATTATTGTTATCAACACCCAAATTTCCAATATTGGTATTGTCCACAGGAGGTGGCTGATTGTTATTACCAGCATCTTCTTCATCCTCCTCATTTTCCATTACTTGTTGTTCTAGTATATCTAGATGATCTCTTGTGTCCAATAGGGAAGTAAGGATCTCATTCAATTTTTGGCAGTAGGTACTTCTTCTCCACCTATTCATGGGTTGTTTGCAACATTTCCTCTTATTCTAATGATTTTGTGTTAAGAAAAAATTTAAGTTTTATCAGATTATGGACACAATAGGTCCAAGAGCTGCAACCTTCAACTCTAATACCAAGATGTAACATTCCCATTTTAAGACTTTAGAAATAAGGGAAATTTTTTTTATATTTTCTAATGTTTCTAAATTAACATAATTTAGAACACACATTCCAAATCCAATCTATCTCATAATATAAAACCATATGTAGTAAAATGACTCGGTGAATACTAATCTCTCATTTCATTACTCAAGATCACTAATATCTCATGTTAACTTTATAATGTGTATACTATGTATACTTGGTTCTTTTACCCTTTTAGAGGTATCAAATTTCTTTTAAGAGGCCTATCTAAATATATGTTACCGATATTCATATGAAATCCTGCTTCTTAAACTAGGTGACATAGGACAACACAACCAACAACTTGTGATACTTTGGCCAAAGATTTTAAACATACTTTATTCATGTTTATATTCCTAGATGGCATACTCATCAAACGGAATAAGTCCTTCACCCTACTTGATCTATTATCTAGAATCTTCACTGACTTCATCAGTCCACTCTTGTTCAAGGTTTAACCCTAGCCAAGGTTAGCAACATGGCCAAGTGTGGAGGAATACTTATGGTGACTAAGGGTACTTAGACATACTCAATCAACTTATGTCGATTGGGTGTGTCTATTTATCCTAAGTCAATGTGAGTTGACCCCGACACTAGATCATGCCCTATCTTTACCTAGGGAAGAACTATGATCAAGTCAAATTTATGTTAGTCTAGTTGAAAAAACTCTTAAAGGGTGTTGAAACATGTCAACTGCAACATAGTATCCTCGTGAAGACCCTTGTCATCATGAAGGTACTACGCTATAGTTGGCGTGTGTCAACATCCAACTAATTTTTCCTCATCTAGATGAACATACCTTAGATAGAAAGTTATATCTTATTAATTTCCTCATATACCATTAATTACAACAACCCTACTGAATAACTAGGTTCCTTAATTGTTAAGATTTAGAGTTAAAACTACATTAGATGAAGTTATGTAGATAAATCTACTTTCTATCCAACTCACATGCTATGATTTGAACTATTAACAACCTGATTCAAATTTTACATTAAAGGCCCAGTACACATGGAAGTGTCATTTATTTACTCACTTAATACAACCCTAGCTTATATAATTTTTGAGTAGGTCCTTTTTCATATTAGACTTCATTGAAATGAAGTCTAATTCCCTTTTAATTTCTTTTCCTATATTCCTATTTTAATTAAGGAATTCTACATGAGAAAGCACACCTTCTACTAACTATAGATAATAATCAGGATTCATATCAAAAAGTTCTTAAATTAGGACTATGATTCATTTCAAGGGAATTGTCTTTCCTTTCCCTTATTAAGGGTTAAAGTCTATTATAAACCATTAGTACATTATAAACTATTATCAAGGTTTAATTCTCATACAAACATTTGATTTAAATATAGTCATAGAGATATAGTTGAATATCAATGTAAGAAAGTCAACTTTATAAGTTGCATCTTCACTAGAGAGGGTAGTACATCTAACACCTCAGACTTCTATTTATTCCATTCCAAACCATAAAATTATGTTACTATTTGTAAAATAGAGTAATATTCATTATTTCCACTCATTACATGCCAAAAGGAATTACATCAAGTACAAACAAATTTCACACATCTTTCATTCAACAAGGAGGAAATTATACATTTACAAGTCCAAACGCTTCAGATATTACTAATATCAAACAACACTATTTCAATCAATTTTAGATACAAATTTCTTTTCCATCAAATACATTTTAGTAATGAACCATATTTCATCATAAAAAGATCCAGTCTCTTTGATAAACAAATGTAACTTCCTAAAGATATTTTCTCCTTTCATCACTTACAAAGTTCCATCTACAAAATTACTAACACAGGTCAATCATTCATTGGCACTAATCATAAGCACTAAATCATTAAAATGATGTGCTTTAACTAACTATTTCATAAAAAGAACTTTGTTGTTATGAAACAATCCTAAAGCAATTCAGAAAGACATAGCCAAAAGGAGTTACAATACTCAAAAAATAAAGAGAGAAAAAGAGATATACAAAAATCAAAAGTAAGGTTAGGTCATGAAATATAACAACTTCAGCCATCCATACTATTGTATTTTATCAAAATAATTTAAACAATAATTCAGATAAGTAACATTTCATCGAATTTCACTACTACTTTCATATATTTCTTTTCATGATCACTCATTCGATTAGATCCATTTATCAAAAAAAAGGTAACTATCCTAACTAGATTTTAGGCATAGTTCAATAGTAGATCATTTACAACAATACTTCCATCTCAATATTTCCTTAACCTATATTCATCCTAAAATCTGAGCTTCCAACAATTGAACTTAAATATCATAAGAAATAAGTTAAAATAACCAAATCATCATAACATTTAAGTGTCCTGGTTTAGAGTATCCTAATACTCAAACTCAAAACTAGAACCAAATCAAGTTAAAAACCAAACAAGATAAATCAGACCACTTAAAGATGTAAGATTACTTCCAACAAGAAAAAGAGTTACACTCCAATCTAAAAAGATGCACCATTGCAATCATTACCTTAAGTAGTTAAATGGTTAAGTTTATACTCTAGACTAACTCATTAAACCATTCAACTACTTCCATCCTAACACATTATTCCATCGAATTAATTTCAACTTCAGCTATACTTCCCTAACAACATTCTGTAATCATTCTTACTAGACAATCAAGAAGTTGCATAACAAAATAGACCAAAGAAAGACAACATCTTCACCAAGTGTGAAGATGAAAGAAAATAAATGAAGGAGAGGGAGAAAGATATAAACCCCTCAAAAATCTTGTATGATTAAAAGAGAACCTTAAGAAACCAATAACCTATATTGACAAGGTCATTATCTAATGTCTCAAACCAAAATCCCAAATAGAGATCTAATCTGGGTTCAATTGAATGAACAACAACTAGGAGAAAGGAAAAAGAATAGCAACAACATTTCCATTACCTTTCATCATTCAAGGAGACAGTAAAGATAGCCTTTATTTCCACAAGATAACAAATAAACCATTACTCAAAAGATATATAGATGAAAGGAATAATTTAACAGATTGTTAAGTCTGAACAATCTTCCTAACTTAGATCCGTATAGGAGAAATAAGTAATCAAAATGATTTAACCTAACAAAATTCATCATTCCATTTTCACGAAGAAGACATTTCCTAAGATCTGAAAGAATTAAAACTAAGTTTAATGGCCCAAGGTCTAAGAAACATGCTAACACAATACATCAAAATAATATCGATAGAATTATCAAGAAGTTCAAGTTGACAACAACAACCAAAAAATAGTAAACCAATACCCAAGGGAGTTTTTCTTTTTAGCACATATTTCCATAATTTCATAGGTTACCCAATGACCCAATAGAGTAGAAAAATTAATATATCCTTTTCCTTATGCTTCAAAAATAAAGGCTTCATCAAAATAACAAATCAATTCCAGAGAATAGAAGAAGTATACTTTTGCAGGCCTTTTAAAAATAATAATCGAAAGAACTTAAACAAGTCCATGAAGACATTTAACCAATTTCCAAGAAAAACCCACAACAATTTATCTTTCCTTAATAATCATAGGGCCCAAGTCTACAACCAAAATAATACAAACAAAACCCATATTTACAATCACAGACATCATAAGAAAATAGGCACATTTTCAAATTCATAGCCTTCCAACTCGTACAAAATAATATGAATAAGAAGGAATCACAGAATGTTATCTTCCCTAAAGAATCATGAAGATTCAATCAATAGTCAAGTATTCAAAATAGTTTTAATAACCAATTTTCCCAACAAAGATAAAGAAGACCATATTAGAACAAGATCCAAAGATTAAAGAAAACCAAGCTACCTACAAGATTTAAATAGTTCAAATAAGATCACTAAATCTAGATTTTTACTTCATCTCAAGCCCATGCAAAAATTAAAGAATAACGCAACTATCAAATCAATAAAATCAAAACCCGATCACACTTTCCATAATTCAAATAGAATAAAAAAAAGCATTCCCAATAAACAACACAAAAACTCAAGTAGAGAAATTTATTAGCAAAATGAAAACCCATCTATTCCAAAGAGTATATTTGTTCTTACGAAACATTTAAGTAAAAGAAAAAATCTTAATGGATAGAGCCTATCATGCCTGATAGCGCTTTAGCCTTCACCAATTCATAGAAGTATCCAAGAAGAGCTTCAATCCTCCTTTCAAAAGATAAAAACCACACAAAAAATTCCTCTATCTCCTTTATATAGTCTCACAGTTCCAACCCTTTCTTCCACATCATGCAAGGAAGGAAAACTCATGCATTGTCAATTGCATGCAAAAAACAAACTAGAGGTTTGAAAACAAAAACCACATGTCAAATCTCTAGCTCCAAAACCAAATGAATCGACAAAACCAAACCCTCTATCTTCTTCCTAGCGGTTTTCACCAATTTCCAAAATTAAATGCAAAGTAGGATTTTCAGTCCTTCCTATTTTCCCACCACCACCATCTCCAAATTTGGAGTGGACTTAATTCAAACAAAACATGCCTCATAAAACTTTGGCAAAAATGCCAACTCATCCATCTTAAGTTTCTAACTTGCCTTTTCCAAATTTGGCTGCAAAAAGAGATAAGGCTTAATAAATTACCTTAAATTCCTTGAATTCACTGCCTCCCACTTTCCTCTTTCCCCATGTTGTTTCATATGCCCCCTTAGGTTAGCCATTCCCTTAGTTAGGTTAGACACTAATTTAAGAATCAACATAGGTCCATAGGTAAGTCCATAGTTTTAGTCTAGGTCCCTCTTAATTCTTTTTCATCCCAATTTAACAAAAGAACATATTAACTTAGGTTAGGTTTAACCCTTAGGATAGAGTTACTAGTTTTAGAACATAGTTCTATTAGGTCCCAGTACCCAATGAAAAATTCATCATAACAAAATAGAAAAGAACCAAATTATTACTTGATTAAATGAGAAGCAGAGATCCACGAGAGGTTCATTCATAACCTTTACACATTCCAGATCCATAACTCTTCCATCTATCCAAATTAGACATCATGACATGAAAATTAGAAGCATACCTTGGATCAATGGAATTGATCCAAGGTAATGTTGTTTGAATCCCCATAAATTATGAAAACTAAAACTCAAATTCATAATCCCTAGCAGTTAATTTAATTGGCATAAAAGAGATGGATTGCTTCATTTTCAATTAATCAAAAACATGATAGAATGTACCTATTCCCAATAGATAACTTCTTATCTTCTACAAACATGATTTCCTAAGTCATAAGAGTACACCATCTTAAGACAAAATCACCTGTCAACGTTTGTACCTTCTATAGTAGAAGTCATCATAGGAGTCCACAGAGTACATGATGTCAATTGCAATCATCCAAAAATTTAATAACATGGCCAAAAGCTAAGCTAAAATTATATTTGGCCGCTTGTGATTGGGAATATTTCTATACATTTATTGATACTATTTTAGAGGAAATGTCATATACAATTGGGGTTTCTTTTTCCATTCCATAAAGAAAATATTAGATACAGTGTAACACCCACAAATTCGGCTTTCAAAACCATACTAAAATGTATTAATTTATCGGGGGAAATTTGCGGAAAAAATTGTTTAAGGGGTTGCAAGAGTGATACTTTGTTCATAATTTAATTAATTTCTAATTAATTATTTATCTAGTTTCACAACTTAGGTCCTTAATAAATTTTATAAAACAATTCTTAAGTTAAAGTGGTGCCATTTACCTATGTCATTTATACCCTTATTACACTTTATTCTAATTAATTAATTTTCATATAAACACTTTCCCTTTTTAACCCCTTAATTAATTTAATGAAAAATGTCCCATTAGCCACTTTAGTTTTAATATCTAGAAAAACATCATTTACTTATTTATTAAATTCAAAGTGGAAGGGAGGGGGTCACAACATAGTCTAATCCACAAGTGTAGGTACCCTAGGGCCTTATTTGTTAATTAGATTTTTAACATTTTGCACATACACATTCCCACAAAATATAATCATATCACCGAATCACAACACCCCTAATGCATATACTTGAACTCACGGTGTGATTGGATAACATGGGTACTATCTCCAAGTTGTGGGACTTGCTACTTGAGATAGACCTCCAGAGAAAGCTGGTTCTTGCTCCTAAACTACCTGCCACAATCTACTCTAATGCAGGGGAAACTAACTATTCTAATCTAAATTTCCAAGGGACCAGGGAGAGAGAATGCATAAAATGAAAGCCTACACTAAAGTGGTGATACACCAGAAAAGGAGGGTGTGAGAGTAGTCTCCAAATGTGTGAAATACAGAGGCAAAGTGCACACTAGAAGAGGTGATGACAGTTCTCCATAATCTAGCAAAATGCATTCACAACAATATTCCAAGCATACACAATGATAATGAATCCCTGCAAGAACATAATAATAGACACAATATTCTTGTAGAAATATTAAAGGGGCAAGAAGAATGCAAGAAAACACAGCAGGGGAAGATACATCCACAAACTAATATTTTATTGCTTCATGATATGCACAGTTCAATCTATTACAAGATAAGGGCCTGGATCACCATGCAAGGAGTCCACTACAAGGGCCTGCAGCACATTGGCTTCACAAAGAAATTTTGACAGAGCTTTGCTATCTGAAAACTCTCCCTTTACAATGAGCCCAACACTCCAATTTATAGAAAAAATGAGAAGAGAAAGAGAAGGGAAAAATGAAAATCCTGAAATCTGTCCTTCAACCACTTGTAAGAGGCATTAAATGGAGTAAAATGATTATATATTACTTGCAAAAGGCTCCCCATACTGTCCTAGGTGCTGCAGCAGAGAAAGAATGATGACCATGCCTCTTAATTGCACTCCCAACCACCAAATGAAACACTGTTGTGAACCCAGCCACGTTTTCTAAAAATATCGACCAATTTCTGATCAAATCTAGAATTTCTTGATTTCTGTGCATTTGCCTCAGAGCCATGATTCCAACAATACCAATTTTGTGTGATTTCGTTGAGAAATGCAAAAGTTATGGCCTTATGAGTGCGGGCAGCTATTTTGGGTCTGGCAGGCGTTTTCTGTCATTTGACGGGAATGAGCATTAACTGACTGGAGCCGAATATATTTATCTTAATTAAATATATCTACCCTCATCAAAAAGTCCAATTTTGTGAAAATCAAAGCTCAGAGTCAAAAGTTATGGCCGTTTGAAGTTTCACGGGTCAAACGTTGGCTTTTGTTCTTTACCTTCAGCCGCTTCGGCTTTTCGCATCCCTCGCGTCCCACGTGTACCTTTGTCCCAGCTGTCCCAGACCAAAATATCCTACTTAGGCCAATTTAGGATCCCTTGTTCTACTTGTGGCAAAGACATGTGGCGAGATTCCATTCGCTCTCGGCTCCTTCAGCTTTTTGCATCCTCCGCGTACTTTTGGCCCGGATGTCCCAGTACAAAAGTCCTCTATTTCAGCCGAACCGGCTGGTTCGTGTCCTCCTCACACTTTTTTCCTAACTATCCCAGACAGCTGGGACAAATTTCTCTGAACCGCCCGAAATGGACTAACTTGCGCCAAACCGGCCGATCCACGTCTTTCGCGTACCTTTGTCCCAACTGTCCCAACTGCACGAAAACAACACTTGGTCGATTTTTTCCACTTTTCAGCTGGTTCACCTTTTCATGTCCCACGCGTCCCGACGTCCCGGATGCCCCTTTGCTCTGCAGACTGCCTGGCGGCCTTTTGGCCGATTTGCACCCGATGTCCCTCATGTCCCGATCATGCTTGCGAGGACTAGGACTTAGCCATTTTCATGATTTTCCTAGCCCAAGCTTGTTTTCTAACTTTTTTCACCCTTTTTAGAACTTTCTCTTTTCTTCTTGGACGGGAGTTAGAAAAAATCTGAGGGAACCACGAAACATGATTTTTGCCCCTGAATCAATATAATTCCTTGGAACTAAAGAATTTGATGCATGTTAACAAAATTTTACCTTGAGGGGTAAAATTTTGGATAACAATAACATCACTTAAGTGATGTAGGATTCATTCTAAAACATTGGATTAGATCTATCTTGGCCATTAGATCTCAAAAGTTAGACTAAAACCTATAAATCCTTATGATCTCTCCTATTATTATTTTCTTACCCTATTCTTATCATTTTCACTATTTTGTTTTGCAAGTTTGCGAGAATGGAGGCCATGGATCCAAAGAGATATTGTGAAGTATTGTGCCTTGTTAGAAGGATATACACACCGTTTTGGGTATTTATATTTGTAATGCCCCATTTGGTGGTTACCTGTGTTCTTGGCGTAGTGACCTTTCCCTCATTGGCCGTCGAACAGAGTGTAATTCTGTTGTCTTAGATCATGTCTCAGCGATGTTTTAGCACCCGCCCCGTCTCCTTCTAGCATCCTCAAGTCGTTATCGACACCTCCCTTTTGTGGACTATGTAATGTCCATGTCGTTATCCTTTTTCAAGGGGATCTTGCTTTGTCGACATTATTAATATTTTAATATTTATTCATAGGTTCTTTGGCATTCTTTTTCGGTTTGCATTTTAAAAAAAAAAACAAACTAACTGGTTTATTATTCTTTATATATATATATATATATATATATAAGATGAAATGAAATAAAATATAACTAAAAAAATTAAATAAATAAAGGAATGTTGTGGATGCGTGGAAAGAAGGGGGTGTACGTGTGTGGCGCAGGTTGGAGGAGACCGAATTAAAATCAGAATTTTAGGTTCTTGTGCCTAAGGCTCTACCGTCCCTCACCCCTTTCTACCATCTAGACTTGGTGTGTGGCC
The DNA here is from genome assembly GCA_018340775.1 of Taxus wallichiana var. yunnanensis. Classification (NCBI taxonomy): domain Eukaryota; kingdom Viridiplantae; phylum Streptophyta; class Pinopsida; order Cupressales; family Taxaceae; genus Taxus; species Taxus wallichiana. Next base: position 911,213,790 of record CM031239.1, read on the forward strand.
ATCTCCCACTGGCCTTACCTCTGCCAGCCGCCCCACCTTAATTTATTTCTGATTTGCAAATATCTTGCGTCCCTTGCTACCTGCTCTCTTTATCCTTCTCTGACCGCATGAGATTTTCCTTGGATGGACTGCGTGTGGGTGGTTGAAACACCTTTTCTCCCTGGTTGGTGGCGGACAACATTAAGTTGGTATACAGTTGTGTGAGAGTTATTGAGTGCACTATCTTGAAGATTCAAAATGTGGTTAGGGCTCTCTCCTCCAAACTGCGATTGTCCTCGATGTGAATAGCTGAGGTGAATGTATCAATCCACTTCATTAAGTCTATGGCAACTTCTGGTTGAAGGTCTTTATCTCCTTGGCATCAAATCTGAACAGAGCATGAAGGAGTCTTCAACTGTGACAGCTAAGAATGATTGTCCAAGGTAAAACAATGGTGATTATGTGATCTCAAATGGGTAAGAACACCCATGGAAGGTGTTGAAGCCATTCTAAGCAGTCCACAAGCTTCAAAAGGTGAAAAAAAGTCTCAAATACCTCCTCAACCTTGATCAGTGGTCTTTTACCAGTCTGTACACTGTAGATTGTAATCACAGGGAGCAAATAGATGATTTTCATGGCGTCTTTCCTTCCTGGTTCCTCCCTGCGCGCGTGTTTTTTTTTTTAGATGGAGCTTCAAGCTAGTGAAGCAGACGTGTTGCCTCCATTTTCTTTGAGTGCTGCGAGGTGTGTTCTTGTCTGGGATCCGCAGCAGCGACCCGCAACAGTTTTTAGCCTGGCAGCAGACAGGTTGCAGAATAGTAGAGGCCTTTTTGAGCGCTTCCAACAGGCAGGTTGTCCAACTATGTTGTTTTCTGTTCTGTATCAGATGCATCCTCAGATTCGGGTTTCTCCTTCAAGATATGTTATCAAAATCGACTATGTGACAGTGAGAGTGTTACCAGGAGACCTGATGAAGTTTATTTCAAAGATTCTCTATTGAAACCTTTCTGCTTGTTTTACGATGTAACCCATGGAAGAGGATCTCATAGAGGTGGATCTGTTTCATATCAGAGTATTCTTGAAGCACAATTTTCTTTGCAATATTGAACTTATTAGGAGATCGATGAAGGATAGAGGAATTAAAAAGAAACTTGGATGTAGTTGGATTAAAGGCAATAAAATGGTGCATGCTTTTTGTGTAGGTGACAGATCACACCCACAGGCACAGGAGATCTATGCAATGTTGGAGAAAATGTCTTGGGAGATGAAGGTAGCAGGATATCTTTCAGATTCAGAACCTTAATGTATGTGTTGACTGCCACACTGCACCAGGTTTTGTCCAAGATTGTTGCAAAGCAAATTGTTGTGAGAGATGCAAAGCGGTTCCATTTCTTTTAAAAAAAAAGGAAAATGTTCTTGTAGAGATTATTGGTAATGCCAGGTGAAGCAATCTGCAGACATAGTCTGGCACTATAACAAGGCGCACTGTGCCAGGTCTGCAGTGATAAATAAGAGACCAGATTTTATTTCCAGCTTCTTAAATGGGCTCCAAAAGTGGATTTTCCATTGTGCTGGATGGATGTCCATGTTCCGCTGTAGCTTTCCCTTTTGACACGCGTTGGGAGGATGTTGGAAAGTATTTTAGACCACCCACCTTGGCCGTGAACTCCTACCTATGCCAACGTGAAGATGGTCAATGTTTGGGCGCCCAACGAGCTTGAAGAAAATGGAATTAGGCTTGGGTTGTTGTTGCTGATCCAGGCGGTGTCTGTGAAACCTATTGAATCTGGAGAAAAAGGAAAGATATTTCTACACCTTTCTACTGTTATTTTATTTAAAATTATTGTGAAATCGAACCACTTTTCCTTGCATTGATTTGTCAGTTGGATGTCATGATGGGAGATTTCCCCTTTCTGCTTGTTTCTTCTTGTTTTAGCTTTTATCGTTGATAGTATGTTGGTTGAAAAGATGCGTGTGCCCTCTCCTTTGAATGTTATGTTTCTCTTGCTCGAGTGATAGACCTTCGTCTGTTTGTTTATGTATTAATTCCTCTCTGCGATTGAGTTGCAAGTTATTATGTTGATCAAACTAGTATTTTCGATATCATGGAAGTAAGTTTACGATAACTATGAAGCTCCTCCCTAGCACCCAAGTTGTCTTTTGACGTTTTGTTTTTATTAGCTCCTTCGCAAGTCCCTTTTGATAACCTTTTGGCATCGTGAAAGGAAGGTTGTAGGATTAGTGTGATCAATGCTTGGACTAGCCAGCTTTGAGTTTTGGTATTAAAACTGGTAGAATGAAAAGGTTTGTGTGCAATGTGTTTTCCGTCTCACGTGTTTAGACTCTTATATTATCTTTCATCTTGTTTCTAGGATTTTAAGGCCATCCTCAAGAAGTACCTTGACCATCCTTATCAACTTGAACTATAACTAGTTTTTAGATCAGCTAAGCTCGAGGTTTCATTGTGTGAATCCAGACCTCGTTGACACTAGAATAGATTTGGTCTAATCCCCTCTCGTGAATTATTGTTGATGGTGCTCTTCTATTTTTCCTAACTTGCATTATCTCTCCCTTGTAGTGTTAATGCTATTAACTAATATTGATCGGTTTTTATGCTCGTAATTACCTTAATATTTTGTGATGGAAATTTCCTTAAATGTGATCAATCTTTGGGAAAAACTCCTCTTTCATTTGATAGTCTTATGGATTCATAGCGGAAGGTTTTGTTTTGATAATGTCACTTAGAAATTATGTTTGTATCTATGTGTGACGGTTGCCTGTGTTACCAAGGGTTGCCTTAAAATATTGTTGTTTTGGGAAATAGGTAGTTTATTTTAAATTAACCAAACATTAGAATTGTTGTGGATGTTTGCAAATCTTTAGTGTTATAAAATTTGTTGATGACATTATTGTATACTCTTGTTTGACGGGACTCCCTTCTTCTCTCGCGTGTTTGCTACTAGCCTGTAAGACTTTGGCCCTTCTTGAATGATTGGAAAATCTTTGTAGTTAATGGTCAAACTAGTACACTTTTCCTTCGCTTCGAAACTTATGTTGTGTGTATACTCTATTTGATTTCCGGTTTGAAACTCGATTATACATGGCTTTTTGTGTTAATTTTTGAAACCCGTGGTTCCCCTTTCTTGGGCCGATCAACTCTTGTTCTTTTAGAAATATATTATTTTAGCCTATGCGTTTGGTACCTTTGATAAATTTCTAGATGGTTGGTCTTTATATCAAATCTCAATCTTGTAATTATTGTTTTATTACTTACTTGATGGGAATTATATTTTTGCTAGATTGTTTATTTCTCCTTATAGGGCCAAGGGCCATTCTCATACGATTGCTATACTTTCATTGCTTTTACTCCTAAGCAAGTACAAGGTCTGCTTCTTCTTTGATTGGCATGATGGAGACTTTATTATAACTTGATGTGTTGATAGTGTTTAGAGGTTTGACCAAATTCTTGTAATAAAGTGCTTCCTTTCGTGGTATTGTTAGATAATAGTTATGGTGGTTTTGTGTAGCCTTATCTTGCTCAGTTCTCACGAACTGACTCTTGTGGAAAAATTTGTTGCAGATGGATTTTTGCGAGTAGATGAGGGATAGACTTGTAGATTTGTACATCAACCTCAGTTGAGAAGTTCTTTTGCATGAACCTTTTTATATTGTTCAACTATTGATAACATCTAGTGGAAATTTTAGAAGAGGATCAATGTCTTAGTATTTTGTATCGTGGATTATGTCGTCTTAACTCTGGAACCTTGAATTGTTTGACTATCTTTGAAATTATAAGAAAATTTGTTTACCTCTTGTTGAGTAACCTTATTTCGTTTTCGTAAATGAATAATGCTAAAATTTCCCTACGATTAAATGTTGAGTTAAATCTATCTAAGACTTAGTAATTGTGTGTTATAAGTAAAATAAAATGTGTTGTTTAATACTTATAGAAGTTAAACTAAAATTTATATTGCAAATAAATTAGTGTAGAGGTGACCAACTTGAGAGCATGTAATTCCATAAGTGATCAAAGATGAAACTATCCTTTGTTAAGTAACATTATATAACCTGATATCCCTAGCGACACTAATGAACACTATCCCTTTCATGGTGAAATTCTTAAACGAACTTAGGGGAAATCTATGGTTAGTTCTGGAAGATAATAAGATTTAATAAATAGGAGAAAACAATTTTGAAACCATGCAATCTATCTCTCAGCCATTGGAAGGTAAATTGTTTTATTTTTATAAAACTCATTTAGTAAACCCTAAGTAAAATCTTTAATAATTCTGGTTAAGTTCTCAAGTTTCAATTAAATCTTGGTTATAACAAATGAGGTCTTGAAGATGTTTTCAACTCAACCTTCTCCCTCTAACCTTTTTCCAAGGTGTTTTGTCTTTCTTCTCTTAAGTATGTTGAGCGCAAACCCATGTTGTCATATGGGCATGAGCAAGTTCTAGTAGCGTAAGTGTAAATAGATGGCCTTGTGGAATTAAATTACCCCCTTTCTCCAAATAAATGAATTAAACAAATAAATGTCATAATAGAGAAGATTTAAGGATAATTACTCAGTGTCAAAAGAATAAACTTAGCTTGGTAAGATGAATTGTATGATTCATATCTTGAGCCTCCTTGAAAAATGTAAGCTAAGAATTGCAAGATGTCTTTTTAAAAATAAATAACCCTCAAGAATATCTCATTGCGGTTGGCCCTAATTGTTAGAGTGTTCTGTCGTTGGACTTCTATGTTGTCATGTCATAAAGAAAAAGTGTATTACCCTTTTGGGTGTGAACGTTTCCGTGCTGACTTTGTGGTCATCCCCGTAACAAGTGGTTCCTAGAGTTGGTTGTAACTTTGTGATGACATGTTGTGTCGTGTTATGTGTCAAAGCAAGTCAAAAAAAATTATCTTGTCTTTTACTATGTTGTTTGTGTGTGTGAAATTTTTGGGTCGTTACACTTGGTATCAGAGCGTAGGTTCATGCTCTCGAACCTATGGGACGGATTGGTGTTGTATGGTGATGTTACATGATGGTGACGGTGTTATGTGATACTGTTTCATGGAGATGATGATGTTGCATGATGATGATTTATTTTGGAAGAGTAATGTGGTACAAGCGTGATGTAATTGATGTTGTAATTGTGATATTGTGAACGCACATGATGTGTATGTCACTTTGTGCGTGTTTGTTATCATATTGATGTGTTGGGGATGGGAGTATTCTTTCTCCTTCTTGTGGATTCTATGAAGAGTTCACGTGTGAATTACTGTTTGTGATGTGTGAAAAGAATTATAATGTGGATGACATAGTGTTGGAGCATTGTGACATATTGTGATATGTAGGTGTATCAATGTGTTGTATGACTAGATTGATGTTGAAATAAATGAGTTGTATCATGATGTTGTTACCATGTTTTGAAGAGATGTGTGTACCACCTTGTTATGTAGCAATGGATGTTATGTTGAGATGTACTATGTTCATCGTATGTATGATTTGTGCAAATATGTAATGATTCACGTTGTGATATAGGGGCATACAGTGAGCCTATGAACCCTATTGTGTAGTGATTGCACTTTGGGGTGCAGAATGTGGTAAAGTGACGTGTTACACTCAGTGAATGTATGATTGTGATCTACCTTGTATATGTACCACCATTGTGTTAGTGATGTAGTTACATGTTATGTTGTGAACCTTACGCTAACCGACCCTAAAGGGAATCGGTAAAGTGTGTGTTTAGAGTGAGGAAAGGTGTACAGTTGACCAATTAATAGAGCCAACCTTAGGCTTAATAGATGGTCGACCGTGCTCCGCTCTCTCTCTCTCTATGTGGTTGTTTTATGGGTACAACCTTAGTGTATCTATGACTATGTTTAGCCTTGTCGAAGTGGTGGCGGGATGATTCAGATAGAGGTGATGATAGTTGTATTATTGATATGTATTTTATGAGCTGAGGCTTGATGTTCCGAGTGCTAGCAACTCGTTGAGTTCCCCCTTTGGTGGCTAGATAAGGCCACACGCTTATCGTAATGTGACATTATTATAAGTTGATTTTATTCATAAATTGAGCTTTTACCTTATTTTGTAAGGACCAATAGCTTTTCTTGATTGCCATGCTTTACAATTTTGGGCATTTCCTTGGTTTTGGCACTAACATGTGGATTTTGATACTAACTATGGCTATTTGGCCATTTATTTTGCTTGGTTTTGGATCTTCTTTTAGATTTTAAGATTTTACCGCCTTGCCCAAGGCTTGTACTTTGCGACTTGGCACTTTAATTGGATTGTTGTGTTGGTTCTATTGTCGTGATGTGTGGAATAGGGTCATGGGATGCACCATGGAATGGTTGGACCTATGGACCTACTTCATTGTATAGGGGTACGCCCCAAGGAGTTACAGATAACTAGCGGGTTGTTGAACCACGCGTTATTATGTCACTTGGGTTAGGAGTGTTCAAACTCTATGTGTCTTAGGCCATAGGGTCAACCGGCCTCCTTGAGGGAGGCATAAGAGTTTGAGGGAGGCATAAGAGACTTGAGGGAGGCATAAGAGTTTAAGGGAGGCATAAGAGTTTGAGGGAGGCATATGATATTTGTGTGTATGGTTGATGTTTGGGAAATATGTTGAGTTATTGTGATGTTTTGGTAGTGGTATTTTGATGTATGTGTTACTCATGTCAGATGGATATGTGTTGTGATGTTGTGAATATGTCATTGATTCCCTTTTGGACACTATTTACCTATAGCATGGTTTGGTGTTATGTGAATTTTTCATTGATGCAAATTGAGGAAATGTCCGGTGGATTCTAGTGCTCTTTTGTTTGAGTATTTAATATGTCACATAGATGTGTGATGAGTAATATGTTATGTGGAGTGTGCCTATTCTATTCCATATTTGAGTAACCTTTTGTGGTGTAATACAATCTTGAAGTATATACTTGCGTGCTTGTGAATCTATAGTGTCTTGTGAACCTGATAGGGTGTTGTGTTAGCAGTTCTTGTTGGGCACCCACAATAAGGAATAAACCAAAACTCTTCAATGATGAAATTTTAAAAGAAATTAAACTAAGAATAATGTTAACAGAAAGAGACTAATGAAAATAATAAATAAGAAGGAACTGCCAATCTTCACAGAACCTTGAAAGTTAAAATTTATACCAAATGTTCCTAAGGCTACTTTGTGACCGTGCATTAATCAGCTAGAATTTTAACCATAGGGTGTACTTTCTCCTTTACCTGTTCTTGGTTGCGAACCATTTCTTTTCCATTGTTTATTTTGCATCAAGGACGATGCTTTTGTTAAGGGGAGGAGAATGTAATGCCCGTCACGTTGGCGGTTACCCAGGTTCTTGGCATAGTGACCTTTCCCTCATTGGGCATCGAATGACTGAGTGTAATTCATGTTGTCTTAGACCATGTCTCAGCGATGTTTTAGCCCCCCCCTCTCCTTCTGGCTTCCTCGAGTCGTTATCGACACCTCCCTTTTGTGGACTGTGTAATGTCCTGTGCGTTATCCTTTTTCAAGGGGATCTTGCTGTCGACATTATTAATATTTTAATAGTTATTCATAGGTTGCTGGCATTCTTTTCGGTTTGCATTTTTTTAAAACCAAACTAACTGGTTTATTATTCTTTAAATATATATATATATATATATACATGTATAGATATAAAAATAAGATGAAATGAAATAAAATATAAGTAAAAAAATTAAATAAATAAAGGAATGCTATGGATGCATGGAAAGAAGGGGGGGTAGGTGTGTGGCGCAGGTTGGAGGAGACTGAATTAAAATCAGAATTTTAGGTTCTTGTGCCTAAGGCTCTACCGTCCCTCACCCCTTTCTGCCATCTAGACTTGGTGCGTGGCCATCTCCCACTGGCCTTACCTCTGCCAGCCACCCCACCTTCATTTATTTCTGATTTGCAAATCTCTTGCGTCCCTTGCTACCTGCTCTCTTTATCCTTCTCTGACCGCGTGAGATTTTCCTTGGATGGACTGCGTGTGGGTGGTTGAAACGCCTTTTCTCCCTGGTTGGTGGCGGACAACATTAAGTTGGTATACAGTTGTGTGAGAGTTATTGAGTGCACTATCTTGAAGATTCAAAATGTGGTTAGGGCTCTCTAGCCTTATCTTGCTCGATTCTCGCGAATGACTCTTGTGGAAAAATTTGTTGCACTTCATGAATTTTTGCGAGTAGATGAGGATAGACTTGTAGATTTGTACATCAACCTTAGTTGAGAAGTTCTTTTGCATGAACCCTTTTTTGTCTTGTTCAACTATTGATAACATCTAGTGGAAATTTTAGAAGAGGATCAATGTCTTAGTATTTTGTATTGTGGATTATGTCGTCTTAACTCTAGAACCTTGAATTGTTTGACTATCTTTTAAATTATAAGAAAAAAGATTTTACCGCTTGTTGAGTAACCTTATTTCGTTTTCGTAAATGAATAATGCTAAACTTTCCCCTATGATTAAATGTTGAGTTAAATCTTTCTAAGACTTAGTAATTGTGTGTTATAAGTAAAATAAAATGGGTTGTTTAATACTTATAGAAGTTAAACTAAAATATATATTGCAAATAAATTAGTGTAGAGGTGACCAACTTGAGAGTATGTAATTCCATAAGTGATCAAAGATGAAACTATCCTTTGTTAAGTAACATTATATAACCTTGATATCCCTAGTGACTCTAATGAACACTATCCCTTTCATGGTGAAATTCTTAGACAAACTTAGGGAAATCTATGGTTATTTCTAGAAGATAATAAGATTTAATAAATAGGAGAAAACAATTTTGAAACCATGCAATCTATCTCTCACCATTGGAAGGTAAATTGTTTTATTTTTATAAAACTCATTTAGTAAACCCTAAGTAAAATCTTTAATAATTCACCGAGTTAAGTTCTCAAGTTTCAATTAAATCTTGGTTATAACAAATGAGGTCTTGAAGATGTTTTCGACTCAACCTTCTCTCTCTAACCTTTTTCCAAAGTGTTTTGTCTTTCTTGTCTTAAGTATGTTGAGCGCAAACCCATGTTGTCATATAGGCATGAGCAAGTTCTAGTATTTTAGTAGTGTAACTTTCCCTTTTGACACATGTTGGGAGGATGTTGTAGTAAGTGTAAATGGATGGAATTGTGGAATTAAATCACCCCCTTTCTCCAAATAAACGAATTAAGAAAATAAATTTCATAATAGAGAAGATTTAAGGATGATTACTCGGTGTCAAAAGAATAAACTTAGCTTGGTAAGATGAATTGTATGATTCATATCTTGAGCCTCCTTGAAAAACGTAAGCTAAGAATTGCAATATGTCTTTTTAAAAATAAATAACCCTCAAGAATATCTCACTGTGGTTGGCCCTAATTGTTAGAGTGTACTGTCGTTGGACTTCTATGTTGTCATGTCATAAAGAAAAAGTGTATTACCCTTTTGGGTGTGAATGTTTCCGTGCTAACTTTGTGGTCATCCCCATAACAAGTGGTTCCTAGAGTTGGTTGTAACTTTGTGATGACATGTTGTGTCGTGTTATGTGTCGAAGCAAGTAAAAAAAAAAATTATCCTGTCTTTTACTGTGTTGTTTGTGTGTGTGAAATTTTTGGGTCATTACAATATTATCTACATCCCTTTCCTAGGGTTTTCTTTACATTTTATTTTTTATTATATTATTATTCTTTTTGGGTTTAACCTATTTGGGTATGAGCATTTTTCCCCATTTTATTTCTAGATCTAATTGAAGTATATACACAATCAGTTATATATATATATATATATATATAATATTATATTTGTTTTAGATTTATTTTTAAAAATGTTGAATCGATAGATTCAACATTTTATTTTAACCTATTTTTAAAATAAATCAAACAAAATATATATATATATATATATATATATATATATATACACACATATACATATACATACATACATACATACATACATACATATACTAAACTAGGTTATGGGTCGGTGATCTATATAAAAAAATAGCTCAGAGTATATGTTTAGCAGTTGCAGCTAACAATATGTGCAAGTTTAGGTTTGGGTGGGGGTGCCACCCCACCCCACTCCACAATGTAAAATGGTTTCATGGTGGGGTCGTCCCCTCAACCCTTTGTTTGTTTATCATATACAGAGGCTTGGCCATATAGGCCTATTCGGCCCAATATATAGACAATCCTTTTCTTATATTCGATAAACTACGTTCTATTTAAACTTTTCCCCACCAAACTTTTAATATATAGACATTCAAATTAAAAATTATTAATCTGTGTGTGTGTAATATGATATAAATATTGTGTTATATAGATTGATACGATTATAAATTATATAATTATATAAAGTTAGATATATAACTTTATATAATTATAATATTTAATTTATTTATTTTTTATTTTTTTGTGTTTTATTTTATTTTAAAAAACAATCAATTCAACTTGTTTGTATATAGCAACTATAAGGGTATAAGTAGTAGTTATAATTTCACATATATTCAAGTATGTGGAAATAGTAGAAAATAATAACACCCCCACCCCCACCCCTTTTTCTTGTGTTTATAACTATATATTTGCCTAAGGAATTTAAGGAAGTTTCTATACAAGTAAACAGAAGGAAAAATTTCCCTTACAACAAGGTAAAGTTTGATTATAAAATTAAATCAAATTATTCATATTTACATATTCCTTTTTGAATGGAATGAAAGTAAAACATTCATAAATGAAACTTATTCCTTCCCTCTTTTAAATCAAGTTCCAAATTTTACAAAAAGATAATGAATATATACTTTCTACAATACAACACCATCCTTTTTAAATGAAGATCCATAGTACATTTTTGAATCAAATCTTAAATATGAAATAAAATTTTCCATTCCAAATAAGGAAAGTTTTCCATGAAAATAAAATGCACTCTAGGTATAATTTAAAAGTTTGAAGGAGGCATCATAACAATAAAATGCAACTTCTCATACCTCCTTTCCAAAATATACATATTTGGATAATCAATACAAATCAATCTTACATAATACATTTACAAGAAGTTGAAACTTTTAAAATGCAAGTTACAAATCCCTCCACTTAAGTTGAGAAAAATCACAAAAATTTACAAAAGTAGGAATTCTTCCATGGACTCAACAATAATTGTCTTCACTCCAAAAGCACCACTTCAGCTCCATAGCTTTTCCTTTCTTCAAATCCCAAAGCAAGGGAGGGGGTGTAGGTAACACTCAACTCTCAACCTTTATTCCAATGAGGGTAAGAATCCCTTCTCCTCATTGGCCCATCTACCCCTATTATTAAATTTTGAGAGATGGGTTGAGTACACAGGAACCAAAATCAATTAAATTAAACTCAAATCAAACAGTTCACAAGGACCATCTACCCTAATAAATTCCCTTTTGTCAAATCCAAAAATTAGCTTAATTAACATAATTAATTACTAAACAAGGGTAAATTTAATGAACAATACAAAAGTGAAATGTAATGCAATAATAAAATACATACTCACAAATTAATCAAGAAAAGGTGAAAGAAGGAACACATATCCCATGGTCACAATTTAAGGTCATCCCACCCCTGGGGACATCCTAACATCCTAACAACATACAACAATAACATAACAGAAAGTCTCCATGGTGATCATCATTACAACCATCAGATATTCCGCTATGGTTGGTCTCCTAACCCCCTTTTGTTTTTTGTGATACAATAACCTAAAAAAATCAAACAATATCTACATTGGCCTTGTGGCCACATCAAATACATCAACAATAAAATATATGCAGATTCATCAATAAACATCATCATATCATGAAATCATCATGAAGCTAAGTAATGCTATGATTCATTTACAATTTTATAAACCTTTCAATTTCATTAATATCAGTGAGATCACAAGATTAGTTCAAACACCAAAACATGGGCAATATGACGAGAAATAAGAATTTTAGTATATATATAAGCTAACAACATATCATCATCATCAATACGAGAATATATATCCATGTCTTTAAGAATCCATACAAACCACAATATGAATAAAAACATATTAATATTCATAATATCTCTATCATCTAACATCATGTTTATCCAAAATAACATAATAATGTTCATTTCTATAGTCTATGATAAATCAAAATCATATTATAAAATGTGTTAAAGAGGAGTGGGCACTACATCCCTCTCCCCTTAGACTTGAATTCCTCCATGAATTCACTAAAATAGGTGTGGAAACTAGGCCCGTAACAAAGTAGCATCCTCCCATGAAGTGGCAGTCTCATCATACCTATCCCATAGGAATCGCATCTTATCAATCTCATGTCCTCAAAGGTCTAGGGTATTGTGATCTATAATGCGTATGGGCTCCATAGTCACATTTCCCTACTCCTACACCTGCAATGCAGTCACATCCATTATATGAGAAGGATTTTGAATGTATTTCCGTAATATAGAAACATGGAAAACATCGTGGATGTGAGACAAGATAGGTGGCAAGGCTAGATGGTATGCTAAGAAAACAATCCACTCCAAGATCTCTAATGGGCCCAAAAATCTAGGAGCTATCTTATAGCCTTTTGTAATGGATATGGTTGTTATGAGGCTTGACACGAAGAAACACCATCGTGTCAACCTGAAAAATGTTATGTCTCGTCCTCCTCTAATCTCCATACCTATTCTACCTATCCTGAGCCTCCTGCAATCTCTTCCTAATGAAGATAACCCGGTGCTCCATGTCCTCTAACATTGCTAGCACAAGAGATACCCTATCCTCTAGCTTTGTCCAAACTCAATGGTGTCCTTCACTCTTTACCATATAGTGCATGAAATGGTTCCATGCTTTGATGGAACTCTTAAAATTGTTGTTGTAAACAAAATCAACCAAGTATAAATACTCCTCCCATCTCGACTAATTATCTAAGGTGTACATATGAAGCATGTCCTCTAAAATATGATTCATCCACTCTATCTGACCATCTGTCTCAGGGTGATAGGTTAAACTAAAATTAATTCTTGTACCTATAGCATGTTGCATGGTAGTCCAAAAATGTGAGGTGTACAAAGGATCATGGTCACAAATAATCTTCCATGGAATCCCATGAAGTCTGACTATCTCATCCAGCTTACACTCACGTGAACGTACTATTTATATAGTTGGTCTTCACTAGAAAAACATGATCCACTTTTGTCAATTTATCAACCATTACCACAATCGCGTCATGGTGATATCTCGAAATCGGTAACCCAAAAATGAAATCCATGGAAATGGTGTCCCACTTCCATTCTGATATGACATTCGGATAAATTGCAACTTTTGTTTCGTTTAACAAAATGTGATAAAACTTATAACATCCCAAGCGTGGAGAAATTTTATACACATTAAAAAAAAAATTGATTTCAATATTTTTTGCTATAGTTATGGCAGGAAAATGGAAAGCGCTCCATTTTCTAAATCTGTTTAGACCACTTTCACGGAAAAAATCATTAAAAAAAAAAAAAAAATCTCGAAAAAAAAAAATCCATCCCAAGATAGACAACTACATCTAACTTTTCACCAAAGGAAAAAAAAACAAGATTTGGTCATCCAAATCATGGGCAAACGGACTACAATCTTATAGTTTTTTTCAAAATCAAAACCAAGTCATATAATTTTAAGTGTTTAACATATCTAAACTTGTCTATTTTTAAAAAAATAGTATTTTAGAAACTAGATTCCGGATGCTATGATTCATATTCATATAAATGTTTCTAATTTTGAGTGTGTGTATTGCTAATAATCCCTACAAGTTGTGATTTTACTATTTTTTGCAATATGACGTCCACTTATGACCCCTTTATTGTCCACCAACTTGGTGCACTTACTCTAATCTAGTCGGATTTTAGAAATAAATACATCAACACTTGAACATAAAACAGAGCTTGACCTCATAGTCATGTTTTTTGGAATATTGTCTTATAGCACATGATAAATTGATGCGTACACTTGAAAATGTTATGTTTTTCTAAAAACACAGATTTTTTCATGGATTACATAGTCCAAACCTTAGGCTTAGATATCAAAGCTAAAGAGTGGGTGGCTTCCAAGCCAAAGTAAACAAAAATTGCTCGTGTTATAACATGCTAGATTTTCTAATGCATGTGAGTTTTTTTTTTTCTTAGTGAAAAAATAAAATTTACATAGTTAAAAATGCACTCGCATTATAAGTGTCATAACACGAGCGTGTTATAATGTGACCAAACCATAATGCACTCATGTTATATGAAAAATGGTCGAAAAATGGATTTTGGCCACTTTTTGGTCCCCCATCTCCATGCACATTCCCATTACACTCTTATAACTTCAATAGCACTATTCTATTTGATTCTCTAAGCTTTAATTATTTCCTTAATGCACACTAGAACATACATGTATTTATAAACTTTTTGAATTTAAAGTATGAGTATGTTGGCATGAAATGCAAGAAAAATAGAGGGGAAATTGGACCAAAAGAAGTAAAACAATAATACAAATAAGGATAAGGGATTAAGGATCCAAAAAGGGAAATGAAGCCATTTTATTAGAATGTGCACATTTTCACATAGGTCAAAATGTGTAAAGGTCTCATAAAAAGTCAAAGCTCTAGAAAAAACAAAGAAACATGGGATAAGATATAAAAGTATTAAAAAGAGGTAAAATATGGTTCATATGTCATAGGAAAAAATAAAAACTATTGAAAAGAAGGGAAACCATTAATGACAATGATAAGGGGTTGAACAAACTAAACATAACAACAAAATACATGCCTATAAGAGCTTAACTTAGACACATAGTCAATAAACATATATAAATGCACTAATACCGAAATAAAATTAATAAATAATGTAAAAATACTAGTTGTCTATATAATGCTCCACTTTTGTCGAGTTCTCTCTCTATGTATGTGTATTTAAATCTGTGTGTGTGTGTGTGTGTGTGTGTGTGTGTGTGTGTGTGTGTGTGTGTGTGTGTGTGTGTGTGTGTAAATTCATATCAAAGTGAGATAAACAATTTTACCTAGGATAAATTGAAGAATATTTGGTGATTCGAAATTATAAGGGTTTCTTAGATTCAATATCTATATTATTGTTATATAAAATTCAAAAGAAAGCAAAGGGTATAAATTAAATCTTACAGTCCATCTCCATTGACCTATGGTAAACAGAAAGTATATGCTTCTCATAATCTTGTGTTGAATACCCTATGCTCATGTGTTTATATTTGTTCTCCATCAAACATATGTAATATAGATCAAGTAAAAAATGTGGCACTGTATATATATATATATATCGGTAGTATAAAGCAGCATCCTCGATAATAGGATAAAGAGTGTTGAATATTTTTTCCATATATTGGTTGGCCTCTTAAGTTTTTTCGAGGACTTCTAATTCCTCAGTGATCTTGTCCATATTGGATGTGAAATTGATTGCGTGGAGACTTAACATGTATTCATTGTCTAATTGTTCCCACATGATTGATTGTCACATGTTTGGTAAGTTAAATATGGTGTCTAGTTCATACCTGCTTTGGAAGTGTCATCTAACAAAAAAAAGGCTTGCAAATGATCGATTAGACATGATTACTTTCTTTCAAAAAGATAAGACAAGATATGTGGAAGATATAAAATAGAAATTTTTAAACAAAGATCGATGTCGATCCTACAGATCGGTTTCAATCTAAACGATTGATATTGATTGCTGATAAAACTATTTTTGATCCAAATACTTTGAAACATATACTTATATCACCAAAACAACATCTAAATGTGACATGGATTATAAAAACTTAATAAGGATTACATACCTTTGAAACTTGATGAAGTTGAGCTGATGAGATGTGTAGGAATATTTCTCTAAAGGGAATCTTAGATAACAAGAGATTTTTTTTATTTGACATTCTTTAAATGCAAGAAGGCTGGGGAATCAGACGTCAATGTTGATTGCAGGGTAGTGCTCTGAGTCAAAATTAGGCTTGAACAAATGTTGTTGGGAATTGAAAGTTTAGGAAAATCATAATCATTGAGAATATTCCAAGACTTGTTTATATAAGATCGTTGTCATTGTAGCAGAATGATCATCGTCAATCTGCATAAATCATTTTTTATTATGGGATCAATTCAACTTCTTCCCTGTTATGGATTTTTTGGTTCTCAAATGGGTTTTGTGTTGTTTTAAGTTCGTGGGAGGGGTTTTTAGGTTGTTTTGATTGTTTTAGTTTATTTGATTTAATTTAATTTTTATTGATTTTGTTTCATTTGTGGTTGCAGGTGGTTATGGGTGTAAAATGGTAAATGTAACTTGGTAGAATAGTTAAAATAAATGTGTGAGACTATTAAGGAGTGTCCTAGAGTGTGTATGCACCTATTTGAATTAGGGTGTACTAATTCTAGTGTCCGCACATGTTTACCACTCTAGTATTAATTTCTTAATACGCCCTTTCTATAGAAATAGAGTTCAAAGATATTCAAAAAATATTACCAATTACCTTTTTGTTAAGCTTTAATCACTTACGAATAATTATTCAATTGACTAAGATGTGAAATAATCTCATTTGTCTTAAAAGCATACTCAATCCTAATTTTCTACTATCTTGTTACTTATTGGGTAAAAATATCCGAATTGAGATTTCCTTATTCAACAAGAGATTATAATTTAATTTTATGACCATGCTCCTTTTGAAATTATAAGGTATTTTGTTTTATAAATAAGGGTTCAGATGTTTAAGTTTTACGCTAAAAACACTTCCTCTCCTTTGGCCCACCTCTATAACCTACCCCTAATACCTAATTTAAACTATTAATAAATTAGATCCTTTCACCATTAATTTCTATCGGTATAATTATTTTTATTTTATCAAATTAAATTAGCTCAACATGAACTCACGTCATAGGATGTTAGCTAACTAATGAACTCCTGTGTCGATTGAAACGTTGACAAACATAGACACTACAAAGAACAATTAAGATTCAAAGAGAGAGAAAACAAGGTCAAGATGGGTAAGTAAATATTGAAGACGCCAATTAAAAAAAAGGAATGGGGATTTAGTAAGTAAACTTGTGGTATATTACATTCATTCGTAGGATACTAAAAATACTCCTATTTCACGTTCTAATTTTTAATATTCTATTGTAAATAACTCCTCCCAATAGACCATTCCTATTATAAATACCCCTTATATTACTAGATGTTACATATACATGTATTTTGGGGGACATTTTAAATACCCCTTATTATTTGTATATCTTTCACATTGAATGTGTTCTTTGAGTTTTAAAACATTTGGTTAATGTTGAGATGTATTGACCTTTCAGAATGATGAAGAAGTCAAATTTAAACCAAAAATAAAAATTTGTGTCGATTCTAAGTTTCACTTATTGGTGACATTTATTAAACATTATCTTACGAAAGTCACAAATTGTTTTGAACCTTGCACAAGAATCAAAAATATCAAGAGCTTCAAGATATGTTGAACACTGATTTTGGACTATGTGTCTATGATCAATGTGTCAAGCATACTAGAGTTTATTAACATTTTACACACCAATACAAAGATCAAAACCTCACAGAGTGTAATACATCAATATTTGAAAAGTGTCCATAATTGGTCTTCGATAGTGTTTGACCCTTGTATGAGGATCAAAATTTCAAGGCTATGTGGTGCATGGTTTCACTAATCAATGACAAGTGATGTCCATTGGCATAATGGAGAACCAAAGAGTTTGTAGTGGAGACCAAGTTCTAAAATTTTTAAAGACACAACTACACCAATTAATGCCCCTTCACCGCTTATTACATGCCATTATATTGGCTACAAGATTTACATTAATAGAAGTCTCTTTATGAACATACATGATAGGATAATTTGTAGAATGTGAAGCCCCCATGGAAAAAGATGAGTTGAAATTCAAATAACATAAGAAACATATGGAAACAAGAGCCTATTTTTACCCATAATAAATAAACTAGCACAAAAATAATTGTTTCTAGTGTCATAACAAAATTAGGTGTCTACAATATCATTATCACTATTGAAAAGTTGATCACTGTAGAGGTTATATTAAAATCTACAAAAATAATGGCATGGAAAAGACCTTTTAATATTCATAATTTTGGGTGGCTTGCTTAAATTTTCCATATTAACTTATAGCATAAATTACCCCGTGTTAGTTTATAGTAGTATTTTTAATATGTAGGATGCACCTTCAAATATGAAATATACATATACCTTACTTATGCATTTTTTTTTTTGAGTAGTGCACTCATTTGGGCACTATACAACATAGATTGTTGACATCGCTGCTCATGCTTTGGAGGAAGCATGTAGCGGAAATACAAATACAATTAAGCGTACAATTAAATTAGTGATCACCTTAAGCTGCAATGATTCATGAGGAAAATCCGTCATTGAAATACTTACAACAACACCAATACTTCCTAATACGTATCAAAAAAACACCCCTACTTCCCCACAAATGAAATTCATAAGAATTAATCTTCTCTAATTTGAATTTTGATAAACGTTTTCTACAACATGGTCAAGTAAAATGCACAACAGACCATTGAAGACAATACCTTTGATTTTGTAATTATTGTTTTCTTAAATGAAATTGTTTATTTGTGGTGTAATGTTTTGTTATATAAATATTATAATCGATATTAGTGAACAAATCATCACAAATATTGGAGAGCAAGGAAGACTGGGTCAAGCATGCATCCATTTTGTTTTTACATCTGTTATGACTATTATTTTTCAAAAAGGCAAACAGCCGCGAATAAGGGTTTTCATTACGAGTTGATTTATTTGAATAGCATCCATCATGACCTAGAAAAGGTCAACTAACATATTTTCCCGCGTCAAATTCTTGTTATTCAATTCAAATATTTCACATATTAATAGTATTAAAACGCGTTACAAATTTCAACATTGAATCATTCATTCTGCATGGCATCCCTCTATAAATATTTCCTTCATTTCTTTCATTCTTCATCTTCATATCCATCCTCACCTGCTAAACAGTATTACATTTCACCTTATCTTACTCAGCCAGCTATCTTTTTGTTGAGTTATTCAGTTGTATCCTGAACAGATTAATTGTCGAAGGCATCTCTGAAGAAGTTAAAATGGCAACAGCAATGTTTATCAAAATCGTGACGGTGCTGCTTGTTCTCAACGTTATATTTGTCGTCAATGTCTCTGCTCGACATAACTTTAAGGAATATGTAAATACAAATGCAGCTAGTGAAAGTCTGTATTCAATTGCGGAGATGTTGGCGCATTGTATTAACTGTGGAACCCATATTTCAAATTCTAACTGCTGCCGAAAATAAGATAAGTCTGCATATTGTTCATGCTGATAATTATCCAAAATGAAACAAAGAGGGGAACACACTTGCTAAAAAATGCAGAGACAATGCATAGCATTGAATGACTACAAAAGAATTGAGTTTTAACCAACCTGCGTATGGTGGGAGATCGAAAAGTGTCGATCTGGTGATGCTCGGCTCCCTCGTGATCCGCAAACAGGGAATTCTTTATTTTTATTTTTCATAAAGAGATAAATTTTAATATACAATTCAGATTATCATAAATATTTGTTTATATTGGACCTTGTGGATGGCTGAAGTAAACATTTTACGTCGGTTTCTTCCATTTAATGTTAACATTGTTAATCCTTGTTAAACTCGCATGCCACCTTCCTCACTTTTTTCCAAATACGTCATGACAATCAATGAAAATCAAGCACTATATAATTGACCCTATATTAACAACATTGTTGATCCGTTAAATTTATTTTTATTCTAATACTAGTAAGGGAGGAATGATGACTTCAACATGACAGATTTAGCGATCTCCAAAATCGTTCACCTCTTTATGTATTGGATAGCTACCAAAAGAGCAGTTTGCTTGTGCATCTGTAATACATTTGGGTTTTGTGATCCAAATTACAACCACCACTCACACTCAATAATATGACGCCTTTTCGGATAATTTCCACCAAAGAACTGCAAAGTTCTTAAAAGGCTAGATTGTGCCATGTTATCGACACAACCTTTTTTTCCATTTGTCAATTGTTTCCAATTACCGATGGAAGTATTTGTGAAAAATCTATTACGATTCTTCGATTATTAACCTCCTATCTTGTAAGATTATTTGATCAACAAATATTAGAAAATAACACAACCAGTAACTTCACAAATACAAACACATAAAAATACCCAATAAGGTGAGCACAATATTTTTCTTGACAATTGTCCTGGAAAAACCCCGTAGAGAAAACCAAGACTACGGATGAGAAATATATTGAACTTCAGCAAATCAAGAGATACAGATATTGCTTGCCTCTTACTAGCAGAGCTCCGACAATCTCCTAATCCTCCTGTTGATATTCCTCAACTACTATCTCCAACGATATCACTGCGCCCTTGCTAACACTACAAGACTACTTGCTAACACTGTTTCTCTAAAAACTTCCCGTTTACAAATGACTCAATGATCCCCTTATATACTACTCTCGTTGAAAATCAACGGCCGAAATTAATACAAATGAACGGCTGAGATTAAGACAACTCAATAACCATTAACAACCTTGGTTATGAGATGTCACCTAAAGGAATCAATATTAAATAACAATTGTTTTTATCCTAACAATATTTGTTTGACAAAAACAACTATTTTCCTAAATTCTAGGCCGTAACGAATAGTTTGTACAAACTACCCATAACTAATGCTTTGCTATATTGGATGAGGACAAACAACTGTCCAAGCTACTAAAATTAACACTCCCTCTTAGTAAGGAAGTCAGTTTCGCATGACACCCAACATCTCTCTCAAGAAGATGAATTTTACCTTCCCAATGCCTTTGCGGAAATGTCTCATACCTGCTAATGTAGAGTACAAACCGTAGCTTAACAACCCCACGCCGTACACACATCTCTCGATGAAGTGATACTTGATATCTATGTGTTTTGACCTATCATGAAACACCGGATTCTCATTCAACTTGATGCAACTTTGATTGTCACGAGTGTATCACCGTAGTCTCAACCTTTTGACCAAACAAAGCTACTAGCAACTTCTCGAAGCCATATAGCTTCACATGCTGCCATGCTAGCTGCTATGTACTTTGAATTTGCTAAACTCGAGCCACACGAGACTTCTTCTTCCCCGCTGAACCAAGATACAACTCCTAATCCTACATCAAAACAACACCCTGAAGTGCTCCTATTGTCCATTATACTACCTGCCCAATCTGCGTCAGTATAGTCCATCAACTTGATTCCTTCACCTCGAGCATATCTAATTCCATACTCGATTGTACCTCGCAAATAATGCAGCACATGCTTTGTCCCAGTCCAATGCAATCTCTTTGGCTCAACCATGAACTGACTAAGAAAGTTAACTGCAAAAGCTATATCTGGCCTGGTATTGACCAAATACATGAGAGAACCAATCAACCGCTGTATAAGGTGGGGTCTACATCCTTCTCCCTGGATGTGTCTACCTTCCTCCAATTCATGATCATGGGTGTAGACATGGCTTTGCAATCTTCCATCCTGAACCTTTTCAAGATTTCCATGCAATATTTCCCTTGCCCAAGGAAAATCTCTCCATCTTTTTGCCATACCTCCATGCCTAAAAAGTAGTGCATAAGTCCCAAATCCTGAGTATTGGAAAATAATACAATCAGAATTTCACAAATACAAACACATAAAAATACCCAATAATTTGAACACAATATTTTCAGACAATTGTCCTAGAAAAACCCCGTACGGAAAACCAAGACTATAGATGAGAAATATATTAAACTTCAGCAAATCAAGAGATACAGAATCGCTTGCCTCTTACCGCGAGCTCCAAAATCTCCTAATCCTCCCGCCGATATTCCTCCACTGCTATCTCTAACGCTATCACTATGCCCTTGCTAACACTACAAGACTACTTGCTAACACTGCAAGTTTCTCAAAAACTTTCTTGGTACAAATGACCCAATGACCCCCTTATATACTACTCTCGTTGAAAACCAACAACCGGGATTAATACAAATGAACGACTAAGATTAAGACAACTCAAGAACCATTAACAACCTTGGTTATGAGATGTCACCTAAAGGAATCAATATTAAATAACAATTGTTTTTATCCTAACAATATTTGTTTGACAAAAACAACTATTTTCCTAAATTCTAGGCCGAACGAACAGCGGTCCAAACTACCCATAACTAATGCTACTATATTGGGTGAGGAAAATAGTTGTCCAAGCTACTAAAATTAATACTATTCTCCCATATGGTTTTGTCTGATAATTTTTCAATGTTCTTTCAATAGAATGGAATTTTCATTGGCATACAATTCATTACACCACATAGTTTTGTCTCAATATCACCCTTCTTCAGCATGGACCCACATTATACCATATCAAGCCAGCGTGGAGCTTAGTGGAAATTCCAACTGGATAAGTATGTTGGATAGAGTAGTGGAGGGGTGGCATCAAGTAGGTGACGTGCTTCCTTTGCACATTTTAGCACTAACTAGCATTCATTCAACACAAAGCCTACTTTTCCACCACCTTTGAGTTGAGTCATTCATTAACTACTCTAGGGAAAGCACCCTTTCATGATCCCTTATAATCACAACGGGATAATATCATAAATGCCTCTAAATAACACATGATTGCAATCTTAGGGGTGCACAAATCAAATTCAAGCTTCACTAGATCAAAGTAGGAGATAGAGTTTCCAAACAATTATTCTAATGCATGAAATCCAAGCACTAGGACTACCAAATCAAGGCCACTCAAGAAGACAATTAACATCTTACTAAAGAAATGGATGTAGTAAATGCCTTCTTCCGCCATTATCAATAGGTTTTAAAAGCTCAAGAACCTTCTCCAAAGTGACAAGAAACACTTGATCAATGCATTTTCGTTGTCCCTTGCAAGATTTTTCGAGCACAAAGGGTATCATGTGATCGAATGCTTTCAAGTGAATATCTTTATGAGGTGGTTTCCCACATGGCTAATGATAAATCCTCTTAGCTATGATGGTCTGCCTTATTAATATTATAAAACCCTTTGGGGTGTTGTCAGAAGAGACCTATTCCAAGTTTATCTTACAGAATTTAACTCTGATTTTCTTGGGTGGTTTATTAACCAAAATCATATAAAAATCCTTTAAAAGATGGTTGAACCAAAGCTTATCTACAAATAGAGGCCAATCACTTTATTCAATGTCTTTTATAAAATAATTTCCAAGGCCTTAAAAATACACATCTGACACTTGATGCCTATAACTATTAGTTTAGAAAATTAAGGTTTATTCAAAGAAAATATATCCTAAAAAATAGTATTTCTCTTTGGGAAGGTGTGGACTACACTTGTTGGTCTCAATAGAAATCCTTATTTATGAATATCTATTCTTTGAAATCCTTTGACATGATAAAATGGCACTTAATTCCGGAAATGCTCAAACCACTTACTTTTAGGTCATCATTTATCCACTCATTGTCAATGTTGTTTTCTAATGCTTCGTCTTATCTCTTTGTTATTGGTATCATATCATTATAGTTTTTCCTCTTTCATTCAATTCAATAGTTCTTTCCTCTTGTACTTGTGTTGTATGATTTAGCCACCAAAGGATTTACCTATCTCCTAGACAATGCCTCTAATAAAGGGGTGGTGAAGGAAATATCTCTTCTAGGATTTCCTCCCACACATCTTACTAATGGCCACTCCACTGATGAGTTGTTTCTCATCTTGTGAGAAGATAAAAATTAGTACATGTATCGGGTATGCACTACCTTGACATTTATTTCTTAACTTCTAGCTTGAACATTCAATGGAAGTATACCCAATGTAACATAAAATCCTTTCTACCTCCACCCATATAGTTGGATGCGTTTCAATGGATTAATTAGATTCGACGTGGAGAAATATTATGATTTATAGGAATTCCTTTTTTATATCAAGATACCTTCCCTTTCCTTTAGAAATGTGTAGTTGATGGAGTGGAGAAAAGGCTCTCCGATTGGATCACAGAACCCCTTTTTATGGCTAGTAAGTTTCACATTTTCTGCCAAGTTCTTGTTTACATGCATGTTTATTACTCATCTTCTTGGGATCCAATACTCTTAGAAAAAACTTCAAAAATTGTTGAAGGAATTATTACGAGATAGTTTGAAGCTTGCAAAATATTTTCATATAAATTATTGTGAATTTTTTTTCTGCATTATGATTTTAGTGGCATAGGATTGTTGGTCATTGGGTGTCAAGGAAATTCCCTTTAAAACAAATGGATGATTCATAATATTTAAGGGAATGAAGTTTGTAAAATCCTTCTATGTAATTGATACTTAGAAGGCTCTTAAAAAACACATACGACTTGGAAAGGGTCAGGATATCAGAACCTAATCATTATCCAAGATCCAATACAACTAGTGTTCTCATTCATTATTGAAAGCATTTGGATGTATTGGGAAAAATTAAACCTTATCTTTTTCTTGAATGAAGATGAGCTCAAAAATGAGCTTTCCATGAATGATCACTTCGTATAGTGATGCCCAATTATTTGTAATATTACCATTTTAAGACTTTAGAAACAAGGGCAAAAAAATTGCATAAAGTTTTCTCTTCTAAATTAACATAATTTAGAACACATATTCGAAAGCCAATCTATCTCATAACAGAAAACCATATGCAGTTGTAAATGACTCGGTGAACACCGATCTCTTACTTCATGACTCGGTATCATACGGATATCTCATGTTAACTTTATAATGTGTATAAATGTAGACTTGGTTCTATTACCCTTTTAGAGGTATCAAGTATTCTTTTTAAGAGACCTATCTCGAATATTTGTTACCGATACTCATCTAAAATCCTACTTCTTAAACTAGGTGACATAGGACAACGGAACCAACAACTTGCGATACTTTGTCCAAAGATATTTAACATACATTTGTTAATGTTTATATTCCTAGACAACATACTCATCAAACAAAATAATCCTTTCACCCAACTTGATCTGTTATCTAGAATGGTCTTCACTGACTTATGTCAGTCCACTCATTCAAGGTTCAACCCTAGACAAGGTTAGCAACATGGCTAAGTGTGGAGGAATTCTTATAGTGACTAAGGGTACTTAGACATACTCAATCGAATTATGTCGATTGAGCATGTCTATTTATCCCAAGTCAACGTGAGTTTCCCCCAACACTAGATCATGCCCCTATCTTTACCTAGGGAAGAACTATGATCAAGTCAAAATTTATGTTAGTCTAGTTGAAAAAACTCTAAAGGGTGTTTAAATATTTCATTTGCAACCTAGTATCCTCATGAATACCCTTGTCATCACAAAGGTACTATGCTGCAATTGGCGTGTGTCAACATCTAGCCGTGTTTTCCTCATCCGGATGAACATACCTTAACTAGGAAGTTATATCTTATTAATTTCTTTGTAACCGATTAATTACATCAACCCTACTGAACAACTCGGTTCTTTAATTGTTAAGCTTTAGAGTTAAAACTGCATTAGATGATGTTATGTAGATAAATATTCTTTCTATCCAACTCACATGTTATGATTTGAAATATTAACAACCTCATTCCAATTTTAAATTAAAGGCCTAGTACACATGGAATTTTCATTTATTTACTCACTTAATACAACCCTAGCTTATATACGTTCTGAAAGCGGGTCCTTTTTCATATTAGACTTCATTAAAATGAAGTCTAATTCCCTTTTTAGTCATCTTTTCCTCCATTCCTATTTTAATTAATGAAGTCTACATGAGAAGTCAAACATTATTTAACTACAAATAACAATAAGGATTCATATCAAAAAGGTCTTAAATTAGGACTATGATTTATTTCAATGGAATTTTCTTGCATTTACCTTATCAAGGGTTAAATTCTATTATAAACCCATTTTACATTATGAACTATTATCAATGTTTAATTCTCATAAAAACATTTCATTTAAATATAGTCATAGAGATATAGTTAAGTTTCAACGTAAGAAAGTCAACTTTATAAGTTGCATCCTCACTTGAGAGCGTAATACATCTAACACCTCATACTTCTATTTACTCCATTCTAAACCGTAAAAATGCTACTGTTTGTGAAATAGAGTAATATTCATTATTTCCACTCATTGCATGCCAAAAGGAATTACATCAAGTAAAAAAATTCACTTATCTTTCATTGAACAAGGAGGAAATTATACATTTACATGTCTAAACACTTCAGATATTACTAATATCAAACAACACTATTTCAATCAATTTCCAATACAACTTTATTTTCCATCAAATACATTTCAGTAATGAACCATATTTCATCATAAAAAGATCATGTCTCTTTGATAAACAAATGTAACTTCCTAAATATATTTCTCCTTTACTTACGAAGTCCATCTACAAAATTACTCCTATGGGTCATTCATCAATCGAGCATGATAAGCACTAAATCATTAAAATAGTGTGATTTTAACTAAACGTTTCATAAAAATAACTCTATTGTTATGAAACAAATCCTAAAGCAATTCAAAAAGACATAACAAAAAGGAGTTACAATACTCAAAAAAAATAAAGAGAGAAAGAGATATACAACTAATCGAAAGTAAGGTTAAGTCACGAAATATATAACTACTTCATCCATCCATACTATTGTCTTTTATCAAAAGAATTTAAATAGTAATTTTGATAAGTAATTGTTATCCAAATTCACCCCTCAAGGTAAATTTGATAACATGCATCAAATTCTTTAGTCCCAAGCAAATAGATTGATTTAAGGAAAAATTTGTGTTTCTGGGACCCGTCAACTTCTTTCTAACTCTCTGTCCCAAGAAGAAAACCCAAAGAAGTTTTAAAAATGTGAAAAAATTGCAAAAGCCAAGCTTGGTGCTGAAAAAATGAAGAAAATCGGCTAAGTCCTAGTCTGCGCAGAGCGCTTGGGGACAGATTGGAACGTCGTGACATGTGGGACGCGAAAAGCCGAGCGGTGAAGGCAAAGAAGAAAAGTCAACGTTTGACCCGTGAAACTTCAAACGGCCATAACATTTGACTCCGAGCTCCGATTTTCACAAAATTAGACTTTCTGAAATGAGCACGATGTCCTCTACAAAAATTGGATTTTTTATTTTTAATGAGGGTAGATATATTTAATTTAGAGAAACATATTCGGCTCCAGTCAGTTAATGCTCATTCCCGTCAAATGACAGAAAACGCCTGCCAGACCCAAAATAGCTGCCCGAACTCAGAAGGTCATAACTTTTGCATTTCTCAACAAAATCACACAAAATTGGTACCGTTGGAATCATGGCTCCGAGCGCGATGCATAGAAATCAGGAAATTTTGGATTTGGTGAGAGATCAATTGATATTTTTAAGAAAACGTGGCTGGGTTCATAACAGTGTTTTATTTGGTGGTTGGGAGTGCAATTAAGAGACATGGTCATCATCCTTTCTCTCTGCTGCAGCACATGGGACAATATGGGGAGTTTTTTTGCAAGTAATATATAATCATTTTACTCCATTTAATGCCTCTTATAGGTTGTTGAAGGACATATTTTAGGAATTTTATTTTTCCTTTCTCTTTCTCTTCTCATGTTTTCTATAAATTGGAGTGTTGGGCTCATTGTAAAGAGAGAGTTTTCAGATAGAAAAGCTCTATCAAAATTGCTTTGTGAAGCCAATGTACTGCAGGCCCTTGTAGTGGACTCCTTGTATGGTGATCCGTGGCCCTTAACTTGTAATAGATTGAACTGTGCATATCATGAAGCAATAAAATATCGGTTTGTGGATGTATCTTCCCCTGCTTGTGTTTTCTTGCATTCTTCTTGCCCCTTTAATCCTTCTACAACAATATTGTGTCTATTATTATGTTCTTTCAAGGAGACATTATCATTGTGTATGCTTGGAATATCGTTTTGAATCCATTTTGCTAGATTATGGAGAACTGTCATCACCTCTTCTAGTGTGCACTTTGCTTCTGTATTTCACGCATTTGGAGACTACTCTCACACCCTCCTTTTCTAGTGTATCACCACTTTAGTGTAGGATTTCATTTTATGCATTCTCTCTCCCTGGTCCCTTGGAAATTTAGATTAGAATGATTAGTTCTCCTTGCATTAGAGTAGATTGTGGCAGGTAGTTTAGGAGCAAGAACCAACTTTCTTTGGAGGTCTATCTCAAGTAGCAAGTCTCACAACTTGGAGATAGTACC
This sequence comes from Taxus wallichiana var. yunnanensis, assembly GCA_018340775.1. Classification (NCBI taxonomy): domain Eukaryota; kingdom Viridiplantae; phylum Streptophyta; class Pinopsida; order Cupressales; family Taxaceae; genus Taxus; species Taxus wallichiana. Next base: position 911,241,998 of record CM031239.1, read on the forward strand.
CATGTTATCCAATCACACCGTGAGTTCAAGTATATGCACTTGTATAAACATAAGGGTGCTGTGATTCGGTGATAACAGTTCTGGCACGCCCGGTGGGACCTTAGAGGTCTTTACTTTCATTGCAACAAGATCAATGTGCACTTGTTGTAAGTTCCAGCTTTGAAGGAGCTTTAAAATCACACATCCGCGACTCTAAAAGAGGCATAATCCACTTTGGTTTCAGCAGTCCAAGTGTGGCAAATTTATGACAAGAATACAAACTAGGTTAAGAACTAGGGAGGAAGGATTGTTTGTTTTTCTACCTATCTCCAGCAGAGAAAGAAGGGGAAGAAGAGCTCAAAGATATCCATCTCCACCTAACCGGAATTTGTCTACACCTCCACCGGTAGACCTTTCATCCGGTTAACAAGGGTTCTCGTGCCAATCGAAATGGCACAACCACCAAATCCCTTTGTCAACTTCACTGGCAAAGCATCCCACTTGCCCTCAATGCACGTAATCCAATTCCAATCACAAGTGTTGAAGAACATTCCATTTTTCACCGGAGAAAATCATACCACTCCTTGTGATCATGTCAAAGACATTGCTAACGCCTATGCAATCCATGAGATAAATGAAATGGATGTGGTCACAAATTGTTGGCATCTTCATTCAAAGGGAAGGCATTGCGATGGTTTAGGAGCCTTGCACCGGTTCTATCACAAATTGGAATCGATTATGCATAGTTCTCCATGAGAAATTTGGGGAAAAGGGAGACAATTTGTCTCTACTAGAACAATTGACGACTATCAAGAGAGCTCCCAACGAGCAGCTGACTGACTTCAACTTCATATTTCAAAGGTCTTGGGAGAGGATTCTAGTGGCAGTAAGGCCAGCAGCAGAAGGTGCTTTTCTATACTATCTTAAGGCTTTGAATTTTTATATTTCTATGTTAATTCAATCTATGGGGGCACAACCCTACTGCTACTTATAGCATTGCCATTAGAGCCAAAAACTATCTTATTCATGCTGGTAAAAGCGGCTCCTAGGCCTCCCATGCCCTTGTATCCGAACTTAGAAAATCCAAGCACTAGTCAAGCACCCACTTTGGCTCCTATTCCCACTCCTAGAAATCAAAGTTCAAATGAGACTTCTACTTCATCCTCTAGTGCTTCAAATGAACTCCAAGAGGTTATGAAACAATTGCAAAATTTGGGAAATGAGTTGGTTACTATCAAAAGACAGCAAGCTCAAAGTGCTAGACCGTATCAGCCTCAAGCACAGTACCAGGCTAGGCCCCCATACCAACAAAATAGGTCACCAACTTAGGCTGCAAATCAAAATCATAGCCAAAGTAAGGCCTCCCGCTAATAGACCATTTCAGCCCTATAACCCCAATGTCGTATTCTGCTTTTAAAGCATTAGTGCCAGTGCAAAATAACATGGCCCAAGAATATGATTGGTGTTTCCCATGCAGTCAGCCACATAACCAATCAATGTGCTTTAACGGTGCATTAAATCAGGCTCTTATGGTGCAAACCATTTGTGGGTCGCAAGAGTCTAGCCACAAAGAGGATCAGCAAAGAAGAAGCACCTCAAATAAGCAACATCTTCGAATGATACCACACTTGTCAATTGGAAGGCTGAAGATTTCTGTGGTATGAATCAAATACCCTCTCAAAGTGTTGTAGCCAACACAAGGTCAAAGAGGAGAAATTTGGGTGAAGAACAACCATTGGCCCCAAGTAATTCACGACCTTCTGTCACTCCACAAACTATTGGCAAACAAAACAAAATCCCAAGCATGCAAGGATTGCCTAAAATAGCCCCTAGGCTAACCCAAATGCCGATTCTTTGCTGCCCATGTGCAAGGAATGAATGTGCAGGCCAAGGGACAACAGAGGGATACTTCATCTCCATTCAGTATCATTGATCAGATGAAGAAGAAAAATGTAAACATATCAATGTGGGAATCACTATCTATCCCAGGACAAAGAGATTTGCTACAAGCTGCCATGAAGGACTGGTCAACTTCAAATCAACAGGTCCAAATGCAAGAGAAGGTACTCACAAATGCTTCCCAACCTGAAGGAAATCATGGAGGACAACAAGGTAAAATGTTGAAGCCCCCTCCTTTTTATGTCTCATTAATCATTGAAACCAATTGGTGCACAATTGCATGATTGATTCTCGGGACAAGTAGCTCAGTGATGCCCAAGCAAATAGTTGATCAGCTAGGACTCCAATATGAAGTCATCTCCAAGGGTGTAGTGCAATTAGACGGGACAACAGTGACAACGGTTGGAGTAATCAAAGGTTTGAACCTCACACTGCACGCATGTCCCAATGTAATAGTGTTGCAAGATGTGTCGATCTTCATAGACTGCCACCACTCTTTACATTATGCTTGTCAAAAGACTTCACTGCTAAAATCGGAGGCTATCTTTCGGCGGATTGGTCACACATGTTGTTTAGAACAAGGTATGGAACTAAGGCCACAATCAGATCTAAACCTATTGCAAACTTTCACATTGAGCCTTACACTCCAAGTCAAATTAATGCCAACTGTTCAGCGTTTGATCAAGAAGATTATCCAAGCACTGATGAAGCTGACACCAAGGTTGGAAGCATCCCAGATTTGACTCTTGATGAATGGGCAAGCAAGGTGCATGCTTTTGATCCTTATCAAGAAATAGAAGAATCTGAGCTAGGAGTTTATTGTTTACATGAAGAGAATCAACCTCTCCCCAGCATCACCAAGCCAGATCATAAGGACAAGAATGAAGTATGGAAATTGTTCTTTGATGGGTCAAGGAGTAGACAAGGTGTAGGAGGAGGAGCTATGCTCATTTCACCGCAAGGTATAAGGTATTACTCAACCTTCCATTTCTAGTTTTCCTGTTCAAACAACACAGCTGAGTATGAAGCCTTAATTCATGGATTGCACTGGGAAAAGAAGAAAGGCATCAGGAATTTACAAGTATTTGGTGATAGTGAGATGATCATAAACCAAGTGAAAGGAAAAAATTCTATCAAGAATAATCTACTCAAGTGCTACAAAAATCAGGTATGGGATCTTATTGAAGATTTTGAAGCTTTTAGCATCAAATCCATTCCTAGGAAAAGAGAACCAAGTCACTGATAGGTGGCAGCAATTGGGGCTGCGTTTGATGTTGTAGAAGCTATCAAAAGTGAGAAATCTTAGCCTCATATCAAATTGGTTGTGAGACCAGCTGTTCCGGATAACAATACAAGTTGGCAAGTCTTCGAGAATGATCAGAAAATTGTTAACTTCCTGCAAGAAGAAGCTGAGTTCTCCACGAGGAATCAAGACAAGATGGAGCAGCAGTATGGTGACCAAGTGGTGTAGCTGAGAACTAACAAATTACCAAAAGGCCTCATAACCTTGAGTCAATCTTCAACCCGAATGATCAGTTTCGGAAGGAGAAAGAAAACATTCAAGTAAAGGGTGAAGATTCAGAACCTATCTTAGTAGATGAAGGCAAGACATTACAAATTGGCAAAGTAAGTACTCCACAAGAGAAATCTGATTTTGTTCAGCTTTGTCAAGAATTCCCAGATGTCTTTGCTTGGACTTACAAAGATTTAAGAGGTTTCAACCCAAAGTTGGCACAACATACTATTGAGTTGGATCCGGAATCCAAGCCTGTCAGGCAAAAGCAAAGGCCAGTAAATCCTCATATCGAGCCTCTCATGAGAAAAGAGTTAAGCAAGCTCATTGAGGCTAGTATCATCTTCCCCATCAAACACTCAAGTTGGGTTGCAAACTTGGTGCCGTAAGAAAAAGAAACGGAGAAATAAGATTGTGTGTGGACTTTCGCGATCTAAATAAAGCATCACTCAAAGATCATTATCTGCTTCCATCAATGGAACAAATATTGCAGGTTGTAGCTAGTTCAGAAAGGTTTTCATTGCTAGATGGATATTCAGGCTATAATCAGATAATGGTAAAGGAAGAAGATCAATTCAAGACGGCCTTCACTACAAAATGGGGCACATATGCTTACAAGAAGATGCCATTTGGACTTTCAAATGCCGAGCAACATTCCAAATGAGCTATGGATATGGCATTCAAAGGCTTGATCAACAAGATAGTGTTGGTATACCTAGATGATATCACTTTGTCTTCTCAAAGAATGCAGCAAACTATCTCTTTCACCTCGACATAAGTGTTTTGAAGGTGTAGAAGGTTGAGTGTCGTTGAATCCAAAGAAGTGTATATTCCTGGCACACGAAGGAAAATTTTTGGGTCACATTGTCTCTAGGGAAGGGCTAACAATTGATCCTGAAAGGGTTGAAGCCATCCAAATGCTTCCATTGCCACACCACAAGAAATATCTTCAAAGCTTCTTGGGAAGGATAAACTTTGTCTGCAGATTTGTGCCTAATTTTACCACTCTTGTGAAGCCTTTAACAATGATGTTGAAGAAAAGTCTGGAATTCAAATGGACAACAGAAGGAAAAGAGAGTTTTGAAAACATCAAGCATGCAATATCACAAGCTCCAACTCTTATCAACTCAGATTTCTCAAAGGACTTCATGTTGTATGTGTTTGGAGGATCATATACAATCTCAGCTATCTTGACACAGCCAAATAGAGAAGGTTCAGAACAGCCCATAGCATTCTTCAGCCAAACCTTGGAAGATTACAAAATAAAGTATTCTTTCATCGAAAAGCATGTCCTTGCTGTCATCAGGAGCTTGAAGAAGTTCAGACATTTGGTCTCAAACAATAAGATTCAACTGCTGGTGTCTCATGCTGGTGTCAAGGACTTCCTCCTAAACAAGGATTTAAATGAAAAGAGAGCAGGTTGGATCACTCGGGTAATGGAATATGACATTGAAATCAGAGTAACCAAACTTGTTCGTGGCAAAGGTTTGTGTGAGCAGCTCACTTCCAAACAACCAGACGGCTCAAAAGGTGAAAAAGATGATGTCCTACTACTACAGAATGATCAAGAACAACCAGCTGACGATGCACTCATCCCATGTTGGAGTCAAGACTTGGTGCATTACCTCCAAACAGGCTTGTTCCCTTCAGAAGTGAGCAAAGCAAAGAGGAGATACTTTAGATTACAAGCTATCCCATATGTACTCATTAATGGTATCTTGTTCAAGAAGGACATCAATGGTGTTCTATTAAGATGCATTGGAACAGGTCAAGTTGAGAAAATTTTACACGAGTTCCATGACAGGGAAGTAGGAGGCCACTTTTCTCCACGAGTAACAACTCTCAAAAGCCTCGAAAGCTGGTTACTATTGGCCTACTTGTGTTCAATGATTGCTACTCATGGGTTAAGAAATGTAAGAAATGTGCATTCTTCACAGGGAAAGAAAGGTTAGCAGTGCTGCCCCTTCATCCAATTTCAGTAGATCAGCCATTCATGCAATGGGGATTAGACTTCATTGGGGTTATCAATCCCAATTCAAGTCAAGGCAGTGGATACTTACGCAGCTGAGCAGACTATTTCACCAAGTGGACCGAAGCAAAGTGGCACTCGGGAGGCAAATGAATCCAATATCTTAGATTTTTATGAAGGGATAGTCACGAGGTTTGGTGCCCCTACCACTATCATATCGATAAATGCATTGGCATTCCTTGCACAAAGATCACTTGAATGGGCTGTCCAAGAATTGTTTGTATCTCAACACTTCATCGAACTATTACCCTCGGGGTAATGGCCAAGCCGAGTCTACGAACAAGAACCTACTAAGAATCATCGAAAGGACTCGGATGAAAACAAAGGACTTGGCACGCAAAGTTCAAATCAGCCCTATGGGCTGATAGGATCACACCCAAGAGGTCTACAGGAGCTCTCCATACAAGCTTGTGTACGGGAAAGAAGCAGTTCTACCCATATCACTCGAGTTGCCAACATTAGAACTCATGAAATAGTTGGAACTAGCTGAGTTTGAACCCATGGAGGTTAGATATGCAAAATTAATGGAGCTCAAAGAAATTAGAGTGCATGCGGCCTAGGTGATAGAGAAGGATCAAGCCTTGATCAAGAAGTCTTTTGATAGGAAAGCCAAGGCTAGAACCTTCCAAATTGGAGATCTAGTGTTGAAATGGGATGCGAGATCATGTAAAGCCGGAAAGCATTCCAAGTTTGATGCCATCCGGAGTGGCCCATTCATGATCATTGAATACAAAGGTAGCAATGCCTTCCGACGCTAAGTTGGATGGTGAAGAATTACAGATTCTCGTCAATGGGATCTATCTCAAACGCGTTCTTTACTAGAAAGAAAGCTTCTCACCTTTGTAAATATTAATTTAGAATTTCCATTCCTCTAAGCGCTTATGCACATTGCACTGCTATAAGAGTAGTTTTTATTTCCCTAAGTTCTTGTGCACATGTCCTATTGCTTCTAGTATGTGCATGTTTGCAGTCCATCGAGCCTTCGGAAAAGAATTTGCAGCCGTGGGGAAACCAGCTCAACAAATGTTTCAATGGCTCAAGGATACAGGCTTTCAATTTCACAATCAACCGAGAGATTATCAAACGGACTCCATGCCCAATGGATTGCTACGAGCAGCTGGTCGTTCTTCATCTGACAGGTAGATAACCCCGCTGAGTCGCCAAAATTGTTATCCAAAATTCACCCCTCAAGGTAATTTTGATAACATGCATCAAATTCTTTAGTCCCAAGCAAATAGATTGATTTAAGGCAAAAAATCATGTTTCTAGGGTCCCCTCGACTTCTTTCTAAATCTCTTGTCCAAGAAAAAACCAACAAGTTTTAAAAATGTGAAAAAATTGCAAAAGCCAAGATTAGTGCTGAAAAAATGAAGAAAATCAGCTAAGTCCTAGTCACAAGCGCGCTTGGGACGATTTAGAACGTCGGGTGCGACCGGTCGGTGTAAGCCGCCAGCGGTCCGCGCATAGTTGGGGCAGGTTGGAACATCGGGACACGTGGGATGCGGAAAGCCTAATCGGCCGAAAGAGGGAAAATATTGCCTAATTCTTATTTCGTGCGGTCCGATGGGACATCTGGGCCAAAAGTACGCATGGGACGCGGATCGGCCGGTTAGGCGCAAGTCAGTCCAATTTCGGGCGGTTCGGAGATATTTGTCCCAGGCAGTCTGGGACAGTTGGGACAAAAGTATGCGGAGGACATGAACCAGCCGATTCGGCCGAAACAAGAGACTTTCATCCAGGACATTTGGGCCAAAAGTACGCGGAGGACGCGAAAAGCCGAAAGAGCCGAGAGCGAATGGAATCTCGCCATGTGTCTTCACCACAAATAGGAACAAGGGAGCTTGAATCATTCGAAACAAGAGATTTTCATCCGGGACAGTTGGGGCAAAGGTACACATGGGACGGGAGGGAGGCGGAAAGCCAAAGCGGCCGAAGGCAAAGAAGAAAAGTCAACGTTTGACCCGTGAAACTTCAAACGGCCATAACTTTTGACTCCGAGCTCCGATTTTCACAAAATTGGACTTTCTAGAACAAGCACGAAATCCTCTACAAAAATTGGATTTTTTATTTTTAATGAGGGTAGATATATTTAATTAAGAGAAACATATTCGGCTCTAGTTAGTTAATGCTCATTCCCGTCAAATTACAGAAAAATCCCGCCCACTCCAAAAATAGCTGCCCGCACTCGAAAGCCATAACTATTGCATTTCTCAACGAAATCACACAAAATTGGTACCTTTGGAATCATGGCTCCAAGATAAATGCACAAAAATTAAGAAATTTTTGATTTGGTTAGAGATCAATCGATATTTTTAAGAAAACGTGGCTAGGTTCATAACAGTGTTTTATTTGGTGGTTGGGAGTGCAATTAAGAGACATGGTCATCATTATTTCTCTGCTGCAGCACATGGAATAGTATGGGGAGCCTTTTGGAAGTAATATATAATCATTTTAATCCATTTAATGCCTCTTACAGGTGGTTGAAGGAGAGATTTCGGTATTTTCATTTTTCCCTTCTCTTTCTCTTCTCATTTTTTCTATAAATTGGAGTGTTGGGCTCATTGTAAAGAGAGAGTTTTCAGATAGAAAAGCTCTATCAAAATTTCTTTGTGAAGCTAATGTTTTGCAGGCCTTTGTAGTGGACTCCTTGCATGGTGATCCGGCCCTTAACTTGTAATAGATTGAATCGTGCATATCATGAAGCAATAAAATATCGGTTGTGGATGTATCTTCCCCGATGTGTTTTCTTGTATTCTTATTTCCCTTTAATCTTTCTACAAGAATATTGTGTCTATTATTATGTTCTTGCAGGATCCATTATCATTGTGTATGCTTGGAATATCATTGTGAATGCATTTTGCTAGATTATGGAGAGCTATCATCACCTCTTCTAGTGTGTACTTTGCCTCTTTATTCCACGCATTTGGAGACTACTCTCACACCCTCCTTTTCTAGTGTATCACCGCTTTAGTGTAGGCTTTCATTTTATGCATTCTCTCTCCTGGTCCCTTGGAAATTTAGATTAGAATGGTTAGTTTCCCCTTGCATTAGAGTAGATTGTGGCAGGTAGTTTAGGAGAAAGAACCAACTTTCTCTGGAGGTCTATCTCAAGTAGCAAGTCCCACAACTTGGAGATAGTACCCATGTTATCCAATCACACCGTGAGTTCAAGTATATGAAATTTTATAAACATTAGGGTGCTTTGTGATTCAAGGTGCTAAATAAGAATATTTCAACAAAATTTCACTACTACTTTCATATGTTTCTTTTCATGATCACTCATTTGATTAGATCTATTTAAAAGAAAAAGGTAACTATCCTAACTAGCTTTTACACATATTTCACAAGTAGATCATTTACAACCATATTCCATCTCAATATTTCATTAGCCTATATCGATCCTAAAATTTGAGTTGCCAACAATTAAACTTAAATATCATAAGAAATAAGTTAAAATAACCAAATCATCATAACATTTAAGTGTCTCGTCTTAGAGTATCCTAATAATAAAACTCAAAACTAGGAACCAAATCAATTTAATAACAAAACAATATAAATCAAACTGCTTAAAGATGTGATATTACTTCCAACAAGAAAAAGAGTTACACTCCAATCTCAAAAAGAAGCACCATTGCAATAATTACCTTAAGTAGTTAAATGTTTAAGTTTGTACTCTATACTAACTTATTAAAAATTCAAATACTTCCATCCTAACACATTATTCCATCAAATTGATTTCAACGTCAAATATACTTCCCTAACAACATTTTGTAATCAATCTTACTAGATGACCAAGAGTTTGCATAATGAAACAAACCAAAGAGAGACAACATCTTCAGCAAGTGCAAAGCTAAAAGAAGATTAAAGGAAGGAGAGGGAGAAATATCACAACCCCTCAACTCTTGTATGATTAAAGGTGAACCTAAAGAAAATAATAACCTATATTGACAAGGTCATTAAATAGTGTCTCAAACCAAAATCCCAAATGGAGATCTAATCTGGGTTTGAATTGAATGAGCAACAACTAGGAGACACTAAACATAGCCTTTATTTCCACAAGATAACAAATAAAACATTACTCAAAAGATGAAAATATGGAAGGAATAATTTTAATAGATGGTGAAGTCTAAACAATCATTCTAACTCATATTCGTAAAGGAGAATAAGTAATCAAAATGATTTAACCTAAAAGAAGTCATCATTCTATTTTCATGAAAAATACATTGCCTAAGCTCTGTAAGAACTGAAACTAAGTTTAATGGCCCAAGGTCTAAGAAACAGGCTAACACAATACATCAAAATAATGTTGATAGAATTATCAAGAAGTTCAAGTTGATAACAACAACCAAAAAATAATAAACCAGTACCCAAGGGATTTTTCCCTTTTTAGCACATATCACCATAATTTCATAGGTTACCCAATAACCCAATAGAGTAGAAAATTAAATACCCTTTCCCATACTGGCTTCCAAAAATCAGGCTTTGTTAAAATAACAAATCAATTCTAGAGAATATAAGAATTATACTTTTGTAGGAATTTTAAAAATAATAATCGAAAGAACTTTAACAAGTACATGAAGTCATTTAACCAATTGCAAAGAAAACCAAACAAAAATTTGTCTTTCCTTAATAATCATAGGGCCCGATTCTGCAACCGAAATAATACAAACAAAAACCCGCATTTATAATCACAGATACAACGATAAGAAAATAGGAATGTTTACAAATTCAGAGCCTTCCAACTGTACAAAAATAATATGAATAAGTAGGAGTCAAATAATGTTATCTTCCCTGAAGAATCATGAAGATTCAATCAACAGTCAAGTATTCAAAATAGTTTAATAACTGCGATTTCCCAACAGAGAGGAAACAAGACCATTCTAGAACAAGTTCCAAAGATAAAAGCAAACCAAGCTACCTACAAGATTTAAACAGTTCAAAAAAGATCACGAACATTTTTGACTTGATCTCAAGCCCATGCTGATGGATTAAATCATAACCCAGCTATCAAATCTAGAAAATCAAAAACACGAACAACACACTTTTCATCATTCAAATAGAATCAAAAAGCATTCCCAATAAACAACACGAAAACCTCAAGCGTATAAATCTTATTAGCAGAATGAAAACCAGCCTATTCCAAAGACAAAAGTTGTTCTTATGAAACACTTAAGTACAAGAAAAAATATTAATGAATATATCATTTCATGCCTAATAGCGCTTCACCTTCACCGATTCGCAAAAGTATCCAAACAGAGCTTCAATCTTCCTTTCAAAATGTAAAAACCACAAAAAAACTTCCTCTATCTCCTTCTTATAGTCTCATAGTGCCTACCCTGTCTTCCACAAAATGCAAGGAAGGAAAAATTATGCATTGACACATTACATGAAAAAATCAAATAGGATGTTTGAAAACAAAAACAACCACATGCAGAGCTCTAGCTCATAAACTAAATGAATAAAAAAAAACCAAACCCTCTATCTTCTTCCTAGGAGGTTTCGATAATTTCAAAAAAATAAATACAAAGTAGGATTTTTAGTCCTTATTTTCCCACCACCGCCATCTCCAAATTCTGAGTTGACTTAATTCAAACAAAACATGCCTCATAAAACTTTGGCAAAAATTCCAACTCATCCCTCTTAAGTTTGTAGCTACCTTTGCCAAATTTGGCTGTAGAAAGAGATGAGGTTTCATAAATTGCCTTTAATTCCTTCAATTTTCTACCTTCCACTTGCCTCTTTTCCCATGTCATTTCATAGGCCCCCTTAGGCTAGCCATTCCATTAGTTAGGTTAGACAATAATTTAAGAATCAACATACATCCATAGGGAAGTACATATTTTTAGTCTAAGTCACTCTTAATTCCTTTTCATGTGAATTTTAAAAAAGAACATATTAACTTAGGTTATGTTTAACCCTTAGGATAGAGTTACTAGTTTTAGAACAAACTTCTATTATGTCCCAAGTCCCCAATGAAAAATACATCATACCATAATAGAAAATAAGAACCAAATTGTTACTTGATTAAATGTGAAGAAGAGATCCATGGAGTGGTTCGTTCATAACTTTCGTACATTATAGGTCCAGAACTCTTCCGTTTGTCTAAATTCTACATCATGACAACAAGACATGAAAATTATAAGTATACCTTGGATCAATGGAATTGATCTTAGGTAATGTTGTTTGAATCCGCATAAATTATAAAAATTGAAACTCAAGTTCATAATCCCTAGCAGTGGATTTATTTTGCATAAAAGAAATGGATTGCTTCATTTTCAATTAAGCAAACTCATCACAAAATATACCTATTCCCAATAGATAACTTCTTATCTTCTGCAAATATGATTTCATAAGTCATAAGAGTACACCATCTTAAGACAAAATCACATGTCAACGTTTGTACCTTCTATAGTAGAAGTCATCATAGGTACCAGTCATGTTAGAGGCATTACATACATCCCTCCTAAAAAGCATCATCATCCTAATGATTAACTTAGTATCTTCCCAAAACTAGCAAGTTTATTGATATAATAAGAATAAAATAGTTGTTTCAATACTAATGAATTTAGTATCTTCCCAATACTAGCAGGTTTATTGATATAATAAGAATAAAATCTTCAAGTTTTATCAATCAACAAAATCAACTCTATTCAAATAAATGTTGAAAAGTAGTTTTCATATCTTTGAGGTTTTCCCTAGTTACACTTTCTTCATTAAATTGGTCCCATTGGACCTTGCATTGACTTATTTTTTAATTTCTTAAGTGCAGATTATGCGAGTTTCCAAAGCACTTGAATGGGTTTAACCATGATTATTCCTAAGTCTTGGACCTACAATGAATTGCAATTTCACACATGTGATATATTTGAAACTTATTTCTTAAGTAAATAAATATGGAAAACATCATGCATTTGTGCTAAAGAAGGTGGTAATGTTAAACGATAAGCTACATGGTTGATTACTTCAACAATTTCAAAGGGTCCCACATAACGAGGTGATAACTTGGCATCCTTGCCAAAGGTTATATAACTCTTTTCTGGTTTAACCCACAAAAATACCTTCTCACCAAGTTCAAATTTCTTGTCGATCCTTTTTAAGTCTGCATAATTTTTTTCCTATCTGTTGCTTCCTTCAAACATTCACAAATCATTTTAACTTGTTGTTCCATTTTAGTAAGGATCTCAGGTCTAATTACCTCTTTATCCTCTATGCTATCCCCACTAACTGGATTTATGCATTTCCTTCCGTATAATCCTTCGAAAGGTGCCATATTTAGAGAGGCGTGATACATGTTATTATAAGCAAATTTAACTAATGGAAGGTACTCTTCCCATTTGTACTTTTGATCCATGTAGTGCATTCGTAACATATGTTCCAAAAATTGATTAAATCTTTCAGTTTGCCCATTTGTTTCATAATGGTATGCTGAACTAAAATTCAGTTTAGTTCCTAATGTTGCATTGAGTGTTTGCAAGAATCTAGATTTCATCCTTGGATCTCTATATGATATGATCAATTTAGGTACAACGTGCAATCTAAAAATTTCATGCAAAAATTTTCTTACTAAAACAGGTGAATCATCCTTGATATTGCCAGTAATAAAATGTGCTACCTTTGTTAATTTATCAACAAATAGAACAACATCATGTGTATTTCTTGACTTTGGCAACGCTTGAACAAAATCCATGCTAATTACTTGCCATTTATACTGCGATATGATATGAGGGTACAATAAACCTGCTAGATGCATATGTTCAGCCTTAACATGCTGACATTCTAAGTAGTGTGTCAAAAAATTAGTTACATCTTTTTTCATCCCTTTCCAAAAATATTGATGTTTTATATCGTAAGAATTTTGATAATTTTAGGATGCCTTGAATAAGGTGAATTATGAAATTTAGTTAACAACTTCCTCCTTAATTCATTTCCCAAAGGTGTATATACTCTATTATCATATCTCAAGATTCCCTTGTCATCAAAGTGAAAACCTCTATATCTCATATCATTTAGATCTGTAGCAAGTGTTGTTTTCACTTGCTAAAAATGAGAATCAGATTCCATGATAATTTTTACTTCATCTTTAAACTAAGTTCTCAACATTAAAAGGTGCATAAATATGTTTCCTACGACTTAGTGCATCTGCCACTCTATTTTTCTTTTCTTTTTATATAACTTATATAAAAATCATGATTCGATAGGAATTATAAGCACCTTCGTTGTCTTGCACTCAAATTTTGGTGAGTAAAAATATAGTTCATTCCAAGAGGTTAGTTTTTATTCAAAAGGTGTCCTTAAAAGATAATTCCTCCATACTTGAAGTGAATGAACAATGGTAGAAAGCTATAGGTCATGGGGAGCATAATTCAGTTCATGTAACTTGATTTTTTTTCTTTTATATGCTATAACATGTTGATTTTGTAATAAAATACCTCCAATTCCTTTCGTTAAAGCATCTATTATTATATTAAAGTATCCATTTGGATCAGGTATAGCCAAAATAGATGGAAATGTTAGTTGTTTCTTTATAGTCTTAAATGTAAATTCACATTTTTCACTCGACAAAAATTTCTTATCTTTCTTTTACAATGAAGTTATTGGTGTAGAAACCCTTGAAAAGTCCTTAACAAACTTTCTATAGTAACCAGCGAGACCCATGAAGCTTCTGACTTCATGTACATTCTTAGGTGTAGGTGAATTAGTTATTGCAACAATTTTTTATGGATGTACTGTTATTCCATCTTTACTTATGACATGCCCTAGATAGTGCACTTTTGTCTCGTAGAAAGAACATTTAAATAACTTACCATGCAATCTTATTTTTCATAATATTTCCAAAGCTGTCTTCAAATGCTCACCAATGCTTTTAGAATATATGAGAATATTGTCCAAGAATACAAGCACAAATTTGTCGAGTATTCTTGAAAGATATCATTTATTAAGTTAATAAAATTGCAGGTGGATTTTTCAAAACAAAAGGTCAAACTGTGAATTCATAATGCCCATACCTTGTCCTAAAAGTTATTTGATGAATATCTTCATCATTGATTCTTAATTGATGACTCCCAAATTGAATATCTATCTTCGAATATACTAATGCACCACGCATTTGATCAAACTAATCATCAATTCTAGTAAGTGGATATCTATTTTTAATAGTTCCTTTGTTTAACATCCTATAATCAATGCACAATCTAATTGTTCCATCTTTCTTTTTCACAAAATTACTAGTGCTCCTCATGGTGATACACTTGGTCTTATCAAACCTTTAGACAACATTTCTTGTAACTATGCCTTAAGCTCTACCAGTTCAATGGTAGTCATTTGATACAGTTCCTTGTAAATAGATTCAATTCCCAGCTTGATCTCAATTGTGAAATCAAACTCCCATTTGGGTAGAATACTGGGTAGTTCTTCCGGAAACACATCAGTGGAATTTCATAAAAATTCCCAAGAAATCACTATCCCCTTCATTTTTTTAAGAAATTTTTACTATATACAGGGTGCAACCTTTGTTTTTGGCCCTTTTAAGCTACATGGTTGATAATTTTCTAACTCAAATCTCACTTTTAACCCCTCAATGTCTATTGTTTTTTGCAGATCATCTAGACAACTAATATGTATTTCAAAACAATCAATCTTTGCTTTATGATCAAAAATTCGCTTAACACCTATGATTACATCATAAGACCCCAAAGGAGAAACGTAAAGATCAACTTTACTTGGAAAAAATAGGAAAGTCAAGTACTTCTCTAAATAGACACATACTAACTGTGTGGAAAACATTATTTCCATAATGTATAGCCCATGATTTATCCATTTTTTTGGATTTTCTTTTTAATTTTGAAGCTAATTTAGTAGAAATAAAGCATTCAGTAGCTTTAGTATCAAAAGTATAGTAACATGTATACCAAATAACTTACCTAGAACTTCTATAGGTGTAACTTACTTTTCATCTTGTTTGTTAGCTACATACCACATGTATCTTATGCTTCTAATTATGGTCATCCTTTCTAAGAGGACATTATCATAATATTTTTTTCCACAATTGTAGCAGCCTTTAATAGGTCTTTTCTTAGGCTGAAATTTATTTCCGTCCTTAAAATTGTAATTTTTTCCTCCATAGGACTTATATCCATTATTATTGTTCTTAACAAAATTGTTTTGAACATTAGCAACAAGTTTATTTGTTGTAGTTTTCTTGTTGTCATCAAAGAACAAATTTTTTTAACACAAATATTTTTCCATGGTCCCTTTTTGGGTGTAAGGGATGAAGAAGAATTAGGAATTTTCTTTCTAATTTCCTCCTTATGGGTAGAGATTTCTTTTAATTTCTGTTCCTACCTTATGGATTTTTCCACAACCCCTTCCATGGTGGTTGGGATATGAACATCTACTTCACCACCTATAATATGATTTAATCCCATAATGAATTTTCATATTCTAAAATTATCTTCAATTTGATACTAAGGTACGTACTTGAGAAGCTTAGTAAACTTTTCCTAGTATTCCATTATAGTTAGCTTTCCCTGAGCTAAGTTATGAAATTTAGTCATTTTCTGATCATAGTAAAGTTGTGGCAGCCATTTTTGCCTCAATTAATTTTTAAATTAATTGTTTCATCAATGTTTAACTCATATTTACGGATATCCCACCAAGAAGATGCCTCATGGGAAATCTGAAAAGATCACCATATTGCTTTAGTTTCCTCATAGAATTTCCTTATTGCAAAGTAATTCTCCATTTTTCTAATCCAATTCTCATCTCCATCTCCCAGTGTAGTGCCATCAAACTTGGGTGTACTTATCCTTTTTATATCATTTGTTAGTTTAGCTGCTAATCTCACCTTTTTATTCTCAGGCTGATTGGGTACATTTATATTAGCATTGGCAGTGGTATTGTTATCAACACCCAAATTTCAAATATTGGAATTGTCCGCATGAGTTGGCTGATTGTTATTACCAGCATCCTCTTCATCCTCCTCATTTCCCATTACTTTTTTTTCTAGTATAGCCAATTGATCTCTTGTGTCCAACAGGAAGTAAGGATCTCATTGAGTTTTTGGGCAAGAGTTGCTTCTCCACCTTGTGGTGGGTTGTTTACAAGCATTTTCTCTTGTTCTAACAATTTTTGTTAACAAGAAAATTTAAATTTTATTAGATTATGGACACAATAGGTTCAAGATCTGCAACCTTCAGCTCAAATACAAATTTGTAACATTCCCATTTTAAGAATTTAGAAAAAGGGAAGCTTTTTTTTTTCTATAATGTTCTCTGTTTTAAATTAACATAACTTAGAACACAAATTCCAAATTCCATCTATCTCATAAGATAAAACCATATACATTTGTAAATGACTCTGTGAATACCGATCTCTCATTCCATTACTTGATATCATATTGATCTCTCATGTTAAATTTATAATCTGTATACTATGTATACTTGGTTTTATTACCCTTTTAGAGGTATCAAGTGTTATGTTTAAAAGGCCTATCTGAATATCTATTACCGATGTGCATATGAAATCTTTCTTCTTAAACTAGGTGACATAGGACAACACAACCAGCAGGTTGCAATACTTTGGCCAAAGATTTTAAACATACTTTACATGTTTATATTCCTAGACAACATACTTGTCAAACGAATAAGTCCTTCACCGTACTTGATCTATTATTTAGAATTGTCTTCACCGACTTCTGCACCCACTGCGTTGAAGGTTTAACCCTAGCCAAGTTTAACAACATGGCCAAGTATGGAGGAATTCTTATTGTGACTAAGGGTACTTAGACATATTCAATCAAATTATATCGATTGGGCATGTCTATTTATGCTAAGTCAATTTGAGTTGACCCCGACACTATATCATACCCCTATCTTTACCTAGCGAAGAACTATGATCAAGTCAGAATTTATGTTAGTATAGTTGAAAAAACTCTTAAGGGTGTTGAAACATGTCAACTAGAATATAGTATCCTCATGAAGACCCTTTTCATCACGAAGGTATTGTGCTATAGTTGAAGTGTGTCAACATCCAACTGATTTTTACTCATCTAGATGAACATACCTTAGATAGGTAGTTATATCTTTTTAATTTACTCGTTACTGATTAATTACAGAAACCATACTAAACAACTAGGTTCCTTAATTGTTAAGATTTAAAGTTAAAACTACATTAGATGAAGTTATGTAGATAAATCTGCTTTCTATCCAACTCACATGTTATAATTTGAACTATTAACAATCTAATTCAAATTTTACATTAAAGTCCCAGTACACATGGAAGTTTCATTTATTTACTCACTTAATATAGCCCTAGCTTATATAGGTTTTGATTGGGTTGTTTTTCATATTAGACTTCATTGAAATGAAGTCTAATTCCCTTTTTAATCATATTTGCCTACATTCCTATTTTAATTAAGGATGTCTACATTAGAGAAAGAACACCTTCTCGAACTATAGATAATAATAAGGATTCATATCAAAAAGGTCTTCAATTAGGACTATGATTCATTTCAAGGGAATTGTCTTTCCTTTACCTTATTAAGGGTTAAATTGTATATAAACGCACCGTACATTATAAACTATTATCAGGGTTTAACTCTCATACAAACATTTTATTTAAATATAGTCATAGAGATATAGTTGAGTATCAATGTAAGAAAGTCAACTTTATAAGTTGCATCCTCACTTGGAGAGGGTAATACATCCTGTACCTCGACTTCTATTTACTCCATTCCAAACCATAAAAGTATGCTCTTCGGGTTTGTGAAATATATTAATATTCATTATTTCCTCTCATTGCATGCCAAAAGGAATTACATCAAGCAAAAACAAATTTCACACATCTTTCATTTAACGAGGAAATTATACATTTATTCCAAAATCTTCAAATATTACTAATATCAAACATAACTATTTCAATAAATTTCAGATACAACTTTCTTTCCCCTCAATTACATTTCAGTAATGAACCATATTTCCTCATAAAAACATCATGTCTCTTTGATAAACAAATATAACTTCCCAAATATCTTTCTCCTTTCATCACTTACGGAAGTTCATCTGAAAAATTGCTAAACATTTTCCATAAAAATGCAAGTCACTTCATTTAACTAAGCATGGTAAGCACTAAATCATTAAATTTATGTTCTTTTAACTAACTATTTCATAAAAAGAACTATGTTGTTATGAAACAGTCCTGAAGCAATTTAGAAAGACATAGCCAAAACGAGTTACAATACTCAAACAAAATAAAGAGAGAAACAAATATACAAAAAATCAAAAGTAAGGCTAGGTCATGATATATAACAACTTCAGCCATCCATATTATTATATTTTATCAAAATAATTTAAACAATAATTCTGATAAGTAACATTTCATCATAATTTCACTACTACTTTCATATATTTCTTTTCATGATCACTCATTCAATTAGATCCATTTAACAGAAAAAGGTAACTATCCTAACTAGCTTTTAGGCATAGTTCAACAATAGATCATTTACAACAATACTTCCATCTCAATATTTCCTTAACCTATATTCATCCTAAAATATGATCTTCCAACAATTGAACTTAAATATCATAAGAAATAAGTTAAAATAACGAAATCATCATAACATTTATAAGAATAAGTACATGTATTAAGTTATGCACATGTATTGTTTCTCATGGCCACTCCATTTCATGAGTTGTTTCTCATCTTGTGAGAAGATAACAATAAGTACATGTATTAAGTTATGCAACTTCTCATCTTGACTTTTATTTCTTAACTTCTAACTTGAACATTCAATGGAAGTATACCCAATGTAACATAAAATCCCTTTTACCTCCACCTCTATAGTTGGATGTGTTTCAGATCGGATTAATTAGATTCGACGTGGAAAAATATTATGATTTATAGGAATTCCTTTTTTATATCAAGATACCTTCCCTTTCCTTTAGAAATGTGTAGTTGATAGAGTGGAGAAAAGGCTCTCTGATTGGATCACAAAATCCGTTTTTATGGCTAGTAAGTTTCACATTTTCTTCTACATTTAGTTCTTGCTTCCATGCATGTTTATTACTCATCTTCTTGGGATCCAATACTCTTAGAAAATACTTGAGAAATTGTTGAAATAATTATTACGAGATAGTTTGAAGCTTGAAAAATATTTTCTTATAAATTATGGTGAATTTGTTTTCTGCATTATTAGTTTAGTGGCCTAGGATTGTCGGACATTGGGAGTCAAGGAAATTCCCTTCAAAACAAATGGATGATTCATGATATTGAAGGGAATGAAGTTTGAAAAATCCTTCCCAAGTAATTGTAATTTAGAAGGCATATGACTTGGAAAGGGTCATGATATCGAACCTAATCATTATCCAAGATCCAATATAACTATATTTCTCATTCATTATTGAAAGCATTTGGATGTATTGGGAAAAATTAAACATTATGTTTTTCTAGAATGAATATGAGCTCAAAAGTGAGCTTTCCATGAATGATCACTTGGTATAGTGATGCCCAATTATTTGTAATATTCCCATTTTAAGACTTTAGAAACAAGGGGAACAAATTGCATAAAGTTCTCTCTTCTAAGTTAACATAAGTCGAACACATATTTGAAAGCCAATCTATCTCATAACAGAAAACCATATGCAGCTCTAAATGACTCAAAGTGAAAACTAATCTCTCACTTCATGATTCGGTATCATACTAATATCTCACATCAATCTTTATAATGTGTATACTATCTATACCTAGTTTTGTTACCCTTTTAGAGGTATCAAGTATTCTATTTAAGAGGCCTATCTAAATATTTGTTACCGATACTCATCTAAAACTTTCTTCTTAAAATAGGTGACATAGGAAAATGCAACCAGTAGATTGCGATACTTTGGCCAAAGATTTTAAACATACTATTAATGTATATATTCCTATATGACATACTCGTTAAATAGAATAAGCCCTTCGCCCCCAACTTGATCTGTTATCTATAATGGTCTTCAATGACTTCTATCATCCACTCATTCAGAGGTTTAACACTAGACAAGGTTAGCAACATGGCAAACTATGGAGGAATGCTTACACGGTGACTAAGGGTACTTATACATACTCAATCAACTTAAGTCGATTGGGTGTGTCTATTTATTCTATGTCAACGTGAGTTACAATGACACTAGATCATGAACCTATCTTTACCTAGGGAAGAACTATGATAAAATCGAGTTTATGTTAGTCTAGTTCAACAAACTCTAAATGGTGTTTAAACATTTCAATTGCTGCAACATAGTATCCTCATGAAGGCTCTTTTTATCACGAAGGTACCATGTTGAATTTATGTGCCAACATCCAATCGTGTTTTCCTCATTTCGATGAACATACCTTAACTAGGAAGTTATATCTTATTAATTTCTTCATAATCGATTAATGAAATCAACTTTCTTGAACAACTAGGTTTGTTAATTGTTAAGCTTCGAGTTAAAATCGCATTAGATGAAGCTATGAAGATAAATCTACTTTCTATCCAACTCACATGCTATGATTTGAACTATTAACATCCTCATTCGAATTTTATATTTAAGGCCTAGTACACATGGAAGTTTCATTTATTCTCTCACTTAATACAGCCCTAGCTTATATACGTTTTGAAAGTCCTTTTTCATATTAGACTTCATTGAAATGAAGTCTAATTCCCTTTTAATCATCTTTTCCCACATTCCTATTTTAATTAATGAAGTCTAAATAATAAATCAAACATTCTCTAACTACAAATAACAATAAGGATTCATATCAAAAAGGTCTTAAATTAGGACTATGATTCATTTCAAGGGAATTGTCTTGCATTTACCTTATCAAGGGTTAAATTCTATTATAAATCCATTTTACATTATAAACTACTATCAATGTTTGATTCTCATAAAAACATTTGATTTAAATATAGTCGTAGAGATAAAGTTGAGTTTCAATGTAAGAAATTCAACTTTATAAGTTGCATCCTCACTGGAGAGGGTAATACATCTAACACCTCAGACTTCTATTTATTCCTTTCCACACCATAAAAATATGCTACTATTTGTGAAATAGAGTAAAATTCATTATTTCCAATCATTGCATGCCAAAAGGAATTACATCAAGTACAAAAAAATTCACACATCTTTCATTCAACAAGGAGGAAATTATACATTTACATGTCCAAATGCTTTAGATATTACTAATATCAAACAACACTATTTCAATCAATTTCAGATACAACTTTATTTTCCATCAAATAAATTTCAGTAATGAACCATATTTCATCATAAAAGTATCATGTCTCTTTTATAAAAAATTGTAACTTCCTAAATATATTTCTCCTTTCATCACTTATGAAGTCCATCTGTAAAATTACTAGCATGGGTCAGTTCATTGAACGAAGCATGATAAGCACTAGTTCATTAAAACGATGTGACTTTAACTAACTATTTCATAAAAATAACTATGTTGTTATGAAATAGTCCTAAAGCAATTCAAAAAGACATTAAAAAAAGGAGGTACAATTCTCAAACAAAATAAAGAGAGAAAGAGATATACAACAAATTGAAAGTAAGGTTAGGTCATGAAATATAACTACTTCATCCATCCATACTATTGTCTTTTATCAAAAGAATTTAAACAATAATTCTGATAAGTAATATTTCAACAAAATTTCACTACTACTTTCATATATTTCTTTTCATGATCACTAATTCAATTAGATCCATTTAATAGAAAAAGGTAACTATCATAACTAGCTTTTAGGCATAGTTCACAAGTAGATCACTTACAACAATATTCCATCTCAATATTTCCTTAAGCTATATCCATCCTAAAATTTGAGTTGCCAACAATAGAACTTAAATATCATAAGAAATAAGTTAAAATAACCAAATCATCATAACATTTAAATGTCTCGCTTTAGAGTATCCTAATACTCAAACTCAAAACTAGGAACCAAATCAAGTTAATAACTAAACAAGATAAATCGACTACTTAAAAATGTAATATTACTTCCAACAAGAAAAGAGTTTTGCTCCAATTTCAAAAAGAATCACCATTGAAATAATTACCTCAAGTAGTTAAATGTTTAATTTTTTACTCTATACTAACTTATTAAACCATTCAAATACTTCCATCCTAACACATTATTCGATCAAATTGATTTCGACTTCAGATATACTTCCCTAACAACATTACAGTAATCATTCTTACCAGACAACCAAGAAGTTGCATAACGAAATAGACCAAAGAGAGACAACATCTTCAAAGAAATGCAAAGCTGAAAGAAGAATAAAGGAAGTAGAGGGAGAAAGATCACAACCCCTCAACTCTTGTATGATTAAAGTTGAACCTAAAGAAACTAATAACCTAAATTGAGAAGGTCATTATCTAGTGTCTCAAACCAAAATCCCAAATGGAGATCTAATTTGGGTTTGAATTGAATGAACAAAAATCAAGAAAGACTAAACATAGCCTTTATTTCCACAAGATAACAAATAAAACATTACTCAAAAGATGAAAATATGGAAGGAATAATTTTAATAGATGGTGAAGTCGAAACAATCATCCTAACTCATATTCATAAAGGAGATGACGCAATCAAAATGATTTAACCTAGCAAAATTCATCATTCTATTTACACAAAAATACATTTCCTAAGCTCTGTAAGAATTGAAACTAATTTTAATGGCCCAATTTCTAAGAAAAAGGATAACACAATACATCAAAATAATATCGATAGAATTATCGAGAATTTCAAGTTGATAACAACCAAAAAAATAAACCAATACCCAAGGGAGTTTTCCCTTTTTAGCACATATTGCCATAATTTCATAGGTTACCCAATGACCCAATAGGGTAGAAAATTAAATATCCTTTCCCTTACAAGATTCCAAAAATTAGGCTTCGTGAAAATAACAAATCAATTCAAGAGAATATAAGAAGTATAATTTTGAAGGACTTTTAAAAATAATAATCGAAAGAAATTAAACAAGTACATGAAGATGTTTAACCAATTGCAAAAAAATCCAACAACAATTTATCTTTCCTTAGTAATCATAGGGCCCGAGTTCAGTAACCAAAATAATATAAAGAAAAACCTAGATTTACAAATCAAACAATGATAAGAAAATAGGAACGTTCATTAATTCAGATCCTTCCAACTATACAAAAAGAATATGAATAAGTAGGAATAGCATAATGTTATATCCCTTGAAGAATCATGAAGATTCAATCAAATGTCAAGTATTCAAAATAGTTTAATAACTATGATTTCCCAACAGAGAGGAAACAAGACCATTCTAGAACAAGATCCAAAGATTAAAGCAAACAAAGCTACCTACAAGATTTAAATAGTTCAATAAAGATCACAAACATTTTTTTACTTGATCTCAAGCCCATGTAGAAGGATTAAATCATAACCCAACTATTAAATCAAAAAATCGAAAACCGGATCACACTTTCCATCAATCAAATAGAACCGAAAAATCATTCCCAATAAACAAATCAAAACCTCAAGCAAGTAAATCTTATTAGCAGAATGAAAACCATCCTATTCCAAAGAGAAGAGTTATTCTTACGAAACACTTAAGTAAAATAAAAAATATTAATGAACGAGCCTTTCATGCTTAATAGCGCTTCACCTTCACCAAATCATAGAATTATCCAAACAGAGCTTCAATATTCCTTTCTAAATGCAAAAACCATATAAAAACTTCCTATTTATCCTTCTTATAGTCACATAGTGCCAACCCTTTCTTCCACGCCATGCAAGGAAGGAAAACTCATGCATTGACACATTGCATGAAAAAATCGAACTAGAGGTTCGAAAACAAAAACAACCACATGCAGAGCTCTAGCTCCAAAACCAAATGAATCAAAAAAACCAAACCCTCTATCTTCTTCCTCGACAGTTTTGGAAATTTCCAAAAATTAAATACAAAGTAGGATTTTTAGTCCTTCCTATTTTCCCACCACCGCCATCTCCAAATTTGGAGTTGAATTAATTCAAACAAAACATGCCTCATAAAACTTTGGCAAAAATTCCATCTCATCCCTCTTAAATTTTTAACTGCCTTTGCCAAATTTGGCTGTAGAAAGAGATGAGGTTTCATAAATTGCCTTTAATTCCTTGAATTTTCTACCTCCCATTTGCCTCTTTTCCCATGTCATTTCATATCCCCCCTTAGGCTAGCCATTCCATTTCTTAGGTTAGACACTAATTTAAGAATCAACATACGTCCATAGGAAGTACATAGTTTCAGTCTAAGTCACCTTAATTCATTTTCATCCCAATTTAACAAAAGAACTTATTAACTTAAGTTAGGTTTAACCCTTAGGATAGAGTTACTAGTTTTAGAACAAAGTTCTATTGTGTCCCAGTCCCCAATAAAAATTCCTCATACCATAATAGAAAAGAAGAACAAAATTGTTACTTGATTAAATGTGAAGTAGAGATATATGGAGTGGTTCATTCATAACCTTTGTAGATTACAGGTCCAGAACTTTTCCATCTGTCCAAATTGTACTTTATGACAACAGGAAATGAAAATTAGAACTATACCTTGGATCAATGGAATTGATCCTAGGTAATGTTGTTTGAATCCCCTTAAATTATAAAAACTGAAACTCAAGTTCATAATCCCTAGTAGTGGATTTATTTTACATAAAAGAGATGAATTGCTTGATTTCCAATTAAACAAAATCATGATAGAATATATCTATACCCAACAGATAACTTATTATCTTCTGCAAATATGATTTTCTAAGTCATAAGAGTACACCATCTTAAGACAAAATCACATGTCAACGTTTGTACCTTCTATAGTAGAAGTCATCATAGGTACCACTCATGTTAGAGGTGTTACATACGTCCCTCCTAAAAAGCATCATCATCCCAATGATTAACTTAGTATAATAACTTTAAACAAGAATTGTAATCCAAATTATAGTTCTTTCATCCATAAGCTCACAACATAACTAGATTTGGAAAATTCAAATTTTCATAATTATTCAAAGCAATAAAATAGTTGTTGTTATCACCGAATCACAGCACCCCTATGCATATACTTGAACTCACAGTGTGATTGGATAACATGGGTACTATCTCCAAGTTGTGGGACTTGCTACTTGAGATAGACCTCCAGAGAAAGTTGGTTCTTGCTCCTAAACTACCTGCCACAATCTACTCTAATGCAGGATAAGCTAACTATTCTAATCTAAATTTCCAAGGGACTAGGGAAAGAGAATGCATAAAATGAAAGCCTACACTAAAGCGGTGATACACCAGAAAAGGAGGATGTGAGAGTAATCTCCAAATGTGTGAAATACAGAGGCAAAGTGCACACTAGAAGAGGTGATGACAGTTCTCCATAATCTAGAAAAATGCATTCACAACAATATTCCAAGCACACACAATGATAATGAATTCCTGCAAGAACATAATAATAGACACAATATTCTTGTAGAAATATAAAGGGGCAAGAACAATGCAAGAAAACACAAAGCAGAGGAAGATACATCCACAAACTTGTATTTTATTGCTTCTGGTATGCACAGATTCATCTATTACAAGATAAGGGCCTGGATCACCATGCAAGGAGTCCAATACAAGGGCTTGCAACATACTTGCGGCTTCCAAAGAAATTTTGGCGAGATTTGCTACCCAAAACTCTCCCTTTACAATGAGCCCAACACTCCAATTTATAGAAAAAATGAGAAGGAGAAGAGAACGGAAAATAGAAATCCTGAAATCTGTCCTTTAACCACCTGTAAGAGGCATTAAATTGAGTGAAATGATTTTATATTACTTACAAAAGGCTCCCCATACTGTCCCATGTGCTGCAGCAGAGAAAGAATGATGACCATGCCTCTTAATTGCACTCCCAGCTACCAAATAAAACACTATTCTGAACCCGGCCATGTTTTCTTAAAAATATCAATCAATTTCTGATAAAATCTAGAATTTCTTGATTTCTGTGCATCGGGCTTGGAACCACGATTCCAACAGTACCAATTTTGTGTGATTTCGTTGAGAAATGCAAAAGTTATGGCCTTCTGAGTGCGGGCAGCTATTTTGGGCTGGCAGGCGTTTTCTGTCATTTGACGGGAATGAGCATTAACTGACTGGAGCCGAATATATTTCTCTTATTTAAATATATCTACCCTCATCAAAAATAATAAATCCATTTTTTTGGCGTAGAGGACATCGTGCTCGTTCCAGAAAGTCCAATTTTGTGAAAATCGGAGCTCGGAGTCAAAAGTTATGGCCGTTTGAAGTTTCCTGGACCGAATGTTGACTTTTCTTCTTCTCCTTCGGCCGCTTCAGATTTTCACGTCCCACGCGTCCCTTTGTCCCATTTGTCCCAAATGCTGCGTGGGAAAAATCCTTCCGAACCGCCTGAAATGGGCTTCCATGTCCCTTTTCTACCGGTGACACGTGGCGTGATCTGATTGGCTTTCGGCTCCTTCGGCTATCTCATTCGCGTCCGCGTCCTCTGTCCCCACTTGTCCCAAAGTGCTGAAATTTCCTATTTCAGCTGAATCGCTAGTTCGCGTACACACGGCCCAGATGTCCCATTTACTTTCGGGCCGTTTGGGACAAATTTTCCCGATTCGCCCGGTTCGGCCGGTTCACGTACTTTTGTCCCGCGCATCCCAAACTTTAAGTTCTCATTTCGGCTAATCCGGACGGTTCGCATACTTCATGTACTTTCGCCCAACTGCCTTAAGAATCCTTGACTCATTTCGCCCGAGTTCAGCCGGTTCGCGTACTTTTGTCCCGCGCGTCCCAAACTATTTCGGGCTGCCTTGACTCATTTCGCCCGGTTCGGCCGGTTCGCGTCCAGATGTCCCAACTGTCCCGACTATTGCAAGGACTAGGACTTAGCCATTTTTTATGATTTTTTCTGGCCCGAGCTTGTTTTTGCAATTTTTTACATTTTCTCAGAACTTGCTCTCTTCTTCTTGGACAGGGGAGTTAGAAAAATATGAGGGGACCCTAGAAACATGACTTTTCACCCTAAATCAATATAATTGCTTGGGACTAAAGAATTTGATGCATGTTATCAAAATTACCTTGAGGGTGAATTTTGGATAACAGCTTGTTTCAATAGTAATGAATTTAGTATCTTCCCAAAACTAGCAGGTTTTTTTGATATAATAAGAATAAAATATTCAAGTTTTATCAATCAACGAAATCAACATTGTTAAAATAAATGTGGAAAAGGAGTTTTCATATCTTCGATGTTTTCCCAAGTTACACTTTCTTCATTAAATTGGTCCCATTGGACCTTACATTGACTTATTTTTTTATTTCTTAAGTGTAGTTGGCGAGTTTCTAACACTCAAATGGGTTGAACCAGATTATTCCTAGGTCTTGGACCTAAAATGAATTCCAATTTAACACATGTGATATATTTGAAATGTATTTCTTAAGTAAATAACTATGGAAAACATCATGCATTCATGCTAGAGTAGGTGGCAAAATTAAACGATTAGCTACATGGTTTATTATATCATCAATTTCAAAGGGTCCTACATAACGAGGTGATAACTTGGCATCCTTTCCAAAGGTTATATAACTCTTTTCTAGTTTAACCCACAAAAATGCCTTCTCACTAAGTTCAAATTTCTTGTCAATCCTTTTTAAGTCTGCATAAATTTTTTTCCTATCTCGTTGCTTCCTTCAAACATTCACGAATCATTTTAACTTGTTGTTCCACTTCATAAGGATCTCAGGTCTAATTACCTCTTTGTCCTCGATGCTATCCCCACAAACCGGAGTTATGCATTTCCTTCCATATAATTCTTCGAAAGGTGACATATTAGGAGAGGCGTGATACATGTTATTATAAGTAAATTCAACTAATGGAAGGTACTCTTCCCATTTATACTTTTGATCCATGTAGTGCATTTGTAACATATATTCCAAAAATTTATTTAATCTTTCAATTTTCCCATTTGTTTTAGAATGGTATCTTTCGAACTCTAATTTAGTTCAGTTCCTAATGATGCATTGAGTGTTTACAAGCATCTAGATGTCATCCTTTGATCTCTATATGATATGATGAATTCAGGTACACCAGTGTAATCTAAAATTTTCATGCGAAAATGTTTTTCCTAAAATAGCTTAATTATCCTTAATATTACTAGTAATAAAATGTGTTACCTTTGTTAATTTATCAACAACAAATAGAATAACATCATGCGTATTTATTAACATTGGCAACCCTTGAACATAATCCATGCTAATTACTTGCCATTTATACTATGATATGCTCTAAGGGTATAGTAAACTAGCTAGATGCATATGGTTAACCGTAACACGCTGACATTCTAAGCAAAGCAGTGTCAAAAAATAAATTTACGTCCTTTTTCATCCCTTTCCAAAAATATTGATGTTTTATATCATCAAGAAATATCACAATGTTGGGATGCCATGAATAAGGTGAATTATGAAATTCAGTTAACAACTTCCTCCTTAATTCATTTCCCAAGGTGTATATACTCTATTATCATATCTTAACATTCCTTGTCATCAAAGTAAAAACCTCTATATCTCATATCATTTAGATCTATAAAGCAAGTGTGGTTTTTAGTTGCTAAAAATAAGAATCGATTCCATGATAATTTTTACTTCATCTTTAAACCGTGTTCTTAATGTTAGAAGTGTAGAAATATGTTTCATATGACTTAGTACATCTGCCACTCTAGTATTCTTTGCCTTTTATATAACTTATATCAAAATCATACTTAGATAGGAATTATAACAACCTTCATTGTCTTGCATTCAAATTTGGGTGAGTGAAAATATACTTCAAACCAAGAGGTTATTTTTTAATTTAAAAGGTATCCCTAAAGGATAATGCCTCCATACTTGAAGTGCATGAACAATGGTAGAAAGCTCTAGGTCATGGGGAGAATAATTCAGTTCATGTAACTTGAGTTTTTTGCTTTTATATGCTATAACATGCTCATTTTGTAATAAAATACCTCCAAGCCCTTCCTTTGAAGCATATGTTATTATAGTAACGTATCCTTTTGGATCAGGTATAGCCAAAATAGATGCAAATGTTAGTTGTTTCTTTAGAGTCTTAAACGCATATTCACATTTTTCACTCCACAAAATTTCTTATCTTTGTTTTGATATGAAGTTATTGGTGCAGCGACCTCTGAAAAGTCCTTAACAAACTTTCTATAGTAACCAACAAGACCCGTAAAGCTTTTGACTTCATGTACATTCTTAGGTGTAGGCCACTTAGTTATTGAAACAATTTTCTTATGGATCTACTTATATTCCATCTTTACTTATGACATGCCCTAGATAGTGCACTTTTGTCTCGTAGAAAGAACATTTAGATAACTTACCATGCAATCTTATTTTTCTTAAGATTTCCAAAACTGTCTTCAAATGCTCATGATGCTCATTAATGATTTTAGAATATATGAGAATATCATCAAAGAATACAAGCACAAATTTGTCCACGTATTCTTGAAAGATATTATTCATTAAGTTCATAAAAGTTACAGGTGCATTTGTCAAACCAAAAGGTCAAACTATGAATTCATAATGCCCATACCTTGTCCTAAAAGTTATTTGATGAATATCTTCATCATTGATCTTAATTGATGATACCCAGATTGAAGATATATCTTAGAATATACTAATGCACCATGCATTTGATCAAACAGACCATCAATTCTAGGAAGTGGATATCTATTTTTATTGTTGCTTTGTTTAACATCCTATAATCAATGCACAATCTAAGTGTTTCATCTTTCTTTTTCAAAATATTACCGTGCTCCCAAGGTGATACACATGGTCTTATCAAAACTTTAGACAACAGCTTATTATCACTATGCCTTAAGGTCTACCATTCAATGGTATTCATTTGATACGGTTCCTTGGAAATAGGTTCGGTTCCCTGCTTGATCTAAATCATGAAATCAAACTCCCATTTGGGTGGAATATTGGGTAGTTGTTCAAGAAACACATCACCTGAGATTTCGTAACAATAGGTATCTTTCCATGAAATAACTATCCTCTTCAATTGTTTCAAAACCTTTTACTATATACAGGGTGCAACCTTTGTTTTTGGCTATTTTAAGCTACATGGTTGATTATTTTCTAACTGAAATCTCACTTTTTACCCCTAGATGTCTGTTGTTTTTTGTAGATCATCTAGACAACTAATATGTATTTCAAAACAATAAATCTTTTCTTTATGATAAGAAATCCAGTTAACACCTATGACTACATCATAATACCCCAAAGGAGAAATGTAAAGATCAACTTCAGTAGAAAAAATAGGAAAGTCAAGGAATTCTCTAAATAGACACATACTAACTGTGTGGACAACATTATTTTCATAATGTACAACGCATGATTTATCCATTTTTCCATATTTTCTTTTTAATTTTGAAGCTAATTTAGTAGAAATAAAGCATTCAATAGCTTGAGTATCAAAAAGTATAGTAACATGTATACCAAATAAATTACCTAGCACTTTTATAGGTGTAACTTACTTTTCATCTTGTTTTTCAGCTACTGCCACATGCATCTTATGTTGTTGATTGTGCTCATCCTTCCTTAGAGGACACTGATTATCATAATGATTTTTTCCACAATTGTAGCAGCATTTTACGAGTCCTTTCTTCGGCTGAAATTTATTTCCGGCCTTAAAATTGTAATTTTGTGCTCCATAGGACTTTTATCCATTATTATTGTTCTTAAAAAAATTGTTTCGAACATTAGCAATAGGTTTATTTGTTGTAGTTTTCTTGTTACTATCAGCAAAAAATTTGTTTTTAGCACTAATTTTTTTCCATGGTCCTGTTATCATTGAATCACAGCACCCTTATGTTTATAAAAGTGCATATACTTGAACTCATGGTGTGATTGGATAACATGGGTGCTATCTCGAAGTTGTGGGACTTGCTACTTGAGATAGACCTCCAGAGAAATCTAGTTCTTGCTCCTAAACGACTGCCACAATCTACTCTAATACAAGGGAAACTAACTATACTAATCTAAATTTCCAAAGGTGGACCAGGAGAGAGAATGCATAAAATGAAAGCCTACACTAAAGTGGTGATACACCAGAAAAGGAGGGTGTGAGAGTAGTCTCCAAATGCGTGAAATACAGAGGCAAAGTGCACACTAGAAGAGGTGATGACAATTCTCCATAATCTAGCAAAATGCATTCACAACGATATTCCAAGCATACACAATGATAATGGATCCCTGCAAGAACATAATAATAGACACAATATTCTTGTAGAAAGATTATAGGGGCAAGAAGAATGCAAGAAAACACAGCAGGGGAAGATATATCCACAAACTGATATTTTATTGCTTCATGATATGCACAGTTCAATCTATTACAGGATAAGGGCCTGGATCACCATGCAAGGAGTCCACTACAAGGGCCTATAGCACATTGGCTTCACAAAGCAATTTTGACAGAGCTTTGCTATCTAAAAACTACCTCCTTTACAATGAGCCCAACACTCCAATTTATAGAAAAATGAGAAGAGAAAGATAAGGGAAAAATGAAAATCTCAAAATCTGTCCTTCAACCACTTGTAAGAGGCACTAAATGGAGTAAAATGATTATATATTACTTACAAAAGGCTCCCCATACTTCCCCAGGTGCTGCAATAGAGAAAGAATGATGACCATGCCTCTTAATTGCACTCCCAACCACCAAATAAAACACTGTTATGAACCCAGCCACGTTTTCTAAAAAATCTCAAATAATTTCTCATCAAATCCATAATTTCTTGATTTTTGTGCATTGGTCTCGGAGCCATGATTCCAGCGTTACCAGTTTTGTGTGATTTCGTTGAGAAATGCAAAAGTTATGGCCTTCTGAGTGCGGGCAACTATTTTGGGTCTAGTAGGTGTTTTCTTGTCATTTGACGAGAATGGACATTAATCGAATAGAGCTGAATATGTTTCTCTTAGTTAAATATATGAAAATCAGAGCTCGGAGTCAAAAGTTATGGCTGTTTGAAGTTCACGGGTCAAACATTGAATTTTCTTCTTTGCCTTCGGCCATTTTGGCTTTCCGTGTCCCTCGCGTCTCGCGCGTACCTTTGTCCGGATGTCCCAAACGAAAATCTCCTGCTTCAGCCGATTTGGGCTTCCTTGTTCTGTTTGAGGTAAAGATACGTGGTGAGATTCCATTTGTTGGCGGCTCTTTTGGCTTTCCACGTCCCACGCATAGTTTTGACCCAACTATCCTGGACGAAAGTCCCCTGTTCTGCCGAATCAGCCTGGTTCATGTCCTCCGCGTACTTTTGCTAAGATTTCCCAAACTGTCTAAAATGAATATCTCTGAACCACACGAAATGGATCAAGTTTTCAACTTTTCGCCGGTTCACGTCCCTCGTGTACCTACGGCCTAGATGTCCCAAACCGCTCGATAACAAAACTTGGTGATTTTTTCCACTTTCGGCCGGTTCACCTTTTTGTGTCCCACGCGTCCCGACGTCCCAAGCGTCCCGATCACTGCACGGACCACCTAGCGGCTTTTCAGCTGATTCGCACCCCGACGTCCCAACTTTCCCAGAGACCACGACTAGGACAACCAATTTTCTTCATTTTTTCGGTCTCAAGCTTGGTTTTTGTAATTTTTCACCTTTTAAAACTTCTGGATTTTCTTCTTGACGGAGAGTTAGAAAGAAGCCGAGGGGACCCCAGAAACATGATTTTTCACCTTGAATCAATATACTTTCTCGGGATTGAATAATCTGATGCATGTTATCAAAATTACCTTGAGGGGGTGAATTTTGGATAACAGGTCCCTTTTTGGGTACAAGGGATGAAGAAGAATTAAGAATTTTCTTTCTTATGTCTTCCTTATGGGAAGAGATTGCTTTTAATTTATCTTCCTACCTTATGGATTTTTCCATATCCCCTTCCATGGTGGTTGGGCTATGAACATCTACTTCACCACCTATAATAGGATTTAATCCCATAATGATTTTCCATATTCTGAACTTCTCTTCCATTTGATATTGAGGTACATACTTGAGAAGCTTAGTAAAATTTTCCTAGTACTCCGTTACAATTAGCTTTTCCTGAGCTAAGTTCTTAAATTTAGTCATTTTCTGATCATAGTAAATTTGTGGCAGCCATTGTTGCCTAAATTAGTTTTTAAATTAATCCCAAGTGACGTTTGTTTCATCAATGTTTAACTCATCCTTACAGCTATCCCACCAAGAAGATGCCTCATGGGAAAGCTGATAAGATCACCATATTGCTTTAGTTTCCTCATAGAAGTTCCTTATTGTAAAGTACACCATTTTTCTAAGCCAATTCTTAGCTCCATCTCCTAGTGTAGTCCCATCAAACTTGGGTGGACTTATCCTTTTTATATCATTTGTTAATTCAACTACCAATCTCACCTTTTTATTCTCAAGCTGATTGGGTACATTTACATTAGCATTGGAAATGGTATTGTTATCAACGCCTAAATTTCTAATATTGGAATTTTCCATAGTTGTTGGCTGATTGTTATTACCAGCATCTTCTTCATCCTCCTCATTTCCCATTACTTGTTGTTCTAGTATAGCCAGACGATCTCTTGTGTCGAAATAGGGGAAGTAAGGATCTCATTCAATTTTTGGGTGTTAGCTGCTTCTCCACCTGGTGGTGGGTTGTTTGTAGCATTCCTATTCTTGTAATGTTTTTTGTTAAAAAGAAAATTTAAATTTTATCAGATTATGGACACAATAGGTCCAAGAGCTGCAACCTTCAGCTCAAATACCAAGAAGTAACATTCCCATTTTAAGAATTTAGAAACAAGGGAAATTTTATTTTTTTTGCATAATGTTCTAAATTAACATAACTTAGAACACACATTCCAAATTCAATCTATGTCATAAGATAAAACATATACATTTGTAAATGACTCAATGACTACCGATCTCTCATTCCATTACTCTATATCATCATCGATGTCTCATGTTAAATTTATAATCAGATACTATGTACACATGGTTTTATTACCCTTTTAGAGGTATCATTTTTTTGTTTAAGAGGCCTATCTAAATATTTGTTACCGATGCGCAAATGAAATATTACTTCTTAAACTAGGTGACATAGGACAACACAACCAATAAGTTGTGATACTTTGGCCAAAGATTTTAAACATACTTTACATGATTATATTCCTAGATGGCATACTTGTCAAATGGAATAAGTCCTTCACCCTAGTTGATCTATTATCTAGAATTATCTTCACTGACTTCTGTCAGTCCACTCATTGAAAGTTTAACCCTAGCCAAGTTTAGCAACATGGCCAAGTGTGGAGGAATGCTTATGGTGAGTAAGGGTAATTACACATATTCAATCGACTTATGTCGATTGGTCGTGTCTATTTATCCTAAGTTAATATGAGTTGACCCCGACACTATATCATACCCCTAGCTTTACCTAGGGAAGAACTATGATCAAGTAAGAATTTATGTTAGTCTAGTTGAACAAACTCTTAAAGGTGTTGAAACATGTCAACTTCAATATAGTGTCCTTGTGAAGACCCTTGTCATCAAGAAGGTACTATAATGCAATTGAAATGTGTCAACATCCAAATGATTTTTTCTCATCTAGATGAACATACCTTAGATAGGAAGTTATATCTTATTAATTTCTTCATAACCAATTAATTACATCAACCCTACTAAACATCTAGGTTCTTTAATTGTTAAGCTTCAGAGTTAAAACTTCATTAGATGAAGTTATGAAGATAAATCTGCTTTCTATCCAACTCACATGCTATGATTTGAACTATTAACAACCTCATTCCAATTTTACATTAAAGGCCTAGTAGACATGGAAGTTTCATTTATTTACTCACTTAATATAGCCCTAGCTTATATAGGTTTTGAGTAGGTCCTTTTTCATATTAGACTTCATTGAAATGAATTCTAATTCCCTTTTTAATCATCTTTTCCTACATTCCTATTTTAATTAAGGAATTTTACATGAGAAAGTGCACCTTCTCTAACTACAGATATTAATAAGGATTCATATCAAAAAGGTCTTGAATTAGGACTATGATTCATTTCAAGGTAACTTTATTTCCTTTCCCTTATTAAGGGTTAAATTCTATATAAACCCATCATACATTATAAACTATTATCAGGGTTTAACTCTCATACAAACATTTTATTTAAATATAGTCATAAAGATATAGTTGAGTATCAATGTAAGAAATTCAACTTTATAACTTGCATCCTCACCGGAGAGGGTAATACATCTAGTACCTCGAGACTTCTATTTACTCCATTCCAAACCATAAAATTATGCTACTATTTATGAAATAGATTAATATTCATTATTTCCTCTCATTACATGCCAAAACAAATTACATTAAGTACAAACAAATTTTAGACATATTTCATTCAACAAGGAGGAAATTATACATTTACGTGTCCAAACTCTTCAGATATTACTAATATAAAACATCACTATTTCAATCAATTTTAGATACAACTTTCTTTTCCCTCAAATACATTTTAGTAATGAACCATATTTCATCATAAAAAAACCAATATTCCTTGATAACCAAATGTAACTTCCTAAAGATCTTTCTCCTTTCATCACTTATGAAGTTCATCTAAAAAATTGCTAGCACAGGTCAGCTCATTGAACTGATCATGGTAAGCACTAAATCATTAAATTTATATTCTTTTAACTAACTATTTCATAAAAAGAACTATGTTGTTATGAAACAAATCTGAAGAAATTCATAAAGACACAACCAAAAAAGTTACAATACTCAAACCAAATAAACAGAGAAACAAATATACAAAAATCAAAAGTAAGGTTAGGTCATGATATATAACAACTTCAGCCATCCATATTATTGTATTTTATCAAAAGAATTTAAAAAGTAATTCGATAAGTAAAATTTCATCGAATTTCACTACTACTTTCATATATTTCTTTTCCCGATCACTCATCCGATTAGATCAATTCATCAAAAAAGGTAACTATCCTAACTAGATTTTAGGAATAGTTCAATAGTAGATCATTTGCAACAATACTT
This sequence comes from Taxus wallichiana var. yunnanensis, assembly GCA_018340775.1. Classification (NCBI taxonomy): domain Eukaryota; kingdom Viridiplantae; phylum Streptophyta; class Pinopsida; order Cupressales; family Taxaceae; genus Taxus; species Taxus wallichiana. The sequence goes on from CM031239.1 coordinate 911,278,470, forward strand.
CCATCTCAATATTTCCTTAACCTATATTCATCCTAAAATCTGATCTTCCAACAATTAAACTTAAATATCATAATAAATATGTTAAAATAACCAAATTATCATAACATTTAAGTGTTCTAGTGTAGAGTATCCCAATACTCAAACTCGTAACTAGGAACCAAATCAAGTTAAAAAACAACCAAGATAAATCAGACCACTCAAAGATGTAAGATGACTTTGAACAAGAAAAAGAGTTACACTCCAATGTAAAAAAGATGCACCATTGCAATCATTACCTTAAGTAGTTAAATGGTTAATTTTTTACTCTAGACTAACTCATTAAACCATTCAACTACTTCCATCCTAACACATTATTCCATCGAATTGATTTCAACTTCAACTATACTTCCCTAACAACATTCTCCAATCATTCTTACTAGACAGTCAAGAAGTTGCATAACGAAATAGACAAGAGAAAGACAACATCTTCACCAAGTGTGAAGTTGAAAGAAGAATAAAGGAAGGATATGGAGAAATATCACAACCCCTCAACTCTTTTATGATTAAAGGAGAACCTAAAGAAACCAATAACTTACATTGATAAGGTCATTATCTAATGTCTCAAACCAAAATCCCAAACATAGATCTAATCTTGGTTTGAATTGAATGAACAACAACTAGGAGATGGTAAAGATGGCTTTTACTTCCACAAGATAAAAAAAAATCATTACTCAAAAGATATAAAGATGGAAGGAATAATTTTAACATATTGTTAAGTTTGAACAATCTTCCTAACTCATATCCGTATAGGAGAAGAAGTAATCAAAATGATTTAACCTAACAGAAGTGATCATTCCATTTTCACAAATAAGACATTTCATAAGCTCTATAAGAACTGAAACCAAGTTTAATTGTCCAAGGTCTAATAAATGGACTAACAAAATACATCAAAATAATACCGATAGAATTATCAAGAAGTTCAAGTTGATAACAACAACTGAAAAACTATAAACCAATACCCAAAGGAGTTTTTCCTTTTTAGCACATATTGCCATAATTTCATAGGTTACCCAATGACCTAATAGAGTAGAAAAATTAATATATTTTCCCTTATGGGCTTCCAAAAATTAGGCTTCGTCAAAAATAACAAATCAATTCCAGAGAATAGAAGAAGTATACTTTTCACGGACTTTTAAAAATAATAATCGAAAGAACTTAAACAAGTCCATGAATACATTTAACCAATTGCTAAGAAAAACCCACAACAATTTATCTTTCCTTAATAATCACAGGGCTCGAGTCTACAATAAAATAATACAAAAAAAAACCCATATTTACAATCACATACATCGATAAGAAAATAGGCATGTTCTCAAATTCGAGCATTCCAACTATACAAAAATAATATGAATAAGCACGCATCACAGAATTTTATGTTCCCTAAAGAATCATGAAGATTCAATGAACAATCAAGCATTCAAACTAGTTGAATAACTGCATTTTCCCAACAAAGAGAAAGCAAGACCATTTTAGAAAAGATCTAAAGATTAAAATTAACAAAGCTAACTACAAGATTTAAATAGTTCAAACAAGATCACAAATTTTTTTGACTTGATCTCAAGCCCATGAAGAAGGATTAAAGCATAACACAACTATCAAATCAATAAAATCAAAAACCTAGATCACACTTTCCATCATTGAAATAGAATTGAAAAAACATTCCCAATAAACAACACAAAAACTCAAGTAGAGAAATTTTATTAGCAAAATGAAAACTAGTCTATTCTAAAGAGTATATTTGTTCTTATGAAACACTTAAGTAAAAGAAAAAATATTAATGGATAGAACATATCATTCCTGATAGCATTTCTCCTTCACTGATTCACATAAGTATCTAAGAAGAGCTTCAATCTTGCTTTCAAATGATAAAACCACACAAAAACTTCCTCTATCTACTTTATATGGTCTCACGCCTCAACCCTTTCTTACATGTCATGCAAGGAAGGAAATATCATGCATTGACATATTGCATGCAAAAATCAAACTGGAGGTTTGAAAACAAAAAAACCACATACAAAGCTCTAGCTCCAAAACCAAATGAATCGACAAAACCAAACTCTCTATCTTCTTCCTAGGTGGTTTCGCCAATTTCCAAAAATTAAATGTAGAGTAGGAATGTCAGTCCTTCCTATTTTCCCACCACCACCATATCCAAATTTTAATTGGACTCAATTCAAACAAAACATGCCTCATAAAACTTTGTAAAAAATGTCAACTCATCATTCTTAAGTTTGTAACTTCCTTTTCCAAATTTGGCTGCATAAAGAGATAAGGATTAATAAATTTCCTTGAATTTGCTTCCTCCCACTTTCCTCTTTCCCCATGTTGTTTCATAGGCCCCTTTAGGTTATCCATTCCCTTATTTAGGTTAGACACTAATTTAAGAATCAACACAGGTCCATAGGTAAGTCCATAGTTTTAGTCTAGGTCCCTCTTAATTATTTTTCATCCCAATTTAACAAAAGAAAATATTAACTTATGTTAGGTTTAAACCTTAGGATAGAGTTACTAGTCTTAGAACATAGTTTTATTAGGCCCCAGGTACCCAATCGAAACATCACCATAACATAATAGAAAATAACCAAATTGTTACTTGATTAAATGAGAAGTAGAGATCCATGAAGAGGTTCATTCATAACCTTTACACATTTTAGGTCCATAACTATTCCATCTATCCAAATTAGACATCATGACATGAAAATTAGAAGCGTACCTTAGATCAAAGGAATTGATCTAAGGTAATGTTGTTTGAATCCCCTTAAATTATGAAAACTGAAACTCAAATTCATTATCCCTAGCAGTTAATTTATTCGGCATAGAAAAGATGGATTGCTTCATTTTCAATTAACCAAAATCATGACAGTATGTACCTATTCCCAACAGATAACTTCTTATCTTCTACAAACATGATCTCCTAAGTCATAAGAGTACACCATATTAAGACAAAATCACATGTCAACATTTGTACCTTCTATAGTAGAAGTCATCATAGGTACAGTCATGTTAGAGGCGTTAAATTACTAAATTCCATAATGTATCATTATCATAGGTACCATGGATATATGCCTTCAAAATATTAAGATGAGGAATTCACAGAGTACATGATGTCAATTGCAATCAGCCAAAAAAATTAATAACATGGCCAAAAGCTAAGCTAAAATTATATTTGGCCACTTGTGATTGGGAATATTTCTAGACAATTATTGATACTATTTCAGAGGAAATGTCATATACAATTGGGGTTTCTTTTTCCATTCCACAAAGAAAATATTAGAAATAGTGTAACTCCCATAAATTCAACGTTCAAAACCGAACTAAAACATATTAATTTATTGGGGAAAATTTGTGGAATTTTTTTTTAAGGGGTTGCAAGAGTGATACATTGTTCATGATTTAATTAATTTCTGATTAATTATTTATCTAGTTTCACAACTTAGGTCCTTAATAAATTTTATAAAACAATTCATAAGTTAAAGTGGTCCAATTTATCTATGTCTTTTATACCCTTATTACACCTTTATTCTAATTAATTAATTTTCATATAAACACTTTCCCTTTTTAACCCCTTAATTAATTTAATGAAAAATGTCCCATTAGCCACTTTAGTTTTAATATCTAGAAAAAACATCATTTACTTATTTATTAAATTCAAAGTGGAAGGGGAGGGGGTCACAACATAGTCTAATCCACAAGTGTAGGTACCCTAGGGCCTTATTTGTTAATTAGATTTTTAACATTTTGCACATACACATTCCCACAAAATATAACATCACTTAAGTGATGTAGGATTCATTCTAAAACATTGGATTAGATCTATCTTGGCCATTAGATCTCAGGTTAGACTAAAACCTATAAATCCATATGATCTCTCCTATTATTATTTTCTTACCATATTCTTATCATTTTCACTCTTTTGTTTTTCAGGTTTGGGAGAATGGAGGCCATGGATCCAAAGAGAGATTATGAGGTGTTGTTCCTTGTTAGAAGGATATACACACCATTTTGGGTATTTATATTATCTACATCCATGTCCTAGGGTTTGCTTTACATTTTATTTGTTATTATATTATTATTCTTTTTTGGGTATGTGCATTTTTGCCCCGATTTATTTCTAGATCTAAATGAAGTATATACACAATCCAGGTTATATATATATAATATTATATTTGTTTTAGATTTGTTTTTAAAAAATGTTGAATCAATACATTAAACGTTTTATTTTAACTTATTTTTTTATTAAATCTAAAACAAACAAATATATATATATATATATATATATATATATATATATATATATATAAAATGTGTGTGTGTGTGTGTGTGTGTGTGTGTGTGTGTGTGTGTTTGAATACTAAACTAGGTTATGGGTCGGCCGATCTATATTAAAAAAATAGTGCAGAGTATATGTTTAGCAATTGCGGCTAACAATATGTGCTGGTTTAGGTTTGGGTGGGGGTACCACCCCACCCAACTACATATTGTAAAATGGTCTCATGGTGGGGTCATCGCCCCCAACCCTTTGCTTGTTTATCATATACAAAGGCTTGGCCACATAGGCCTATTCGGCCCAATATATAGACAATCCTTTTCTTAATTTGGTAAACTACGTTCTATTTAAACTTTTCCCCACCTATTTTTTAATATATAGACATTCAAATTAAAAATTATTAATCTGTGTTGTGTAATATAATATAAATATTGCATTAAATAGATTGATACAATTATAAATTATATAAAGTTAGATATATAACTTTATATAATTATAATATTTAATTTTTTATTTTTATTTTTGTGTTTTATTTGTTTATAAAAACAATCAATTCAACTTGTTTGTATAACAACTATAAGGGTATAAGTAGTAGTTATAATTTCACATCTATTCAAGTATGTGGAAATAGTAGAAACTAATAACACTCCCACCCCCACCCCCTTTTTCTTGTGTTTATAACTATATATTTTCCTAAGGAATTTACGGAAGTTTCTACACAAGTAAATAGAAGGAAACATTTCCTTTACAACAAGGTAAAATTTGATTATAAAATTAACTCAAATCATTCATATTTACATATTCCTTTGAACGGAATGAAAGTAAAAAATTCATAAATGAAACTTATTCCTTCCCTCTTTTAAATCAAGTTGCCAATTTTACAAAAAGAGAATAAATATATACTTTCCACAATACAACACCATCCTTTTTAAATGAAGATCCATAATACATTTTTGAATCAAATTTTAAATATGAAATTAAATTTTCCATTCCAAATAAGGAAAGTTTTCCATTGAAAATTAAATGCACTATAGGTATAATTTACATGTTTGAAGAAGGCATCATAACAATAAAATGCAACTTCTCATACCTCCTTTCCAAAATATACATTTTTGGATAATCAATACAAATCAATCTTACATAATACATTTACAAGAAGTTGAAACTTTTTAAAATGCAAGTTACAAATCCCTCCACTTAGGTGGAGAAAACATGACAAAAATTTACAAAAGTAGGAATTCTTCCATGGGCTCAACAATAATTGTGTTCACTCCAAGAGAACCACTTCAGCTCCATAGCTTTTCCTTTCTTCAAATCACAATGCAAGGGATGGGGTGTAGGTAACTCTCAACTCTCAACCTTTATTCCAATGAGGGGAAGAATCCATTCTCCTCATTGGCCCCTTGCCCCAACCATATGAAATAAACTATGTTTGTAACCAATATAAGATTTAAAAATGCTTCCACATTACAACACACATACAAAAATTCATTTTAAACACACAAACAAGCACAAAAATACAATAACAATAACATGAAACTTTCAACACACAAGGATTGAAACTCAAGCCAATGGAGCATGGAAATATGGGGAATCATTATACCTCATGATGGATTAAGTGTCCACCTTGAATCCTCCAAAAACAAAAACAACCCATATAATAATCTTATGCCTCCTTCAAATATATTATACCTCCCTCTATCTCTTATACCCTCCTCAATATCTTATCCCTCCCACTAGTTAAATATACAAGAAAAGTAATAATTTCTTTTATCTAAACAGGTGGGACACCCAAAATCCTCGAAAATATGCAATAATAGTCTTATGCCTCTATCAAAATATCCCAATAAACATTCTCCTACACACTACTTAAGGTAATTCTACCCAAGGTCTCAAAACAAGAATACACACAACCATTCATTTACATATAATACACATATATATATATATAAAAATACATGGGTGTAGTTCCTACCTATCCATTGCAAGAAACTTGATTACAAAATCACAGCTCCAAGCTCCTTCCAATCTCAAATCCAAATCTAAACAAGCTCCAAGACTCCCAAGCAAGAAAATCAAGCTAAAACTTCAAAATACCAATGCACAACAAAATGAAGTAACCCCAAAACCATCAACTAATCTTGTATAAATAGAGAAAGAGAAGAGGAGGATGAGGTGGCTCCATATAGGATGCCATGTCACTTCTCCTCAACTCCACATCACCAATTCAAACAACAAACCCAAGGATAATAAATTGGTGGGTTAGGATATGACAAACCAGTTACACACACTAACCCTCACTCCATACCTATAAAGGACACCATTAAAAAATCATGTAAGAAAGTGGAATAATTTAAAGTTTTTACCTTCAAAATCATATAATGGGGTCTAAATTTTACCCCTCACCCCATACGTATAGTTGGTGGGTGAATTTAAGAGGTGAGGGAAAATCTTAACTTCTCCCACAAACCTCCAAAAATGGCTTAAAGGTCAAATTTTAAATTTTGAGAGATGGGTTGAGTCACAACAACCAAAATCAATTAAATTAAACTCAAATCAAAAAGTTCACAAGGACCATCTACCCCTAATAAATTCCCTTTTTCACATCCCAAAAATTAGCTTAATTAACATAATTAATTACTAAAAAAGGTAAATGTAATGAACAATACAAAAGTGAAATGCAATGCAATAATAAAATACATACTCACAAATTAATCAAAAGAAAAGGTGAAAGAAGAAACACATATCCCATGGTCACAATTTAAGGTCATCCCCTCCATGGGGACATCCTAACATCCTAACAATATACAACAATAACATAACACAAAGTTTCCATGGTGATCATCATTACAACCATCAGATATTCTCGCTACATTTTGGTCTCCTAACCCCCTTATGTTTTTTGTGATACAATAACCTACAAAATCAAACAATACCTTCATTGGCCTCATGGCCACATCAAATACATCAAAAATAAAATAAATGCATATTCATCAATAAACATCATCATATCACAAAATCATCATTAAGCTAAGTAATGCTACCAATCATTTACAATTTTATAAACCTTTCAATTTTTCAATTTCATCAATATCAGTGAGATCACAAGATTAGTTCAAACACCAAAACATGGTCAATATGATGAGAATTAAGAATTTCAGTATATATATATATATAGGCTAACAACACATCATCAGCATCAATACATAATATATATCCATGTCTTTAAGAATCCATACAAACCACAATATGAATCACAACATATCAATAGTCAGAATATCTCTATCATCTAACATCATGCTTATCCAAAATAACATAACAAGGTTCATATCTATAGTCCATGATAAATCAAAATCATTTTATAAAATGTGTTGAAGAGGAGTGGGCACTACATCCCCTTCCCCTTAGACTTGAATTATTCCAAGAAGTCACTAAAATAGGTGTGGAAACTAGGCCCATAACAAAGTAGCGTCCTCCCATGAAGTGGCAGTCTCATCATACCTATCCGATAGGAATCGCATCTGATCAATCTCACGGCCTCAAAGGTCCAGGGTCTTATGATCTATAATTCCTATGGGCTCCATAGTCACATTTCCCTACTCCTAAACCTGCAATGCGGTCATATCCATTATATGAGAAGGATTTTGAATGTATTTCCGTAATACAGAAACATGGAAAAAATCATGGACGTGAGACAAGATAGGTGGCAAGGCTAGACAATATGCTAAGAGAACAATCCACTCCAAGATATCAAATGGGCCCAAAAATATAAGCAGCTGTCTTATAGCCTTTTGTAATGAATAGGGCTCTTATGAGGCCTAACATGAAGAAACACCATCGTGTCAACCTCAAAACTATAGTCTGTCCTCCTCTAATTTGCATGCCTATTCTACCTATCCTGAGCCTCCTGCAATCTCTACCTAATCAAGATAACCTGGTGTTCCATGTCCCCTAACATTGCTAGCCCAAGAGATACCCTATCCTCCAACATGTCCAAAATCAATGGTGTCCTTCACTCCCTACCATATAGTGCCTAAAATGGTGCCATGTCGATGGAACTCTTAAAATTGTTGTAAACAAAATCAACCAAGTATAAATACTCCTCCCATCTTGACTAATTATCCATGGTGTACATCTGAAGCATGTTCTCTAAAATATGATTCAACCACTCTATCTTACCATTTGTCTCAAGGTGATAGGTTATACTGAAATTAATTCTCCTACCTATAGCATGTTGCATGGTAGTCCAAAAATGTGAGGTGTACAAAGGATTGTGGTCACAAATAATCTTTGATGGAATCCCATAAAGTCTGACTATCTCATCCAAGTACACTCATGCTAGTGTACTATTTATATAGTTGGTCTTCACTAGAAAAACATGATCCACTTTTGTTAATTTATCAACCATTACCATGATGGCATCATGGTGATATCTCGAAATCAGTAGCCCAAAAATGAAATCCATGGAAATGGTGTCCCACTTCCATTCTGATATGACATTCAGATAAATTGCAACTTTTGTTTCATTTATCAAAATGTGATAAAACTTATACCATCCCATGCATGGAGAAATTTAATAGATGTTAAAAAAATTGATTTCAATATTTTTTGATATTGTAATGGCAAAGAAATGGAAAGTGCTTTGTTTTCTAAATCTTTTAAACTTGTTTCACATAAAAAACATAAAAAAATATATTTCTGAAAAAAAACCAAAAAAAATTCCATCCCAAGATAGACAACTACATCTAACTTTTCACCAAAGGAAAAAAAAAAGATTTTGTCATCCAAATCGCGGGCAAACGGATTACAATCTATACGTTTTTTAAAAAAAAAAAACAAAATCATATAATTTAAATTTTTAATATAGCTAAACTTGTCCATTTTTAAAAAAAATAGTATTTTAGAAACTAGATTCTAGATGCTATAATTCATATTCATATAAATGTTTCTAATTTTCAGAGTGCGTGTATTGCTAATAATCCCTACAAGTTGTTATTTCACTGTTTTCTACAATATGACATCCACTTATGACCCTGTTTTGTCCACCAACTTGGTGCACTTACCCTAATCTAGTCATATTTTAGAAAGAAATACATCAACACTTGAACATAAAACAAATATTGACCTCATAGTCATGTTTTTTGGAATATTTTCTTATAGCACATGATAAATTGGTGCATACACTTGAAAATGTTATGTTTTTCTAAAAACATAGATTTATTCATGGATTACATAGTCCAAACCTTAGGCTTAGATATCAAAGCTAAAGAGTGGGTGGCTTCCAAGCCAAAGAAAACAAAATGTGCTTGCATTGCTAGATTTATAAAGCACGCGTGTTTTGTTTTTCTTAGTGAAAAATTAAATTTCCATTGTAAAAATGCACTCGTGTTATAAGTATCATAAAGATGAGCATGTTATAATGTGACCAAACCATAATGCACTCATGTTATATGGAAAATGGTCAAAAATGGATTTTGGCCACTTTTTGGTCCCCCATCTCCCTGCACATTCCCATTACACTCTTATAACTTCAATATTACTATTCTATTTGATTCTCTAAGCTTCAAATATTTCCTTAATGCACTATAGAACATACATGTATTTATAGAATTTTTGAATTTGAATTATGACTATATTGGCATGAAATGCGAGAAAAAATAGAGGGGAAATTGGACCAAAAGAAGTAAAATAATAATACAAATAAGGATAAGGGATTAAGGATCCAAAAGGGAAATGGAGCCATTTTTTTGGAATGTGCCCATTTCCATATGGGTCAAAATGTGTAAAGGTCTCATAAAAATTCAAAGCTCTAGAAATCATAAAGAAACATGGGATAAGATATAAAATTATTGAAAAGAGGTAAAATATGGTTCATATGTCATAGGAAAAAGTAAAAATATTGAAAAGAAAGGAAACCATTAATGATACTGATAAGGGTTGAACAAAATAAACATAACAACAAAATACAAGCCTATAAGATCTTAACTTAGACACATAGTCAAGAAACATATATAAATGCACTAATGCCAAAATAAAATTAATAAATCTTATACACATATTAGTTGTCTATATAATGCTCCATTTTTATCTAGTTCTCTCTCTCTCTCTCTCTCTCGTGTGTGGATTTAAATATGTGTGTGTGTGTGTGTAAATTCATATCAAAGTGAGATAAAAAAGTTTACCTAGGATAAATTGAAGAATATTTGGTGATTGGAACTTATAAGGGTTTCTTAGATTCAATATCTATATTATTCTTATATAAAATTCAAAAGAAAGCGAGGGTATAAATTAAATCTTACAGTCCATCTCCATTGACCTATGGTAAACAAAAACTATATGCTTCTCATAATCTTGTGTTGAATGCCCTATGCTCATGTGTTTATATTTGTTCTCCTTCAAACATATGTAATACAGATCGAGTAAAACATTTATATACTATATATATATATATATATATATATATATATATATATATATATCGGTAGTATAAAGTGGCATCCTCAATAATAGGATAAAGAGTGTTGAATATTTTTTCCATATAATTGTTGGCCTCTTTAGTTTTTTTGAGGACTTCCAATTCCTCAGTGATCTTGTCCATATTGGGTGTGAAATTGATGGTGTGGAGACTTAACTCATATTCGTTGTCTATTTATTCCCACATGATTGATTGTCACATGTTTGGTAAGTCAAATATGGTGTCTGGTTCATACCCTGCACCTAGAAGTGTCATCTAACAAAAACAAAGGCTTGCAAACAACAATTGATTAGACATGATTACTTGCTTTCAAGGAGATAAGACAAGATATGTGGAAGATATAAAATAGAAACTTTTAAATAGGGATCAATGTCAATCCTACATATTGGTTTCAATCTAAACGATCGATATTGATTGATGATAAAACTATTTGTCATCCAAATAATTTGAAACATATACTTATATCACCAAAACAACATTTAAATGTAACATGGATTATAAAAACTTAATAAGGATTAGATACCTTTGAAACTTCATGAAGTTGACCTAATGAGATGTGTAGGATTATTTCTGCAAAGGGAATCTAAGATAACCAGAGATTGTTTTTATTCGACATTCTTTCAATGAAAGAAGGCTAGGGAATCAGACATCAATGTTGATTGCAGGTAGTGCTTTGAGTCAAAATTACACTTGAACAAATGCTTTTGGGAATTAAAAGTTTAGAAAAGTAATAATCCTTGGGAATATTACAAGACTTGTTTATATAATATCGTTGTCATTGTAATAAATCATCGTTGATCTGCATAACTCATTTTTTATTGCATGGATCAGTTCAACTTCTTCCCTTTTATGGAGTTTTTGGTTCTCAAATGGGTTTTGTGTTGTTTTAAGTTTGTGGGAGGGGTTTTTAGGTTCTTTTTACTGTTTTAGCTTGTTTGATTTAATTTAATTTTTATTGATAATGTTTCGTTTGTGGTTACAGTAGTTATGGGTGTAAAATGGTGAATGTAACTTGGTAGAATAGGTAAAATAAATGTGTGAGACTATGAAGGAGTTTCCTAGAGTGTGTCTACACCTATTTGAATTAGCATGACCTAATTCTAGTTTCCACACATGTTTCCCACTCTAGTATTATTTTCTTAATACACCTTTTCTATAGAAATAGAGTTCAAGATATTCGTAAAAATATTACCAATTACCTTTTGTTAAGCTTTAATCACTTATCAATAATTATTCAATTAATTAAGATGTGAAATTATCTCATTTGTCTTGAAAAGCATACTCAATCCTAATTTTCTAATATCTTGTTACTTATTGGGTAAAAATATCCGAATTGAGATTTTGTTATTCAACAAGAGATTAGAATTTAATTTTATGACTACACTCCTTTTGAAATTATAAGGTATTTTGTTTAAAAAATAAGGGTTCGGATGTTTAATTTTTATGCTAAAAACACTTCCTCTCCTTTGGACCACCTCTATAGCCTACCCCTAATACCTAATTTAAACTATTAATAGATTAGATCCTTTCACCATTAATTTATATCAGTATATTGATTTTTATTTTATCAAATTGAATTAGCTCAACATGAACTCATGTGATCGGATATTTCCTAACTAATGAACTCCCATGTCGATTGAAACATGGACAAAATTAGACAATACAAAGAACAATTAAGAGTCAAAGAGAGAGAAATCAAGGTCAAGATGGATAAGGAAATATTGAAGATGCCAATAACAAAAAAAGGAATCGGGGATTCAGTAAGTAAACTTTTGTGGTATATTACATTCATTCGTAGGATACTAAATAATAATCCTATTTCATGTTCTAATTTGTAATATTCTATTGTAAATAACTCCTCCCAATACACCATTCCTATTATAAATACCCCTTATATTACCAGATGTTACATATACATGTATTTTTGGTGACATTTTAAATACCCCTTATTATTTGTATATCTTTCATGTTGAATGTGTTCTTTGAGTTTTAAAACATTTGGTTGATGTTGAGATGTATTGACTTTTCGAATGATGAAGAAGTCAAATTTAAACCAAACATAAAAATTTGTGTCGATTCTAAGTTTCACTTATTGGTGACTATTAAACATTAGCTTACAAAAGTCACAAATTGTTTTGAACCTTGCACAAGAATAAAAAATATCAAGAGCTTCTAGATATGTTGAATACTAATTTTGGACTATGTGTCCATGATCAATGTGTCAAGAGTACTAGAGTTTATTAACATTTCACACACCAATACAAAGATCAAAACCTCAATGAGTGTAATACATCAATATTTGAAAAGTGTCCATAATTGGTCTTCGATAGTGTTTGATCGTTGTATGAGGATCATAATTTTAAGGCTATGTGGTGCATGGTTTCACTAATCAATGAAAGGTGAGGTCCATTGGCATAATGGAGTACCAAAGAGTTTGTAGTGGAGACCAAGTTCTAAAATTTTTAAAGACACAACTAAACCAATTAATGCCCCTTCACCGCTTATTACATGCCATTATATTGGCTACAAGATTTACATTAAGAAAGCCCTCTTTATGAACATACATGATAGGATAATTTGTAGAATGTGAAGCCCCCATGGAAAAGGATGAGTTGAAATTAAAATAACATAAGAAACATATGGAAACAAGAGCCTATTTTTTACCCATAATAAATAAACTAGCACCCAAATAATTGTTTTTAGTGTCATAAAAAAATTAGTTGTCTACAATATCATTATCACTGTTGAAAAGTTGATCACTGTAGAGGTTATATTAAAATCTACAAAAATAATGGCATGGAAAAGACCTTTTAAGATCCATAATTTTGGGTGCCTTGCTTAAATTTTCCATATTAACTTATAGCATAAATGACCCCGTATTAGTTTATAGTAGTAGTTTTAATATGTGGGATGCAGCTTCAAATATCAAATATACATATACCTTACTTACGCATATTTTTTTATGAGTAGTGCACTCATTTGGGCACTATATTACATAGATTATTGGCATCCCTGCTGATGCTTCGGAGGAAGCATGTCGTGGAATTACAATTACAAGTAAGTGTACAATTAAATTAGTGATCACCTTAAACTGCTATGATTCATGAGGAAAATCCATCATTGAAATACTTACAACATCACCAATACTTCCTAATACGTATAAAAAAAACACACCTACTTCCCCATAAATGAAATTCATAAGAACTAATCTTATCTAATTTGAGTTTTGATAAACGTTTGTACAACATGGTCAAAATCGTGACGGTGCTATTTGTTCTCAACGTTATATTTGTCGTCAATGTCTCTGCTCGACGAAACTTTAATGAATATGTAAATACAAATGCAGCTAGTGAAAGTCTGTATTCAATTGCGGAGATGTTGGTGCATTGTATTAACTGTGGGACCCATATTTCAAATTCTAACTGCTGCCAAAAATAAGATAAGTCTACATATTATTCAAGCTGATAATTATCCAAAATGAAACAAAGAGGGGAAGACACTTGCTAAAAATGCAGAGACAATGCATAGCATTGAACGACTACAAAAGAATTGAGGTTTAACTGTCGATCTGGTGATGCTCGGCTCCCTCGTGATCCGCAAATAGGGAATTTTTTATTTTTATTTTTCATGAACAGATAAATTTTAATATACAATTCAGATTATCATATATATTTGTTTATATTGGACCTTGTGGATGGCTGAAGTAAATATTATTTGTCGGCTTCTTCCATTTAATGTTAACATTGTTAATCCTTGGTAAGCTTGCATGCCACCTTCCTCACTTTTTTCCAAATACGTCATGATAATCAATGAAAATTAAGCACTGTATAATTGACCCTATATTAACAACCATTTTGATCCATTAAATTTATTGTTATTCTAATACTAGTAAGGGGGAATGATGACTTCAACATGACAGATTTAGCGATCTCCAAAATCGTTCACCTCTTTATGTATTGGATAGCTAGCAAAAGAGAAGTTTGCTTGTGCATCCGTAAGACATTTTGGTTTTGTGACCAAAATTACAACTGTCACTCACACTCAATAATATGACACACTTGGGATAATTTCCACCAAAGATCTGCAAAGTTCTTAAAAGACTAGATCGTGCCATGTTATCGACACAACCTTTTTTTTCCCGTTTGTCAATTATTTCCAATTACGATGGAAGTATTGTCGTATATGCTTATGTCCGATAATTTTCAATCTGCTTTCAATAGAATGGTTTTTTTATCAGCATACAATTCGTTACACTACATAGTTTGTCTCAATATCACCGTTCTTAAGCATGGACCCACATTATACCATATCAAGTGGCGTGGAGCTTAGTGGCAATGCCAACTTGATAAGTAGGTTGGATAGAGCAGTGGAGGGGTGGCATCAAGTAGGTGATGTGCCTCCTTTGTACATTTTAGCACTAACTAGCATTAATTCGACACAAATCCTACTTTGCCACCACCTTTGAGTTGAGTCATTCATTAACTACTCTAGGAAAGCACCCTTTCATGATCCCTTGTAATCACAAGGGGATAATATCATAAATGCCTCTAAATCACATATGATTGCAATGTTAGGGGTGCATGAGATCAAATTCAAGCTTCACTAGATCAAAGTGGAAGATAGAGTTTCCAAACAATTATTCTAATGCTTGAAATCCAAGCACTAGCACTACCAAATCAAGGACATTCAAGAACGCAATTAGCATCTTACTAAAGAAATGGATGTAGTAAATTCCTTCTCTCGCCATTATAAATAGGTTTTTAAAGCTCAATAACCTTATCTAAAGTGATAAGAAATACTTGATCAATGCATTGTTGTTGTCCCTTGCAAGATTTTTCAAGCACGAAGGGTATCTGTGACCAAGTGCTTTCAAGTGAATATCTTTATGAGGTGGTTTCCCACATGGCTATTTGTAAATCCTCTTAGATGGGATGGTCTACCTTATGAATATTATAAAACCCTTTGGGGTGTTCTCGAAGAGACATATTCCAAGCTTATCTTACAGATTTTATCTCTAATTTTCTTGGGTGGTTTATTAACCACGATAATATAAAAATCATTCCCAAGATGGTTGACCCAAATCTTATCTACAAATAAAGGCCAATCAATTTATTCAATGTATTTTATAAACTAATTTCTAAGGCCTTAACAATATGCATCTGCAACTTGATGCCTATAACTATTAGTCAAGAAAAATAAGGTTTATTCAAAGAAAATATATTCTAAACAATAGTATTGCTCTTAGGAAGGTATGGACTACGCTTGCTGGTCTCAACAAAATCCTTAGTTATGAAAATTGATTGTTTGAAATCCTTTAACATGATAAAATGGCACATAGTTCCAATAATGCTCAAACCACTTAGTTTTAGGTCAACATTTATCCACTCATTGTCAATGTTGTTTTCTAATGCTTCATCTTATCTCTTTGTTATTGCTATCATCTCATAATATTTTTTCCTCTTGTACATGTGTTGTATGATTTAGCCACGAAAGGATATACCTATCTCCTAGCCAATGCCTCTAAGAAAGGGGTCGTGAAGGGAATATCTCTTCTAGGATTTCCTCCCACACAACTTTTCAATGGCCACTCCACCGATGTGTTATTTCTCACCTTGTGAGAAGATAAGAATAAGTAAATGTATCACACTATGCACTTCCTTGACATTTATTTCTTAACTTCTAGCTTGAACATTCAATGGAAATATACCCAATGTAACAGATAATCCTTTCTAACCTCCACCTCTATAGTTGGATGTGTCTCAATGGATTAATTACATTCGACAGGGAGAAATATTATGATTTATAGGAATTCCTTTTGTATTTCAAAATACCTTCCCTTTTCTTTTAGAAATGTGTAGTTGATAGAGTAGAGGAGAGGCTCTCTATTGGATTACAAAACCCCTTTTCATGGCTAGTAAGATTCACATTTTCTATCAAGTTCTTGCTTCCATGCATGTTTATTACTCATCTTCTTGGGATCCCAAACTCTTA
Organism: Taxus wallichiana var. yunnanensis; assembly: GCA_018340775.1. Taxonomy (NCBI): domain Eukaryota; kingdom Viridiplantae; phylum Streptophyta; class Pinopsida; order Cupressales; family Taxaceae; genus Taxus; species Taxus wallichiana. The sequence continues at coordinate 911,295,242 of CM031239.1, forward strand.
GAGAAAACTTGAGAAATTGTTGATAGAATTATTACGTGATAGCTTGAAGCTCAAAAAATCTTTTCATATAAATTATTGTGAATTTTTTATTTGCATTATAAGTCTAGTGGCCTAGGATTGTTGGACATTTGGTGCTAAGGCAGTTCCCTTTACAAAAAATGGATGATTCATGATATTGAAGCACTACTACAAGGGGGGTCATTTGAGACATTAATAGAGACAAAATTTGACTAAATTGTCTCAAATAGAGACAATAAAAAATTTTTATATCATCTCTATTATTGTCTCAAAGCGGGTGTCTCTAATATTGTCTCTAATTATTGTCTCTCAAGAGACAATAATGATTGATACATATTTTGTCTCTTGAGAGACAATATAATTTTTGTCTCTCTAGAGACAATATCATTTTCGTCTCTCTAGAGACAATATCATTATTGTCTCCTTAGAGACAATACTGAATACTAACATTTTGTCTCTCTAGAGACAATACTAATTTCAATTTTTATTGTCTCTCTAGAGACGATACGAATTTAAAGAATGAAAAATATGAATTTTAAAACTACATAATAACCAAATATCATATAGTGCAATCAACGAAGTTACATATCATCTATGATGTCGAGTGGTCTCGTAATTAATATTATAAATTAACAACAATTTGATTTAAATATTGTTCCCAATAAATGGGTCCACAAATATTTTATTAATATCAAATAAGATAAAATACAAAATGGTGTCTGAATTTTGTTAACCCTTGATATAAAATATTAACACCTTCTCTCCACCACCAACTTCAAGTGATCCATATAATGCCCTAGTGCTACTTTGAGGTTATTTTTCTTAACTTTAATTTCTAGTAACTACCATTTTGAGCAATTGCCTCTCCATCGACAGCAAATCATCTTCATGTTCTTCGCTTTGATTGTCTCAACTTTTATGCAATTCTCTAATATCATTAGCAGTGAAGGTGCACTGGATTCTAAGAAATTATGATCACATATTTTACTCCAATCCTGCCAAAATTAATCAAAAATTACATTTCAATTAGGAAAATAATTAGTTTTTACTAAATCGACACGATCTTTAAATTTTGTTCTATAAAATGAGTTATCACTAACTCATTATTGCCAATCCATTTTCATAAATTATATCAAGGACTAACCTCGGACATTATAATCCCTAGAATTCCACACATGCCTAGTGAAAATAATTCGATATAAGCTTGTACATAAAAACAAAAAATAAGCCATTATTCATCTATTTTTTCTTTAGTGGATATTCTACACTACATGCATGAAAATTGAGTAAAAATGTACAAGCATTATATAAAAACTGTAATGTCCCGTTTGACATCTACCCCGAGATCTTGTCGTGGGGACCCTTTTTGCTAAACATTGAATGGTTGTGTGTAATCCCGTTGTCTTAGACCATGTCTCAGTGATGTTCTAGCTCTTTCCCTCTCCGTATTGCCTTCTCGAGTCGCTACCGACACCTTTATATGTAGACCTTGTAATGTCTTGTGCGTTAACCTATCTAAAGAAGGATCTTGTTGTTGCATTGTTAAGCTCAATTGTTGGTCATTATTAATGTGGGTAGAAATTATATATAATTATGATAGATAATGATAATAATGTTATTTTAATTTAATTGTCGATCGTGCCTTATTTTATAAGCATTATTATTTTACCTTATTATCGATATCATCGATATTTTATATTAATTGTCTCTATAAATTTTCTTCTAGTTTTTTCACTATGATCGTGTTATAGAACGAACCCCATCCCACGCCAAGAAGGGGTTTCCCATCTTGGCTCCATGGTTGGTCTTTGCTTCGTGTTCGCCTTCGAACGTTAACATCTAGTTTATCCCCTTGGTTGTTTAGGCATGTTTTCTTGTCGTTTCAATCATTTATATTATAATTAAAAGAAATTATAATTTCGCTCCTCTGGCTTGCTAGTTGTGTGCAATGTAACCTTTTTGGTTGGCCTAGGATTAATTGCATTTATTTTATTGCTATCTTGAGAGTGCGTAGGGAGTGCAAGTTTTGATGGGAGTGCTATTGTTTTAAATGCTCAACTAAATCTTCCAGCTACCACCTATCATTCCCCCTTCCTCACCTTGGCAGTGACATGTCCCTATGCGTGAGTTTTAAAAAAAGGAGAGAATTAACCTTGCGTGGGTTTTAGCTAGAAGTTGGCAGAAATTCTGGTTGCTCCTTTATTGATTTAAATGCGTATGGGTGGATGAATGTTGGGAACATTTTGTGGGGATGTAGGTCCTTGGAAGGAGGGACACATTCTTGTTTTTATTGCCTCTTTGACCTGCTCTAGGATTGGCCGCTTCATTTTTATGGTGGTTCCTTTCAAGCTTGCCCGGGGTTTTGTTGCTTGTTGATTGCTCAATCCATTTTGGGTGTTGGCTGTGTGCATGATTGCTATGTGAAGGGAGTAGGTTAGACACTTGTTGGTTGCATACGGTGAAAATAGAGCCTTTTGTTTTTGCAGATTCTTCTTGTGCATATCCTGCAATCATGGAAATCCCTTTTGAGGCCACATCTCGTTTATGCTTTTTGTCATACAGTTTTAATGCCTCATGGAGGCTTCCACTCTTTTTATGCATGGTTTTCTAAAGAACTTACTTCTGCATATGACAAAAATTTTGATCTCCATTGTGCTTTGACGAATGTCAATTTTTTTTTCTAACTCAACGTCCAATTTTGACGCAGGCAAGGAGGATGTTGGCAAGGTTGTGGAGTTTTGATATTTCCCCTGATAATTTAGTTTTTTTTGGGAGGCATCTATAGCTCGCTGTGTTTGAAACTCATTCCCTTGTGGTATACCCTTTCCTGTACTAAAAAAATGTGAGCCGTGAACCATTTTGAGTGCCCAACAGGTAGAAAACGTGGAAGCCGATGGAGAATGCAAAACATGCATGTTAAGTTTATCCCATGTAATATTTTGCTACTTTTTATAATTTTTGGAAATGAATGTTTTTTTTTCACAATGAATCCTAGTTTTAGGAGTTCTACAACCTATAGTCTTGAGGGTTGTTGTTATAAACTAATTTTTCTTTGATTAGTAATGCTTGTATCCATTGATGAAGTTGTGGGTTTGTAAAAATAGGTATTATTACAACTCTATTTGCATTATTATTACTTGTGATGGATTTGAAAGGTTGGAATAGGTGTTTGAGTTCAGAAATGTAACTATACAAGCTTTATTTGTTGAAAATCCTCTTTTCTTACTCGATATTTCTTTGATAGCAATATAATAATTTCCAAGTTTTATGCAGGATGGCTGGTGTATATCCGTCACTTGGCTTGCAAAACTAGGGATTGTAAATTGGTTTTGTTTGTGCAATACGATAACCCACTGTATAATGGTAAAATTTGTGTGATGTTACATTGGTTGGATAAATTAAACCCTTCTCCTAGGATTCCCCAGTTTCCTTTTTATTTGAATAACCATATCATATTGGGGTGCCTAGGAATAATATTCCATAGAACTTTTGGTTTTGTTAATATTTTTTTACGAGTTCAAGTGGACTCTTGGAATGGATGTTTTTTTTAATATAAAAGTAGAAATGGGAATCTATAGGTTAAAATGTGTATTCCACTTTGGGTATCATGACTTTCCTTTCCCTCCCCGTATGAAATTTAAGTTGCAAGTAATTCAACATTATTTACTCTCTATGATATTTTACCGCTACTCAAGATAATACTACTAAGAATAACTTATGAGGGGGCACAAGCAATGAAAATAAACTAAGTGGGATTTGTCTTTGCCATCCTTGGTTGGGTTTGGTCGATACATTGCTTGGGGTTTGCATGACCACTTAAAAAAACCTTCAACTATGAATGTTGACTAATCCTGGTTGATAACCTTTTGCATTAAAATGATTGCATAAATTATAAATCGGGCCATACCCAGTTTCTGCCTAGTCGTTTTCAAGTTAATCATGGGTAGTAATTGCTTAATCTGATATTCAGGGTGTACGATGAGATTTCATATATGTGTTCCTTATCTTCTCGTGTATAAAGGGAAATATGTAGGCAAGGGGATCTCGTTAGTGTCCCTTACTTCGTTTAATAGCATGATAAGAGCTCAATCAACTCGTTATGTGTGAAGGAGCAAGTAGCTCAAGCGATCTAGAGGTATTTCCTTTCCCTAAAAGAAATATTAATTCTATGGATGCGAACCTTTTGAGGTGTTGCATAACTTTTTTAAAAAATATTTATATGGCCCTTTTCATATAGGCTAAAGGCTACGTTCGACCCCTTCTTTCATTAGGAAAGCTTTCTAGAGTTGGTTATTTGTAAAGGAACAAAAGTTTGAGTAAAGTATAAATTATACTTCATGGTTAAGTTTTTGAAATTACACATTTAATTATGGTTTGTTTCTTTTGGGATTACGAATCCCATTACATTATGAAACCTTCCCCCGGAAGAATTGAATAACTTTAGTTGTTCTACGCCTACGATCAAACTAGTTTGATTTGTCCTCTCTTGGATCTCTTTAAATGGATGGATGGAGTATTGAATTTTCAATTACAAAATCCATAGGATTACGTAATTGAAATATCAATATTCCCGACCTTTCTATTCCGAATCCATAAGGTCTTTCTTTGATTAATGAGATATTGTTCTTACTTTGGAATATTTTGGCTTCCTCCTTGTTGGTTGGCATAAATTTCTTTCTTGTGTGTAGAAATTTTTATTAGTGGGTTGTGTGTTGATCCATACTAGAATTAGAACATTCCTTTCTTGATATTGATAAATGTTAGCTTATTGCTGTAATGGGTGGCCTTAACATGCTCAGTTCTCGTGAACTGACTCAAGTTAATACTTGTGTAGATGGATTATGTGAGTAGATAAAAGGAAGGAGTTGTAAAGGTTTCATTTGATGGATTTACAAAGTTTCTTGTGAAAATTTCAAATGTGTTGTAATCTTGTAATGGTGCTTGTAATGGAATTTGGAAGGCTTCTTACCTTGGGTTATCGGTATTGGTGAAGTAAAGTTGTTTTGTCATGTGTAAAAATCTTGTGATTATTATTGGGATGAATTAAACTTGATCATCCTTGTTATGTGTTCTTTTTTATGATATTATATCAATCATGAAATTGTGTCACTTTCTTGTTCTCTCGACTAGTAATGATAAATGCTTTCTTCAAGCCATAAAACCTTCTTGTATGATAACCCTCCATGGTCTTGGCATTGTTGTAATTTTAGGCATAATTAAGTGGGTTGGCAATCCCAGTAAAAGTTAATCAAAAATAAATAAATGAACAAACAAATAAATAAAATGAAAATAAAAATAAAATATAAGAATTGGTGATCTCATGGATAAGATCCCAAGCTTTAACTAGAAGGAGAGGAATTGTCGTCTTGTGCTAAAGGAATTACTTTCCACCCCTAGGATAAGGTGTTAACACTAACCTTATGGTTGTGAAATTAAAAAAATGGTATTAACGTGTAAACAACATCAAACCATTGGGAGAATTCTTGATCTTCGTAAGTAAAGCGAATATTTAAGAAAAATTAAGCCCGGTTCTTCAATTTTTTTGAAACCTAATTGTATTACCTTGCCAAACTTAATAAAGTAAAACCTAGATGAAACTTGAGCCTCTCTTGATAAATTCTTACCCCCAGTAAACGATTGGTCTTTGTCCCATGAAATTATGATGAAGAACTCTACTTAACCTTTTACTCTTGATCCTTGCCATAGACTTTGTAACCCTTCTTAGGAATTAATAAAATCTTGAACCTTGCTCAAAGGATATTTTGTTCTGAACCTAAAATGGTGTCTCTCTCCCTTGGAGCTTACACCTGTCTCCTTTTACATTTGAGGTAGGAAATGAGTTTCAGTAGTGTGGGTTTGGATAGACAGACTTGTGGATTTTATTACCACCTGGTTTTCTAAATGAATTAAATAAGTAATTTCCATATTAGATGTGATCCTAGGATAGACCTTAAGCTTATTACCTTGCAGTGTAGAAGGAAGGAACTTAGCTTTGTAAGAGGGATTGTTCGAATAATATCCAAAGTATCCTTGAAAACGTAAGTCTAGAATTGTAGGATGCTTTATCAAAATAAATAACCTTCAAGGATTGCTCACTGTGGTATGCCCTAACTGTAAGTGTATTATGTGGTTGGACTTCTATGTTGTCTTGTATATAAAAAAAAGTGTATTGTCCTTGATGGGTGTGAACGTTTCCATGCTGCCTTGTGGTCATCCCTGTATCAAGCTATTCAAAGAGTTAGTTGTAACCTTGGTGACAACATGTTGTGTTGTGTTATTTGTCAAGCAAGTCAAAAAAAAGTTACCCTATATTTTATCAAGCGTTGTTTTTAATCATGGATTTTTGGGTCATTACACAAACAATTCCCAGTGAAACCATTGAGGCACAACACTCACCAATAGACCAATTAAAGCTACCTTGCTTCAAAGAAATTTCAAAGTAGATTGATGAGAATGCCCCTGTATAATAGAAAATGAGTCAAGATAATCCACAATAAACATGAATAATTGTGATCTTTGCTCTAATTTCTATTTTGCAATTTATACTTTTATGTACTTGGTAATTTTCTTAAGTGATTGATTCTCTCCTTGTGGACGTATGGAACATCAAAGCTCCATTTTCAATAAAATTATATTATATTCAACTACATTTTTGTTTTGTCTTTAGATCAGTTTCTTTGCATGTTAGTTTTTTGTTGGATTTTCCTAAAGTCAGCTGCATGAAGCCTGACATTTTGGATCCCACTTCTGGATCCATCTTCAGATGATAATGGCATCTCCATACTAGTATTACGAATGATTAAAAAGATAATTACTACTTCATTTGCATCTCGCATACCAGTATCCTAATTTAGTGAACAATTTAATTAAATGAAAATAAATCCCAACAATAAAGATGGGTGGATATAAAGATGTGATAAGTGTAATTACCAGTATGTAAAAGGACAATCCAACCACAAAGCAACTGATGCTCATTCCTCCAGTAGAAATCTAAAGAAAATTTTCTCTTAATATTCATGTAAATAAGAAATGAAAATCCTCATAATGGCCTTTTATTAGAGCCTAAGTTCATACCAAAAGAAGTGGCCATCTACTAGATTTTTCCATCAGCAATGCACCTAATATTGTCATTGGCACCTACCAAGCAATATATACATATTGATAAACACAGAAAATGTGCTTCATCATGGATATAAGCCAAATGGGGTGTTATTATATAAGGAATTAGACATATTTGGCACCTGCAGTATAGCTATTCCAACTGATGTTTCTAGCCTATGCTTTGTCCGAGCGACCTGTTAGCTACCATGAATTGTTTCCTGTAAACAATCAAATCCCCATAAATATCACATGAATGAAGAGGTGCCAAGATGAAGGAAAAAAAAGTGAACAAACATATAAGAATGTATGAATAATGCATATCATAAGCACAGACCTGGTACGATGTTGTTATTAAGACTTCGGCACCAGCTTCAAGATATTCTTCATGAACCTAATTAATGATACAATAGTAATGCATATAGGAAATCAGAGGAATAAGACACAAAGTATATTATCTGTTTAACATTGATTATCAACAAGAAGAACTAACAAAGAAGAACATGATAGTTTGAAAAAGGAAAAAAGGTGGGCTTTGAGATTGTTTTGAATGCATTCTTATGATGAATCTAACATTTGTGTGAATAGTGAAACAAGGGATCAACCTCAAGAAGTTTAAGAATGGATAAAACCATAAGACACTTGTTGAATCACCAAGGAAATAGAAAAAGTGCAAAAGGACTAGGTTGAGTAACCAAGGGGAAAAGTGAACATTACTTGATTCACAAACTTAAGAGCATACTGACCTTGAAAAGGATGTGATGCTTAAGAATCAGGGAGAAGATATTATAGGCCATTGAAGGTGAACTCTATCAGGTGAGGAAATATTTGAGCAAGAAGAATAGTTTGGCTATATAGGATTATAAAGGATACTCAAATTCCAGAGCTAAGTTGAGTTGAAAATGCTATAAATTCTTGATTGTTGATGTATTTATGTGAATGGGTGATTCTTTGTTGCATCAAATAAGTTCCTAAATAACAGTTTACCTAAATCATCTAGCAGAAAAATTAATATATAATATGTACAACAAGTAAGGGAGCTATTATGTCTCACCTTGTTGACCCTTTCTAGTCTGGCCCTCCCTTATATAGCTGTTGTCCAAAAGTGAGCCTCATACCTACTTGTTCATCTATGTATGTAGGATTTCATGATAACAATTACAATAATTTAATATCCATTGCGTAAACAATACAAGAACATTGTTAAGCTTAATGTGAAGAACAATCTCTCGAGTGAAGAACAATTACCAAGAGTTGCAGGGATTTTGATTTCAACTTGTTGAACTACGAGGTAAAGGTATTTTAAATTGTTAAGCTTTCCAAAATGAGACAGAATGGTCCTTGTGATATTATTGTGAGAAAATGCAATGTAATATAATTCAGAACAACTACTGAGAGAAGGTGGGATAGAACCAGTAAGCATGATGCCTTCAAGGTAAAGATAGGACAAATTCTTAATCAAGCTCAAAACAGGGGGGATTGTATCAGTGAAATTATTGTAGCCAATGCTCAATTCAATCAAATATTTGTAGTTTCTCAAAGAAATTGGAACGCTTCCACCGAGATGATGATCAAATAAGGAGATGATTTATTGGATGTATGTATTTCGAATCACTATATGTATTTGTAAGATGATAAATAATGGACAGTGAATCAAAAATCACACAGAGTTGATGGCAGAAATATTTTATTAATTTCATGGATGGTGGAAACATCAAAAATCCTATAAAATGTTTGGTTTAATCCTTATTTTTATTGATTTATTACTGTAATACATTGTTAGCTTGTTGAATATTATTGTCACGATCTGACTATTTCTATGAAGGAAAGAAATTATCAATGTCTCGCACGAGCGGGGTGATTTTGAGCATGATGGAAAATCTCCACCTAGATAAGAGTTATAACGAGCATATTCGACCGCTCTTGGATGCTATTGATACACTTCGAAATCTAGGAGTGATGAAGGCATTCAATTGCTTAGTATTGTTGTTGTGGGAGACCATTCGTCTGGTAAATCCAGCGTGCTTGGATCTCTGGAAAGTATTAACCTACCTAAAGGCTAGGGGATTTGTACTCGAGTTCCCCTCATAATGAGGTTGTAGAGTTCTAAAAGCCAAGAGACTAAGATTACCATATAATACAATGGAGTGAAGAACAACATTTTTTAGTATGAAATTACAGAAGCTCTAAATGACCTACAGATGAAATTGCAGGAGCCGGGAAGGGTATCAGTGACACCCCAATTACATTGAACGTAAGAAAATCAAAAATTCCAGATCTCACAATGGTGGATTTGCTAGGCATCACCAAGGTGCATGTACATGGCCAGCCGCAGGACATTTATGACCAAATTTCTCAGGTTATCAAACAGTATATAACTCTTAAAGAGAGTATAATTCTGAATGTGTTGTCTACCTCTGTCAATTTCCCAACTTGTGAATCTATAAGAATGTCACAGTTAGTTGATGAAAATGGTGAAAAAACTTTGGCGGTGGTTAAAAAAGTTGACAAAGTTGTTTAAGGTTTGTTTGAGAATGTTACAGTGGATGTTGTGAGTGTGAATATCGGCCTTGGATACGTCTGTGTCAGAAATAAAATTGGGAATGAATCAAATGCCTAGGCAAGGTAGCTTGAGAAGGAAATGTTTCAAAGAGACCCAAATCTTTCAAAGATCAACAAATCCATGGTTGGAATACCTATATTGGCCGAGAGGCTGATGCAGATCCAAGCAATAGGTATAAGAAAATGCTTTCCTCAAATTGTGAAAAAAATAGACTCAACGTTGTCTAGGAGGTAGTCAGAGATCAATGCATTGCCTAGGAATTTTTCTAACTCAGTGGAGGCTATGATTGAATTCAAAAGACTAATGAATTCCATCAAGGGAATGCTACACAAGCTCATTATACAGGGAGACATCGAGTTGTTTCCTATGAGCCTGACATGCATTGTATTACATGTCTCACTAGAATGTTCAAGGCTTACTGGCATGACCTCCTTGTTGCAACAGATGTACTCTCCATGGATAAGTTTATTGTTGAAGAAATAATTTTGCTAGAAGAGGCATAGGGAGTTAGTCTTCCCAACTTCTTACCTCTTTCTATTTTCGTAAACATTCTTCAAACTCATGTTTATTCATTTCTTTGAGAGGAGCAGAGATTTGTTTTTATAGGCCTATGATTATTTAGACAAAATAATATATCTTGTGATAGATCCCAGTATAGGCTTCCTCAAGAAGAGCCTTTCAAGCTCTTATTGATAGGAAAAGGGACAAATGTATTCAATTCATGGAAGATGCCATGTAGATGCAAAAATCCATTATGTATACAAAGAATCCCAGCTATTCAAAGTCCTTGCAGAAAATGCAACAAAGGAAGGAAAGCTTCATTAAATTGATAAGACAAAATCACAAGGCTGTTAAAATTTATGTCTGCTTATGTCCTGTTTGGATTGCACACCGAATTCAAGCACAACAATGAGATATATTGTCAGTTGTGTGACTGCAATACAAGATAACCTTAAGAGAAATTTGGTTCTCGTATAAAACTTACACTAGTGCAATCAGTAACTAATCTAATGCTAAACTAAAATCTTTCAGGGAGAAAAGGGAAGAAAAAAATAAAATTAAAAAGGTTGGTGATGCACCAAGAATGAGTTTGGGGCTCTTTGACTCCTTCCCCTACCTGAAAATTTAGGAAACACAATATACGGACATGCAAGAGGTAAGAAGAAAATGAAATTAGAGGACAGACAAAAAATAATCACAATAATATTCATTAGTGGAGGAAATATACACTATTTGCATACAGAGCACAAGGTCAGACACTCATATTCAGCAAATAAAAATCTGAGATAACATGAAACAAAAACTGGCTCACGTAGGTCTAAGGAAGTGTGCCAGAAAGCCAAGAAATGTACAGAGACTCCCTCTACTTATATAATTGAGAAGGAATTAAAATGCTCAAAATATTAACTTCATAGTCGCTTCGCTCATGCTCTACAATAAATAATATAATCTTCCTTTTAAGTAGAAGTGACCCATATCTGTATCAAATCTCCATCCTAATATAACTAGATCTTCAATGATGTGGTCTCAAGGAACAAATAGTCAATTAAGTTCCCAAAAGTCTCCATATGCACTCAAGAGACACTGCAGAGCCTTGGGACAAATAAAACATTCAATGGGAGCTGCGTAAGAGAAATATCAAATCTGAATTTGGGCTCATTGGGATCTGAAACAACATCTTTTACATATGCAAAGGCATTGTGATTCATTGGAGGGCTCAAATCATTAAATGAGAGCCTTTGGAGTGGGTGAGAATCTTCTAAAACTTGTTTTGAAAGGAAAACATTTCAGAGGGACTATAATTGTGAATTGTGGGCACAAATCTATACAAGTAATGAAATATTTTAATTCCTTTCTCAAACCTAAGGAGGTCGAGCATCCTCTTATTAAGGCAAGGATCTTTCCATTATATTTCAGATTCGATGAAATCGCTTTGTAAGCTTCACAAAGCTAGTGTCAAAGGAATAGAAGATATGCTACCCAACCACCAAGTGCTTCACTTGTTCCCATGCCTTCCAAATTTCTTGAAGACCAAAGGACCCATGAGGAGAAATCAAGATTTATGGTTTAGGTATTACTCTATTTTGGATTTTGAAGTTACTACTAACATTTATCTTTTTATTTCAAATGACTTCATTTAAATTTCAAGTTCCAAATAATATTTCTATCTCGCTTAAAATCTCAAGTTAGATATCCCCTGCTAATACTAATACCACAAGCAATTCTAGACTCAACGTTGTTGTTTATACTGGTATTAATTTTTGAGGCATTTTGTCAAACATTCAAAGAAATCCCTACTAATCTTTATACTTGTATTGTGGTCCGCTAATTTTTGAGGCATTCTATCAAACATTAAAATAAATCCTAGGCCTCCTCTTAGCATCTCGCATATTTTAGACACGATACCCCCAATCAAGAAATTCAATATTTCAAATTGCATAAAAGTTACAAATATCTAGCTTGGGAAAAAAATTACCTAAGATATTCTTAAAAGCTAATTAATTTTTATGAACGTATGTAGAAATTCTTCATGTGTTAACTATATCTAATTAAAAGGTATCCATATAGATACTTTAGAGCTTGAAATGCAATCCCCCATACTTTATAGAGATAAATAAAGGCTTTCAATCTTATAACCTTCAAGCTGGTATTCATTGGATTTTAGACGGAGACTTCAAAATGATTTACAAATATTAAGAATATTGGAAAAGAAGAATTAAAAAACTTGACTTCATTTCAATGTTTGAAAAATAAGAATCTCTTTAGAAATGCTAAAGAATACCCTTATTATTGTTATCTAAAGTTTACAAAACAAAAGAAAAGATAGATTCCAGCATAATCAGGATTAAATGGTGTTCAGGGTAGTTGCCACAATGGTTCTGAGCTTTCTTATCTCGCCTATAGAACTACAAGAAATATAACTAATATTTCCTATAGTAAGAAAAAGGACGGTAAATATTGAAAAGAGAAGAAAGGAATGGTTTAAGAGAGAAAATTTGAGGAGAGAAGAATATCTTTACGGTTATTTAATGTGCCTCCTTGTTAGTACAATTTTAATGGTATAAGGCTTACAACCGAGTGCACAGAACTTATTCCCTGTGTTTTGTAAAATTCTCTGAGCACAAAGATAGGCTATATTTGAACATATTAATTGGAGTAACATAACAAAAAAGTGGAATAAACTCTTGTCATTATAATATATATTGACAATATCCATGCCTTGACGAGAGGTTGCTCTACCCCCTCCTTTGGTTTGAGAAAGGAATTAACATATTACATGACTTGTATGATTTGGGAAGTGGATGGAATGGACAGGACCATAAAGCTCATCTATAGGATTCCTAGGAATCTGCAAAGCATAAATATACAATTGTGCATTTAGTTTGTAAGGTACCTTTCACTCTTGTAAATGCATGCTACTGTGTAGTATTTCAATTCTGATTATAGGAGTCTTTTACCTTTTGTTCTTCATTTTTACAATTGTGTGCATCATGAGATTATGAATAGAGCATTTCCAAAAATTCATGAGCTCCTAGAACTCTAAACCATATAGTGTGGTGTCTCTATTATACATATTCTCATAGGTATTATCTAGATTAGACATCTATCTTCCAGTTTTCTCTACATCCAAGGTTCTTTGGATCTTAGACCTAGAGTTATTTTCAGCTCACTCATCAATTATTACATGAAGAGAATTTGGTATACCTCCATATGACTTAGGCCTTCTTCCAACATGACCTCCAACTTCATCTTGGAATGATGATAATGATACTACGTGGGAGTAATATTCTCTGTGAGCACATACTACTACTGAGATCTTCAGATTGATGATAAGAAAACTTGCAATTTGTCTACAGAAGTCCCAGGTCTATAGTATAGGCAAAGCATAGAGATATGATTGTGTAGGCTGTTTGCTGAGGTACCTTTGATTCACGTCAATACATGCTGCTGAGCATTATTCCAATTCACTTATAGGATTCTCTTTCATTTCTTATATCTATACATAAGACATGCATCACGGGCATATGAATATAATATTTTCAACAAAGGTAAGACCTCTTGGAAAGATGTACTATAGTATTATGGGATCTCTGTTATACACACCCCAAAAATCACATACCAATTCATGGGGATATTATGTATGGAATTTTTCATCCTAGTTATCTCGCATCAAAGGTGATTTTTATTCTTAGATTATTTTATGCAAAACAAGGGAAAGAAATATCATTAAACAACAATGATGCTTATTCCACTTACTAGAAATCATAAAAGAAACCATATTGTACATATGCCACAATCATATCCATCTATGATACATCCCTTTGAGGCATTATGTGAAAGAGTTTAAGTGCTTTACCAATAAGTCCATTTTGTGCATACCCCGTAACCATAACATTCAATGAGACAAGATCTAGTTGACAAAAATTATCAAAACAAGTTTATGCCTTTTCAACTTTCCCACAATTCACATACATATGTAGAAGGGAAATCATGATAAGGTGTTAAAATACAATCCTCATCTAGCTATTTTTTCTCGTTTATCTCATCTCCATGCTCCAGTATATAAACTATATTATCCCAAATCAAGTCCCAAAACACTTATCCATACCTATCATAACACAAGATCAATAATTCTAGGTCTCCTTTATGCATTCAAGATGTCTTTCAACTTTCATGCATTGATTCTTCATCAGTTATGCCCAGCTCAACCTTCATTATAATATTTCTTAGTGACTTAGTACATACGTCATATACCCTATACAAATCTGATTAGAAGAAGCCTACATGAGTTTTCATCACACATGTGTGAAATTAAAATATGGGATGGATCTTCATCACACATTGTTGAAATTAAAATGGCTTATCCACATTTACTTTACATGGCTATCAAAGGAATAGGAATGAACTCAGACAGAAAGAAAAGCTCAAGAAAAAAATAGACAAGTTATTAGGTATGTTGAAGACACATACAATGTATCCTCGTATGAGTTACTAATTTGATTGGTAAGGTATAATTCAAATTTTTACAAGTTCACTAGTATAGTTTAAATTCAAATCATAAAAAACCAATAAATTCACTGGTAATGAAATAGCCAATAATTCATAAAATAACAGTCAATTTAAATCTATTTAGCTAGATAGGAAAAATATCTATTCTTTTTTGTCCTCTTTTGACGAGGAACTATAGAAGAGGGTGCAACATGATAATCATCTTGGACTATTATCTATTTGATTTCTGGGTTGTTTTCCAAATGAGTTGCAAGATGGTTAATCGATTTATTTCTTCCAACAACAAAATCATCACATCCTTTTATTGCATCTTCATGTTCACTATTAGTTGCATCCTTTGAGGAGTTTGATTGTTACACATCCTATTAAACAACACACTTTAGTTAATTAAATTACAACAACATTGATACTTAAATGTTTTATTATGTCATCAAATACTATAATAAACTTACCTCATATTCATGCCCAATGACCAAATTCTCCCCTCGATCTATCATATGTTTTCGAAGCCTTCGAACCATGCATTAAAGCATATTTCAGATCTTCATCTGAAGCTTCCTTTCAAAATTGGTGAACCTAAGTGTACAAAGAAATTTTAATTTATCAAGTATCATTTGTCATCCAATACATTCAAGTCACCAAAAAAATATTTAAAAAATGAAACTATTCACTTACCAAGCTCCCACGAATACTATTATAGCCACCCGACCTCAATTTATGGAACCTAATACTTGACAACCTAGCTTGGGTAGCCTTTGTTGTATCTCGAAGGAATCTTTTACCTCCTTCTCTTGCAGATGGCATGTAGTTTGGATTTTTAAAGGACTTTCTCTTTAATTTGGCATCTTTGATAAGCTCATCCCATGTTGTTTGGTTAGTGATCCAAGCTGATCAGGGATATCTCGGTCATTTGTTAGCTTTGGTCTTATTTTGTCTCTTTTAGAATTAATTAATTTCCATGTATAATCCATTATGGAATCCTTGTTAAAACCAGGATTTCCAAACTCTTTATGACATCTTCAAAGAGTTCATCTTTCTTAGAATTGGCTTGCTTTCTCCGATCCACTTGTATGGTATTTCAAAATAGGCATTCTACGTGATGAAATAGAAATTGGAAAATTTCGACGCCATTTCATCTTTTAAGACATTTCCTTCCAAGGTTAACAAGATTGTAACCTCTTTCTTTCCTTTTGAGTTCACTTTGGAGATTGTAGGAGTATGTATACTTTGTGCTTGACTAGAACCTACAAGAAGTCGACCTATAATAGAGAATAATCTTGGAACCAAAACAAGGAAAATGGTTTAAAAAGTTTTTCAAACCTTAGCTAGCTCGAGGAACCTTCATAAAGAGGAAAGGATCATACTTGGCTTAGATGTATCCCAAAACCTTAAGATATCTTTGTTTTCATGAGCAATATAGTAAAATTTACATCATTAAATGAAGTGTGTAGATCATTCAAGAGCCATTGAAGGTTCTAGCATGCTAACAAGGTCAAGATAGTTGTCTAGGTAATATTTCATGCTTTGATATAAGGATTAAGTCTTTTCCTTATAGACTTAAAATCTCTGCTTCAGGATTAAATTGAGACAGGATTTGCCTTATGATTGAGGTGAAGTTTTAGGATGGCAATTAAGTTTTAGACTGTATTTCAAGTGTTTTGAAAATATTGCAGTTCTCATCTTAATATTTCTCAAAAGAGGAGCTAATGAAGTGCAAAGTAACTTGAAATCTATCAAATTAAAGAATAATTTTAATACCTTTTAGTTCACTAGGACATAAACCCTCTTGCTTATGGATTAAATCCAATAGCATTTTTTCAAAAAAAAAGAAATTTATATCGGGAATTGAATTCTGGATTAAATCCAATAGCATTTCCACAATTGGGTGCTGCTTAAATTCATTTTACCCATTGAAAATCCACAAGCCTAGTCATTTTCTTGGCACAACCAGGGTATTGTCATGCCCATATCTGAAAAAACACTTTATTCCTACACATAATTACCATATAACCATCCCAACACCAGCACAAACTCAAGAACAATTAATCCAACCTCAAGTGCCCCTGTTTGAAAGAAAACCCACATTTTCTACAAGTTTAGAAGACCTTAAAAAATGGAGAAAATGGGCTCAAGATTTGGAAACTCAGTTGGTTCAAGCTATTTAGAAATAGATGGGGGGCTTGAGTCTAAAGACTTATTGAGAGAGATTGAATGGATTTTGGAAGATGCAGTGGTTAGGTACTACCCAAATTTAGTAATGCCCCCAAATTTGGCTACGAGGGAAAGTATTGAAGAGTTGTATGTATTGTGGAGGGAGAAAATTGAGAAGAGGAGGCCATTTCAGTACATTGTGGGGTGTGTACATTGGAGAGACTTGGTGTTGTCCGTGCAAGTGGGTGTGTTGATTCTAGGGCTGAGAAAGATTAACTCGATAGAGATTGTTCAAAATGTGATATTGAGAGATGGGTTATTGGTTTGAGGGGTTGTGGGTCAATTTTGGTACTTGAAGTGGGGCACTTGCCATTGGGTTGGGATAGTTATTGGGCCTTGGAGGTAGAGTGCTTGTAGTTTATTTGAGTCATGTTGTCGTATCAGTTGCTAGGTACAATGTGCAGAGATATAGCTTGCATGTATATTGATTTGTTCCCATTCTCCTTTCCTTCATTCAATTTATTTTATAAGTGATTTTTCACATTCTTCCTTCCTTCGTTCAAAGCTAAGATTGAGACTAGGATTCAGTAGGTCCATTTTAGGCTTGGCCTCGGTTCCATAGGTTGTCTTTAGTAGCCTCGTGGATGTTAAAATATCTTTTTTATTCTTCTTAAATTGATTTTTAACACTAGGATAGAGCATGCAAAATTTTGGGCTTAGACTCGGACCGAGGATGCCCAATTTCAACTTGGACTTGGATTCGACAAGCCCAATTCAAGCTTGACTCAAACTGTGAGCCATCTTTGGCTTGGACTTGGTACCCCATTTTTGGCTCGTAATGGAAAAAACCATCTCAAATTAAAATACCATATATTTTATTGTATTTCACTAAAATAAATCAATAAATGTCACATTTACATAGATAATTCATCCTGGGGAAGTTTCATGTTCAGCCTCAGCAGATTTATCAAAGCATTATTTTGGGATTTGGACTGGGCATGCCCAATTTGGGTTTAGCCTTGACTCAGTTTACTTAATCTGGGTTGGGACTTGCCTGGTCCAATTGGAGTTTGGACTTGGCAGGCCATCTTTGGGTTGCACTTGGTTGACCCATTTTTGGCTTCGGGGAAAAAATGGCTAATTAAAAATCTGTAAATTCTAGCATATTTCACAAAAATAAATAAATAAAAGTCAGCTTTGCATAGGCATTTTGTCAGGGAAAAGTTAGAGAGATTATGACATGCAGTTTGTAGGAAACTCATAGAGACACTTTGGCAAATGATTTGCATATAAAAACATAGATACATTTTAACATGTGATTTGCATGTAAACTCATAGATACATTTTGACAAACAGTTTGCATATAAACAAATAGGGACGTTTTCACAATGGTTTTTATATTAAGTCATAACCAACATAATTTTGAAGGAATATCAATAGGATTCCGCAAACAAAAACAAGTAACAAAAATTTTGTCTTTAAGTGCCAAAATACTAATTAAGAAATTAGTTGTATTTTCACAAAAAATTGCATATAAACTAATACATACTTTTGAGTAAGTTTCCATGTAAAGCTAAAACCATTGTATAGATAGTTTCAAAGGGATATCAATAGGAATCCACAAACAAGCAACATAAAACTTTGTGTTTTGTGCCAAAATACTTGACTAAGATATTTGTTGTATTTTCACAAAACGTTTGCATAGAAACTGGTGTTTGAGGCAAAGCCAAGGAAGATGCTTAATGGATTCAGGGCTGCCACAAACAATATACTTGGGAGCTGCCATTTCACTATTCATTCCTTTGCCCCTGGGTATGACAAAATCCACTGATTGGTATCCTTTAGATAATGTCTAAGGAAGGGTTTGTTTATCAAGTTACCAATTCTAGTTGCACCACCAGAAAATCAGGGGTTAATACTTAGGTGAGCTCCCAAATTATTGTACAGTTCCTCTGTTAAAATTACATAGTGTAAACTCTAATTTCTTGCCAGAGTTTCCTATTACAGAGCTGATGAGAATATCTACCTTTCTTTGTTTTGATACCCTATTGTTAGAATCTAAAGCAAAAACCACGCCTTGTGTTAAAGCCTTGAGGGCACCACATTCTTGTAGAATTCTAGAGACTACTAAAGTTAGTGGGTATTAAGGACAGTCCAATTCTGAATTATTCACCTACCACATGAATATCCGTTTGATAATTTACCAACAATTCTAATTTCTATAGATGATAAAGGTGCCAGAAATGTAAAATGGCAAATCGGGACAATTAGAAGATTATGGAAATTTAAATGAGACCAACACTGGGTCAATGAGAAGGTTATGAGGATTTAGTTGAGACCAACAGCTTCAGTGGTGAGAATTTAAATGAGACCAAAACTCATTAACCTATATGATAGAAGAATTTTCCATGTGTAGTTGCCTTTTATGGCCTTGATAATCCATTCGAACTGAAGTTGAATGTGTTTGGTGTTTCTGTCTTGTCATAAGCTCGATAGGGTGGAAATCATTTCTTTCCAAGGGTGGATGATTTATCAGAACACTGAATCCTCCATTGCTCGAAGTTCTTCATCAAAACAAAAACCCTCTTCTTCCTACAACATCAGTCTCGGTGCTAAATTTTGTATCGATACTAGTGTCATACCCTAGGCCAACACTGATATCATTGAAGTATTCATAGCTCTGGTGTGATGATGGATACAATATTATTTTAAACGTCTTATAAGTTTTAAGGACACGTTTTCATCATATTTCATGCATTTTGACCAATGTAAAGTTGTGTTTTGCTTGTGTGTTTCTTATAAAATAGGGCATAAAGTGAAAATATCTTTAAAATCATCTTCAATTCTCTTGTAACAATCGTTGTGAATTTTTTGGATAAATTTAAAGTTTGGAGAAAAATATTTAGTACTTGTACTTGATAGTAGTGGGTAATAAATTGAAGGGTGATAGATTTGGAAATGTAGCTGATTTTTCTAAGGCCGTGGAGACTGAAGAGGTATGAATATTTTAAATACAAAAGAGATGAAAAAAGAGAGCTGATTTCAAAGGTTGGTAGATAATCGTAATTTATTCATGGTTTTTGTGTTTAAATTTCTAGCAAGTTCTCCACCAAGCAAAAGGAGTCTGGTTAGAAAGCAATAAGGATCCATTCTATGTATCTATAGATAAATTAGATGCAATGAGAAACTCTTTAAGATTATTTGCTATGGGAAATTGGACAATTGTGGATGGAAAATGCAACAAATAATTTGATAAGCTGAGGTTTCTTCAAGCGGATCGTGTGCCAAATCTAGCTATAGATATGTTAAAGCTCAAGCATTTGAAATTCATGGGTTATAGTTTAAATTAGAAATAAATTTGGAGTCCGTCCAAGGTATGTTTACACCTTTATTAATTTTTTTATTGGTTGCAAATAATTATAGATCATTGTTTTTCAACTGCAATTTTTTTGTTTCCTTGAATATGTAACTTGTTAGGCATTTTTTGATGTCTGTGATGTTGATCACGAGACCTTGTTGGTTGTATAATTTATTTGGTTTGCAATTTCTCAAGCATCATCATTCACATCATAGAGATGTTGCGATAGAATTGGGTCATCTTAAAAAATTAAAACATCTAGAATTGAGTGGATTTCAGAATAATAAAATCTCAAGTTGGCAGAAGCTAAAGTTGTTGCAGAAGCTAAAATTATCCAATATTGAAGGTCTCAAGGAGCTTCCAAGATCAATTGGGAATCTTCAATCATTAAAAGAGTTATACTGTGATGGAATTGAGCAGTTACCAGCATCACTTGTGAAGCTCCGATCCCTTCAGGAGTTGCACTTAATTCAATGTGGGGGATTAAAGTACTTACTAGAAGGATTGAAATTTTATCTCCTTACTAAACTTAGTTTATGGCATTTTTCCAATTTGCAATAGCTCCCAGTGTGATTTCCATACGCTTTTGACATTACAATAACTAGATTTATGCAATTTCTACGAAGATCCTTCACCTACTGTAAGGGCACCTGGAAACATACAATCTTTAACAAATGTAAGCTTGGAAGGCTATGAGAATTTAATTACTCTTCTTGATAGGGTTACGAGGCTGTCATTAATGAAGGGAATTATATCATTTCGTGGCTGCTTAAGTTTGAAAGAAATACCAAAAGATATTTGCAAACTTACAATGCTCACAAGGTTATCATTTTCTGGATGTAAGAGTTTAAAGGTGCTTCCCATCAGCTTCAGTCAACTCACTTGCCTGGAAAACTTAGACTTGACCTACTGTGAGAGTTTACAAGAGCTGTGTAATGACTTTCATTCCCTGGTAAGATTAAGAAGATTGGACATGTCTCGATGCAAAGGTTTGTCAAGGCTACCTCCAAGTTTTGGTAATCTTGGCTGTTTGGAAGATTTAGATTTATCAGAATGTGATAAGTTAGAGGAATTGAGCAGTGACTTTGGTCGCTTGGGAGCATTGAAAAACTTGAATTTGTTCAAATGTAAAGGTTTTTCAAGGATGCCTATGAGTTTTGGTAATCTTGGCTATTTGGAAGCTTTAGATTTATCAAAATGTGATAAATTAGAGGAATTGACCAGTGACTTTGGTCGCTTAGGAGCATTGAAAAACTTGAATTTGTCCGGATACAACAAGCATATAAAAATTTCTATTTCTATTAGCCATCTTGGTTACTTGAAAGAGTTACATTTCTTGTTCTTCTTTAAATTGGTGGAGATTTCTAGCGATTTTAATTGCCTTCAATCAGTATTAAGATTGAATCTCTAAACATGTGAGAGCTTGGATGGAAAATGGATGGATACTGTGGGGGGTATTCAAATTTTGTGGTGGGTAAATATTGCCAACAAAAGTGAAAGGATGATCCAGCGGTGGAGAGAAATGGAAAGAGAAAAAGAAGAATGGCATTTTGAGGTGAATTCAGATTCACCTAACAACAACAGAGTGAGAATACTGACAAAAGAGGAAGAACAAGCTTTGATGTTGAAAATAATGATAGCAAAGATATTTGATGAGGAAGGGCTACTGATTGACATTCATCAACGTCCCTTCCATTCATCCTCCCTTCTCTCTCACACACCCCTCATCTTAATCTTTCATAATAACTAAGTTGAAATAAATGGTGAATTATTTGAGAAAAATGTGCAACAGCTGGAGTGGAGCACACAAGCCTGGTGAATCATATATTTCGGTGGACATTTCAGTGCATTACCAGATGAGGTGAAGGATAGAATCCTGGTTTATACATCTCCTAACAAGTTTAGTACTACTTTCGTGCGCGATACGGGTGTAAATTTCAAAGTGATATACCCTCCTGGTATAGGTGTATCACGGTAACTTTCCATAGCCGTGATGGTTTAGAAGAAAAAGGAATAAGATGTCCATCATTTTGGGAGGATATCTCGTATCATGTAAAATCAAAAATTAGACCTAGAAAGGGTATTTCAAACTGATAACCAAGTAGGGAGAACAATGGGGGATGCATAGGCGGAGAACCAAAGCCACAATTTTGAAATGCACTCTCATGCCCTCCCGAGTAGTTGAAATAACCAATGAAGCAGAAAATGCATGCCACGATATAGACGGACAAGCCCGAGCCATGAGTCCGAGATGGAAGACCCAAAACAAGGGCGCAAAACACAATCGTGGGGAAAAGGAAGGGCATGAAAAACTAGATATGAATCTCCTCAAGAAGGTTATAGATGTAGGAGGCGGAGGATCCATGAACCGAGACAAACATTCCTCGCAAACCAAATTGGAATATGATTTTTTATAACAACATTTTTATTGATATCATTGTATATTTCTTTGAAAGGAAGTGTCGATTCTTGCATAAATGTAAAAAAAGGGCAAAAAAATATTCGATGCGGATACCTACTTGCCCTCCTCCTTGCCTAAGATCTACATGTCGTGAGGATGAAATCCTCCTGCTTTCAATATCACTTTCCATTTTTCTGGCTGCATTCATTTTTCCCATAGTTTCCCCGCAAAGTAAGCAATAACCAAAAAAAAGAGTATTTTTAATTAAAATTTGTTATATTAAATAAGGTAGTAGCTAGATAAAAAAATTATGAGGGTGTATTAATTAGAGACAAAAATATATTTGCATCTCCAATTAATGTCTCTAAACACCCCTCCATGTAGTAGTGAAGGAATGAAATTTGGAAAATCCTTCTGCAGTAATTTTAACTTAGAAGGCTCTCCAAAAAGGCATATGACTTGGAAAGGTCAGATATTAGAACCTAATCATCATTAAAGATTCAATAAAACTAGTGTTCTCATACATTATTTAAAGCATTTGGATGTATTGGGAAAAATCAAACCTTATCTTTTACGGAATGAAGATGAGTTCAAAAATGAGCTTTTCCATCAATGATCACTTGGTGTAGTGATGCCAAATTATTGAATTCCTTAATGTTTCATTATCATAGGTACCATGGATGTATGTCTTTAATATATTCATATGAGGAATTCACACAATACATGATGTCAATTGCCGTCAACCAAAAATTTAGTTTCATGGCCAAAAGCTAAGCTAAAATTATATTTGGCCACTTGTGTTCGGGAATATTTCAAGACAATTCTTGATACTATTTAAGAGGAAATGTCACATACAATTGGGGTTTATTTTTTCATTCCATAAAAAAATTAGAAATAGTGTAACCCCACAAACTCGATGTTCAAAACTATACTTATAAAACCTATTAATTTATTGGGGGAAATTTGTGGAAAAAAATTGTTTAAGGGATTGCAAGAGTGATACTCTGGTCACGATTTAACTAATTTCTAATTAATTGTTTATCTCATTTGAACACTTAAGTCCTTAATAAATTTTATAAAACAATTTTTAAGTTAAAGTGGATACATTTACCTATGTCATTTATACCCTTATTACACCTTTATTATAATTAATTAATTTTCATATAAACATTTTCCCTTTTAACCCCTTAATTAATTTAATGAAAAATGTCCCCACTAGCCACTTTAGTTTTAATAGCTAGAAAAACATCATTTACTTTATTATTAACTTGAAAGTGGAAGGGGAGGGGGTCATAACATAGTCCAATCCACAAGTGTAGGTACCCTAGGACCTTATTAGTTAATTAGATTTACAAAATTTTGCACATACCCATTCCCGCAAAATAGAAAATCACTTAAGTAATGTAGGATTCATTCTAAAACGTTGGATTAGATCTATCTTGTCCATTGGGATCTAAGGTTAGACTAAAAACCCTGAAATCATTATGATCTCTCATCTTATTCTTTTCTTACCCTATTCATATCATTATCACTATTTTGTTTTGCAGTTTGGGAGAATGGAGGCCATGAATGCAAAAGAGATCATGTGAAGGATTGTGCCTTGTTAGAAGGATATGTACACCATTTTGGGTATTTATATTATATTCATCCCTCTCCTAGGTTTGCTTTACATTTTATTTGTTATTATATTATTCCTTTTTTTGGGTTCACCAGATTTGGGTATGGGCATTTTTGCCCCATTTTATTTCTGGATCTAAATGAAATATATACACAATCTAGGATATATATATATATATATATATATATATATATATTATATTTGTTTTATATTTTTTAAAATGTTGAGTCTATAGATACGACATTTTATTTTAAACCTATTTTATAAAATAAATATAAAACAAATACAATATTATATATATATATATATATATATATATATATATATATATATATATATATATATATATATATATATATATATATATATATATATACTAAACTAGTTTATGGGTCACCTTAGATGTATATAAAAACAACACGAGTATATGTTTAGCAGCCATGGCTAAAAATATGTGCAGTTAAGGTCCGCAGGTGGGGTTGTTGCCTTTTACCCCACTCCACAATGTAAAATGGTTTGGGGTGGGTACATCATCCCCACCCCTTTTTCACATTTATCATCTACAAAGGCTTGGCAGATAGGCCTATTCGGCCCAATCTATACACAATCCTTTTCTTATATTCAATAAACTAGGTTCTATTTAAAATTTTCCTTTTGATTTTTTAATATATAAATATTCAAATTAAAACTTCTTTATATATATATATATATATATATATATATATATATATATATATTATGTGTGTAATATAATATAAATATTTTGTTAATTAAATTTATACGATTATAAGTTATATAATTATATAAAGTTAAATATATAAATTTATATATTTATAATATTTAATTTTCTTTTTTTAATTTTTAAACATGTTTTATTTTATTAAAACAATATATCAATTCAACTTCTTTGTATAAAAACTATAAGGGTATGAGTAGTAGTTATAATTTCACATTTACTCAAGTATGTGGAAAAAGTATAAACTAATAAACACCACCCCCCGCCACCACCCCTTTTTCTTATGTTTATAAGTATATATTTGCCTAAGGAATTTAAAAGCAAGTTTCAACACAAGTAAATAGAAGGAAACATTTCCCTTACAAGAAGGTAAAATTTGATAATAAAATTAACTCAAATCATTTATATCTACATATTCCGTTGAAACGAAATGAAAGTAAAACATTCATAAATGAAACTTATTCCTTCTCTCTTTTAAATCAAATTTCCAATTTTACAAAAAAAGAGAATGAATATATACTTTCCACAATACAACACCATCCTTTTTACATGAAGATCCATAATCCATTTTTGAATCAAATTTTAAATATGAAATAAAATTTTCCATTCCAAATAAGGATAGTTTTCCTTTGATAATCAAATTCTCTCTAGGTATAATTTACAAGTTTAAAGGAGACATCATAACAATAAAATGCAACTTCTCATGTCTCCTTTCCAAAATATACATTTTTTGATAATCAATACAAATCAATCTTACATAATGCATTTATAAGAAGTTGAAACTTTTAAAATGCAAGTTACTGAAATCCTCCACTTATGTGGAGACAACATAAGTAGCAAAAATTTACAAAATTTGGAATTCTTCCATGGACTCAACAACAATAGTCTTCACTCCAAGATCACCCCTTCAACTCCATATCTTTTCCTTTCTTAAAATCACAAAACAAGTGAGGAGGAGTGCAGGCAACACTCACCTTCCAACCTTTATCCCAATGAGGGGAAGAATCCATTCTCCTCATTGGCCACGAGCCTTAACCATAGTGAAATAAAAAATGTTTGCCACCAATGGAAACGTTTAAAAATTCTTCCAAATTACAACACACATACTAAAAATCATTTTAAACACACAAAAATAAGCACAAAACAACAACAACAATAATATGCACCTTTCAACTAACAAGGCTTGAAACTCAAGCCAATGGAGCAAGGAAATATGGGGAATCACTTATACCTCCAAATGGGTTAAGTGTCCACGTTGAAGCCTCCAAAAACACAAAAACACCCATATAATACTCTTATACCTCCTTCAAATCTCTTATGCCTCCCTCAATCTCTTATACCCCCCTCAATCTCTTATACCTCCCTCAAATAAAACATACAAGATAACTTAGAATTTCTCTTATCTAAAAAGGTGGGACACCCAATCAAAACTCCCTCTAAAATATGCAACAATAGTCTTATGCATCCATCATAAGATCCCCATAAACCTTCTCCTACACCACGAATTAAGGTCATTCTAAAGTTCCCAAGGTCCAAAAATAAGAACACACATAGCCATTCAATTACATATAACACACACATATATAAAAAGTAAAACTACATGGGTGTAGTTCCTACCTTTCCCCTGTAATAAAATTGATTGTAAAATCAAAACTCTAAGCTCCTTCCAAGCTCAAATCCAAATCCAAACAAGCTCCAAGACTCCCAAGAAATAAAATCAAGCTAAAACTCCAAAATACCAATGCACAACAAAATGAAGTAACCCCAAAACCATCAAATAAACTTGTATAAATAGAAAAAGAGAAGAGGAGGGTGAGGTGGCTCCATGTAGGATGCCACATCACTTCTCCTCAACTCCACATCACCAAGTCAAACATCAAACCCAAGGCTAATAAATTGGTGGGTGAGGATATGACAACCTCTTACACACACTAACCCTCACTCCATACCTCTAAAGGACACAATTAAAAAATCATGTAAGAAATTGCAATAATTTACACTTTTTTCCTTCGAAATTATACAATGGGGTCTAAATTTGACCCCTCACCCCATATGTATAGTTGGTGCATAAATTTAAGAGGTGAGGGAAAATCTTAACATGTCCCACAAGCCTCAAAAAATGTCTTAAAGGTCGAATTTAGGATTTTGAGAGATGGGTTAAGTACAAACCAACCAAAATCAATTAAAATGAACTCAAATAAAAATTTCACAAGGAACATATACCCTAACAAATGCCCTTTTTCACATGCTAAAAATTAACTTAATTAACATAATTAATTACTAAAAAGGGAACATTTAATCAATGATAAAAAGAGAAATACAATGCAATTATAAAATACATACTAACAAATTAATCAAAAGAAAAGGATAAAGAAGCAACACATATCCCTTGGTCACAATTTAAGGTCATCCCCCATGGGGACCTCTAACATCCTAACAACATACAACAATAACATAACACAAATTTTTGATGGTGATCGTCGTTGCGACCATCAGATATTCCACTATGGTTTGTCTCCTAACCCCTTTGTTTGTTGTAATACCATAACTTGCAAAATCAAACATTCCTCCTTTAGCCTCGTGCCCACATCAAATACATCAACAATAAAATATAAGCACATTCATCAATAAAATCATCATATCATGAAATCATCATCAACTAATTAATGCTATAAATCATTTACAATTTTATAAACCTTTCAATTTTACCATTTCATCAATATCGGTGACATCAAAAGATTAGTTCGAACACCAAAACATGGTCAATACGATGAGAATTAATAATGTCGGTATATATATATATATATATATATATATATATATATATAACAACACATCATCATCATCAATATAAAATATCTATCCATGCCTTTAAGATTCCATACAAACCATAATATGAATCACAACAATAGTCAAGAATATATCTACCATCTAACATCATGGTAATCCAAAATAATATAATAAGGTCCATTTATATAGTCCTTGATAAATCAAAATCATAGTATAAAAAGTGTCAAAGAGGAGTGAGCACTACATCCCCTCCCCTTAGACTTTAATTGCTCCTAGAAGTCACTAAAATAGGTGTGGAAACTAGGGTCAGTAATAAAGTAGCATGTTCTCATGAAGTGACACTCTCATCATACCTATCCCATTAGACTCACACGTGATCAATATCATGGCCTCATTAGTCGGGGGTCTTGCACTCTATAATATGTATAGGATATAAAGTCACTGTCCCTACTCCTACACCGGAAATGTATTTAAATCCATTATATGAGAAGGATTTGGATTGTATCTCCATAATACATAAATAGGAAAACATCAAGGATGTGAGAAAAGCTAGTTGGCAAGGCTAGATGGTAAGCCAAGTGACCGATTGACTCCAAGATCTCAAATGGACCCAAAAATCTAAGAGCTATCTTATAGCATTCTCCGTAACATATAGGGATATTATGATGGTTGACACAAAGAAATGCCATCATGTCAACCTCAAAACTACATTCTTTCCTCCTCCATATAAATTCTTATTCTACCTATCTTGATACTCCTAAAATCTCTTCCTAATCAAGATAACCTAGTTCTCCATGTCTTCAGTAACATAGCTGGCCCAAGAGATACCCTATCCTCTAACTTGTCCTCGTCTACCGTAAGCAAATCAACCAAATAAAAAACTATACCTCTCCCATCTCAAATGATGATCCATGGTGTACATCCAAAGCATGTACCTCTAAATTTTGATTCACTCCGC
The DNA here is from genome assembly GCA_018340775.1 of Taxus wallichiana var. yunnanensis. Taxonomy (NCBI): domain Eukaryota; kingdom Viridiplantae; phylum Streptophyta; class Pinopsida; order Cupressales; family Taxaceae; genus Taxus; species Taxus wallichiana. Next base: position 911,323,943 of record CM031239.1, read on the forward strand.
TCGTCATCGATCATCTTTCTTAGTGTGAAAGGTTGTACTGAAATTAATTCTTATACCAACAACATGTTGCATGGTAGTCCAATAGTGTGAGGTGTACAAAGGATCATAGTCACAAATAATCTTCCACGAAATCCCATGAAGTCTGATTATCTCATCCAAGTACACTTGTTTCATCATACTATCTCAGTATATGTGGTCTTCACTAGAGAAAATGATCTACTTTTGTTAATTTATCAATCGTTACCATGATGGCATCATGGTGATATCTCAACATCGGTAACCAAATGAAAATCCATGGAAATGGTGTCCCACTTTCATTTTGATATGACATATGGATAAAGAAGGAAAAATTGATGTTGATGCTTTTCATTCACCTTTCAATACACTCTAGACATCAAGACATATACAGTTATGCCTCTCTCAAGTCCTCTCCAGTGATACAATTGTCTCAATATGGTGTGCATATTCTTCACCCCAAGATCAATCGAATAAGGTGCATGATGAGCCTCCGCTAATATATCATGTCATAACCCACCATCTCTAGGTACGTAAATATGACCTTTGTGTCCAAGAATTCCATCTGGCTCTATTTTCAATCCTTCATACTTCCCTCAAGGAGTCTCGAGACTCAATCTATGCTCTAGCTGATAGGTAGAAGTTGTCATGAGGAAGCTAGTTTAAGATCTTACTCCATAAGTCTATATCTATATAAGTAGCCATAGCCAAAATGCTCAGTTGCTCAAAGAATCACAACCACATTCTCCTTCCCATTCACATGCTCAATCTCCATGTCATACTCACATAGAATCTCCATAAAACATCATTGATGGGAATTGAGATTGGGCTGTGTGAAGAGATGTCATAAGGCTCAAGTGGTTTGTTACCGAGAATGAACCTCCTATCTTAACAAGAAATGGTGCCACCACACTAAAGCATGTACCACTGCTACAAGCTCAAGGTCATGAGTCGTGATAGTTGAGCTCTCATAATCATTGAGTTTTGAGACTCAAAAGAAATCACATAGAAATCATCCTACATAAACAATATTCCTATCCTTGCCAATTCTGAAGTATCTCTGCAAAAAAGCCTCTCTATGGATCCGACACTGCTAAAATAGGATTTTTAGTGAGGCACCCCTTCGAGTCCTCAAGGCCTGCTGCATAATTTGTCCTTGACCAAATAAACTTATTCCCTTTCCCACTCGAAGGGAAGTGATTGGATGAGAAATGTGAGAACTCTTGAAAAAATATTTCAGTAGTAATTCCTACCAATCTCATGAAGTTGTGTTACCTCGGTCACACTAGTCAAGACTTAAGCTAATTAATAATAGCTCTAATCTTGGAAGGATAAACAATGATAACTTCCTAGATATGATGTGGCCTAGGTACTGAACCTCTGTCTGAAATAATGGATGTTTCTCTAGATTCCCATAAATCTTCTACTCTTAAAGACACTAGAGAACATGTAAAGGTACTCCTTTTTCCTCTCACATGTGCGTTAGTATATCAATATGTCATCTAGAAACATGAGTACAAAACATTCCAATAATTTCCTAAATACACCATTCATAAAACTCATGAATACTCATGGGGCATTTGTCAAATGGAATGGTACCACCGTGAACTCATAGTGGTCATATCTCATGCGAAGCTTGTATTATGAATATCTACCTCCATGATCCGTAGTTGATGATAACCCGAGACTTAAGATCTATCTTGGAAAACCATGGTATCCCCCTTCAAATCCGATAATATAAGTCATCAATGCATGGAAGGAGGTAACGATTTTAATTTTTACCTTGTTCAACTATCTGTAGTCAATACACAATTTCAAGAATCTATCCTTCTTCTTCAAAAAATTCACAGGTGCAACCCAAGGGGATACACTAGGATGGATTACACCCTTCTCAAAAAGGCCCTCCAGTCAGTAATCTTGAGCTCACAAAGCTTAGGGGTAGTCATCCTATATGGTGTGTGTGAGATAGGATTTTCTCCAAGAACCAAATCTATATGAAAATATATCTCACGTGAGGGCGGAATACCAGGTAGCTCACTAGGAAATTTTTTTGATAGCTCTTGTAAAATTGGGTGATCATAAATTTAAGGCCCACTCGTCTCATCCTCTATTCTCAGAATTACTAACCAAGTAATATCATACATCCTGCATCACCGACATGTGCACCGATTCATCTACATAAGAGGATATGGTATGAATAGAAACAAGTCTCCAAACCCCAACTATCACCGACTAAATCCCCAAATCGTCTGCACAAGATATAACCTTATTGTAACAATCTACTATATCTCTATGTGTAGATAATGAATCAATACCCAAAATGAATCCAAAAGAACACAAAGGAAGGATGTGAAGATCCAAGGTCATGGTGAAGGGTCCTAGGTCAACTACACACTCCTTAACTAAGGATTTCATTGAGAGCTTGGGTCTAAAGCCATCTCAACATCCTAACTAATGCCTTGCCTAACTACCACGATCCTACATTTCTGTACTTAATAATGGAGATATAAAGGAATCGAAGAGCCCGAATAAAACAATATAGAGATAGAAATACCACCGATGCTACTTCGAAGTCTCAATCACTATGCCCTTAATGCTATTCTTGGTGGTTCTCGACCACTACATATAAATCTCAGTGGTTCTTGGCCATGTCACTAATTGTAGTCTCTAAAATGTGTCCTTATCCTTTTTATTAGTGTTCTATGTATACTCTTTCTAATCATGTCCATGTACATTACATCTCCATAACAACTATTTGGTCCCCTCTAATGAGATACAACTCCTTAAGTACTCTAGTGGTCTATGGTGTGGATCGATGATCCTTGCCATGGAATTATATGGCAACTAAATCCACCGATGAGCTCCAACAAACTAAGCTATAGGTGACTCCCTATGTCCCGAAAGGTCCTCTACGGTGGAGGCCCCATACTCTATTCCTCTCTCCGAGTATTAAATCTGTGTGACGTCTAAACAATGGAGAAGTTTATTTTTCATACTCTTACCTAGGTGGATCATTATGGTAGTGTCCTAAAAGAATATGACCCCCTTGTCAAAGGAGGAGGAAGAGTGAGATACCCCCTCTACTTACTATCCTACATCTACTGAATACGGCTCCTCACTCTATCTATAGTCTGTTGTGTCTTCCCCTCTAGTCTCTTCTACAATGTAGGAATTTCAATGTTCTTCAACTAAGGCCTGCAAAATGAATGCATACTCGCACCTCCCAAATCTAAGTTCAAGTCCCTAATGAACTTGTGAATCCTAACCTTCTCATCCTACATGTAGTCTACATACTAAACCAAGTTCAAAACCGGAACTCATACTCTATAAACAACCACTCTTATTGAAGTTTGTCATAGATCACAGAAAATCATCGATCCTTCTACGAATAAAACTCCTACAAGATACCAGCCTATGAAATGCTCCTCAAATAGCTCCCCATGTAACATCTCTTTTTTAATCCACATGGAAATTTTTCTCTCTGTATTCCTCCACCAAACACCTCTGTCTCTCTTAATAGATGAATCACTACATGATCCTTTGTGTTGCTAGTACATGGGCACAACTTGAAGCATCCACTCAAGCTCACTAACTACGCATCTTCCTAGAATCCTCTGTATCACTAGCATAATGGGATGGATGAATCTTCAAGATCTCCCAAATGTGACCTACCATCGATGTCCTGTCGGCCCTCAGTAGTCTCCCCATGGCATCATCATCCTCACCAGGGCTCCTAGGGATCTATCTCTATCTACTCGCATCCTAACTCCATATCCTCTCTCCGGGTGGTGAATATGGTCTAGCTAACTCCACATGGGATTTCTTCTCTTTATACTCCCTCGATATGTTGTGAAGG